>JAXQQM020058604.1:0-41214 GCA_034641835.2 Pinus albicaulis
GGAGAAGTGTACTGCCCCAAGCACCAGATCCAACAACATGAGGGATATTGGCAATGAAGACAATCCTGATGTCTCAACGACCCACCATATCAGTCATAATAACATTGATTAACTTCCTCTCTTCTATTTTTGATTTTATTTTAAATTTGTGTTTTTGTTATCTCAGTTTGTACGCTTATATGCGCTATCTCTTTTTCAGCTCTTTTTCGAACACTAGAGACAAAGTAATCGTAGCATTTTGTTGTAGCTACTTCCTCCCCTGCTCTATGAGCAACTCAGTATGTAATCTTGGAGTTTTTTCTCCTTATTTTTGGAATACAAAATAGCAGGGGATTCTGTTAAAAATAATAATAATAATATTAACTATTTTATTTATTAACATTTATATATTTATATATTAATTAAAGTAATAATTCATACTTTAAATATATTTAATACATAATTAGTATAGTTAACTACATTAATTAAATATGAATGCATTTACACTTAGTCAATTTTTTTTTATGTTATTTCACAATAGGCAACCTTAATTCACCCAAAGCATCACTCCCTATAACATTAATTAATCAATTGAAAGCAAAAAAAAATACTTAAAACATTAGCTAAAGAATTAATAAAAATATTAACGTTAATCAATTATTAATTTATTAATAATTAAATCTACTCCTCATCGAGTCAAATGTTTGGTTGTGATCTCATAAAGAGAGCCCTCTCTGGTTTGGTAGGGATAGCTACCCAACTGAAAACTTGGTTTGAGGTTACCTTCGTCGACATTCATTCATCAGCCTTGGGACGTTGTGGAGGCTAACAAGAGTAGCTATACGTTTGTATTGATGCAAATGATGATATGAAAATCATGTAGTATTCTTATATGCATGTCTAGGTGTGATGAAAGATCACATATTCACAGGGAGAATTTGTGCCTCGAAATAGACTTGCAGTTTGTTGGAATCATGCTCACTTTGGAGGAGTTTTATTGTTCTTATTTGTCATGAGTATGTTGCAGCAAAGAATTTTTTCATTTTGTTTCCACATAGTAGCAAGATCATATGTTTTGAACGATATAATTGATGTTTATGTCATGTGTTGTTGGATGGATGAGAAATGAGAAAATGATGATTGTTGTTGCTCATGATATTTTCATGCATATTTTTTATATGTATTCTGATGGCTTAGAGATGATGTTATGTATTGTTGTTCATATATAAGGTATACATGTTTTTTTTTGGTGATATTTTTTTGCTCGTTGATTTGTTCCTTATGCCTCGTTGATGATATCTTTCTCACCTATGATGAGCATAAGTATTTTTTGTTGCTTATAATGTGTTGGATATACATATGGTTGAATAATTTTGATTCATATGGCTTCATATATATGGAAATATTGTTGTTGATCATGATGTGGATGTGTATTTGATGACCCTACATTGCTGCTACACATTGAGAGCATATGTTATTGCTCATGGAGGTCTATGTTTTGATGAAAATTCCATGTATTGCATTGTATTGTTGATACCATATAGAGCATATTCATTGCTCATTGTTGCCATGTAATCATGATATTTCATGTTTTTGGCATGTATTGATGATAACGCCACTATGTGTGGATGTAAAAGCCACATGTTATCATTGTTTTAACATTTTGGGCACATTTCTCATGTAGAGACCCATGGTGTCTAGTATGTCTTGTTATTAGCTACATATGGGTCAATAGAATTCTAGGTCATGTATCATTTTGTATTTATTTGATCTAGCCCCACTCTATTGGGTGCATGGTGTAAAATTGGGTCCATAGAATCATGGTTGGTGATAGGTGTAGAGGAGTCATATGCCATTCCCATGTACTTGTCAAAACTATGTATTTCTTCATGAAACATTTTATGTATTGTAATCCATTGTATATATTGTCTAAAGTCAGTTGAATTCATGGTCATGAGGAGTAGTACTGTGCACTTTCCAAGGAAAATTATTGTAGTAGAAAAAGTGTATGATTGCATCTCCATTACATGCTTAGGAGGATTATGTTCATTTTTCAGATTTTTCATGGCATTCGTTTGAGATTTGTTGGCATTTAATTCCATTTTTCTACATGCTTATCTTGTAGGAGACATGTCTTGGTTTGCATCAACATGGTGTTGAGTATGACAGGGAGATTCTTTCTCTCATTTGACACATTATTAGCATTTTCTTCAGTATTGACATGGCCCTTTCCATTGATGTGAAAGAGGGATACATTTTGGATTACAAATATCAACCTCGCATGTTGTATTGAGGTTGACATCAATGCCAAAGGGGGATTTTGTTGGCATTGATGTCAACACGTTCATGTTACTTCTTGTCACGTGCTTGGTGATGGATGATTGGCTTGATGGTTTTTTTAGTTTGGATTGAAGTCAACATACTTATGCATAGACCTAGAGGAAATGATTTGGAGATGGATTCTACATGTGATGTTGGATTGAGGTTGGCATGTTGAGTTGATTGTAGATATTGTTATTGCAGGATCTTGGAGATATAACTATAGGAGTTGGAGATGTTGCTATAGGAGTTGGAGATGTTGTTATAGGCATTGGATGTTGTGGTTGTTGCTTGAGAGGTTGGAGGTGTTGAATTTTGTATTAAGGTTGGTAAAATATGTCTTGCATTTCATTGACTTGTTCTTACCCTATTTCTTCAGTTTCAGATTTGACATAAAGGCTTGGAGGAGTGATCAGATGCTGAATATGGTGTTCCATTAGTTGGCATAGGTTTTTTATTGAAGATCTGTTGGTTTTATTAGCTTTAACCTCAATCACATGGAGCCTATTATGAAACTAGCTCCAAAAGTAGAAGAAAAGAGAGATCAAGGCAACCTCCAATACATTACATAAATGAACAATTCTTGGAAGATACAAGTAACCAAAACCTCCTTCTACATATAGGATTCCATGGGCCCACAATACAATCCTAGCCGACCTAATAATAACAATGTAAGGGCAAAATAATAATACTATTGGGGTTATAGGGGTACAATAATAACAATGAGGGGGATACACTAATAACAATAAGGGACTAAAATAGTAATATAGGGACCTAACATGCCCCTATCCTTCCAAAAAGTTTTGTCCTCAACGCTTGAGTAGATTTGGGTGCTTTTGTATAAAATTATCATCCTCCCATGTAGAATCTTCAATGGGTAAGTTCTTCCACTTGATGAGATACTCTAAAATTGATCGATTTCGTACCTGTCGAGTTCTTGTTTCCATGACCGCTTAAGGTTCCAATATGAATTTTCCTTCCTCATCAAGTTTTGGCATGACCAAAAATTCATAATGACCCTTATGAGTTCAAAATGTTGTTTTGAAAATATCTTCAGTCTTTGTTCTTTTTTGATGATATCCTGAACAAAGATCCAACTTGGTAAAATAAATTGCTCTGTTTAATTCATCCAATAATTAATCAATCACAGGAATGACAAATTTATATTTAATGGTGAGCTTATTGAGATCTCTATAATTCGAACACATGCACCATGATACATCCTTCTTGTGCACCAATACTACTTGAGCAGAGAAAGAACTTTGAATAGGTTGAATTATACCAGCCTCTAACATTTCTACAATCATACATTCAATTTCTCTCTTTTGGACATAAGGATATCTATAAGGCCTAATGTTTGGAGGAACACTTTCTAGAATTAAATGAATAGCATGATCATGATCATGAATAGGTGGGAGTCCTTTGGGAGTTTCAAACACATTGGAATGATTGTCCAAGACTTTTTGGAGATATGCAAAAATAGATGATTTTGATGTTTGAACTTCTAGTGAGAATAATTGTGAAATTACGCCTTGTTGTTCTTTCTTCAGAAGCTTTTTCATGACATTAGAACTTATTATATTTCCCAGCTTCCTTGGGATACCCCATAATTTGACTTCCTTTCCTTCTGAAAAAATTACAAGAAAATTTCTTGAAAATAAAAGCTACCGTCCCCAAATATTGTAACCATTGTACTCCTAGTACAACATCATCACCTCCCATAGGAATGGAAAGCATTGTACTATTCAATACAAGTTTCCCCATGGTTAGCTTGATATTATGAAGTTTTTCAAAGCAATTTATAGTTCCTCCATTTGCAACCATCACTTGACATTTTGGTGCTGGGTATAGGAAACAATTCAATTCCTTGCCTACCTTACAATGCAAAAAATTAAGGGTACTACCCGAATCAATCAAAATTATTACCTTTTTCTTCTTGATATGTCCTTATATCTTGAGAGTTTGGGGAGTGGTAATTCCTACCAATGCATTACACAATATGGTCAAACTCATTTCTTCCTATTATAGGGTTGGTTCCTAGTGTATATCCTCTTCTTTTGAATATTCTTGTTGATTTTATTCTTCCTCTTCACAATCTATGTAAAATAATTTCTTATCAACACACTTACAACCTTTAGTGTATTTGCTATCACAATTGTAGCAAAGCACTTTTTCTCTTTTTTCTTCCAATTTTTGTGGTGTCAACCTTGTAGGTTGTGGAATTCTAGGAGTAGAAGCACTTCCATCTTTATATATGTGAGCGGTAGGCTTCCTTGTTGCCATAATTTTACATTCAAATTTTCTTGCCAATCTGAATGCCTTTTCTAATGAATCAGGTTCCCAAACATGAACTTCATGTTGGATGTTATCCTTTAAAGTCCCTATGAAGACATCAATCATGTGTTCCTTTGGAATATAAGTTACCTTTATATTCAATTTATGGAAGTCCTTAATCCGCTCCACCATTAAACCCTTTTGTCTGAGATTTATTAATTGGCTAAAGAAGGTGTTGATTTTTGTATCCTCATAATGTGCTATCATTTTCTCCATAAAATTTGGCCAAGTGACAATTTTTTTACGGGAGAAAAGCCATTGATACCATACAAATGTATTTTTTTCTAAATGTAAAGTTTCAATGCGTACCTTTTGTGTTTTTTTCACATTATTGAGATCAAAATATTGCTCCATCTGTAGTAGCCATGTTACAGGATCCTTGCCATAAAACTTCCTCATATCCATCTTTGGAATATGATGGTTCTTCCATCCAACATTAGAGTTTATGAAACCATGATTAACATTTATTTTGTTCTCATTACTGCCTCCTCTACTATCTTTTCGCCATTAGGAAACATTTATTGTATCAACTTTGCCAAATAATTCTTCATGTTTTCCATGTTGTTTTTCATTTTTTCATCGATCTTAGCTTCCATGCCATAAATCTTAGCTTCCATGCCATAAATCTTAGCTTCCATGTTCACTTCCATGCCATCCATCATAGCTCCCAAATCATTCATCTTAGCTTCCATGCCTTTCTTCAAACCATCCATCTTAGTTTCCATGCCTTTCTTCAAAACTTCCATTTCTTTTTTTGTTTCTCTTTGCGATAGCAAAATTTGGTGCACTTGCTCTTGTAATTTTGATATCTCATGTTGTGTTTATTCATCTTCATGAGTCATAGTAGAGCCTTCTGAAGGCTTAATGGGTGTTGAATTATTTTTAGAAGGCATTTCAGAACCCAATATTGATATCTATTCTTCAATATGCCCTTGGAATAAATTCAAACTATTTTTTTTTTCAAACGAGACTTATGTAATTTGAAAAAAATACACACCTTTTTCTTGATCTTGAGGACCTTGATATTGAAATTGAATCATCTCTGTGATTTCGTATCTTCAATATCCAAAATTTAGCCCTGAAGTAGCCCTCTGAATCTTCTTTTGAATGCCACAGGTCTGACCTAATTTGGGTTCTTCAAGACAAATCTATGCCCAATCTCCCACAATGACCTAATTATGGACTAGTTCAGTAGAGAAAAATTGTATGACTTGCCACGCGTCATTTTTTTTCCTCCTTCAACTCTAAAATTGATATATAGAAAACTATAGTCCATGTGCTTGCAACCACTTTTTACAGAATCTCAATCAGACGTTCAGAGAGAGAGTTACGACGTTTTTCTCACGGTCACCTCTTTGAGATGAAATTTGGGAGCCAAAAACAATCCTAATTTCCACAGATCATATCACCAAAAATATTGTGAACTAAGATTTGAAAATTTAACAGGAGGTTCCTCAGTATTTTGGATTCGCAGTGCAAAAATTTCAACTTCTAAAACTTCGTATACGAAACTTTATAGTGAAAATTCCACGATGATCTATTTTAGTTGAAATTTGAGAGCCTGAAAAAACCCTAACTTCCCTAGATCATATCTCCGAAAATGTTGTGAACCAAGGTCTGAATTTTTTATAGGAGGTTCCTCAGGATTTCCTATTCGCTCTGTACAAATTTTAGCTTGTGAACCTTCGTAAAAAAAAATTTATTGCGAAAATGCCACGATGACCTATTTGGAGCAGTGAAACCCTAGAATCCAAAGCTCCCATACCAAATGTTATGAAACCAGCTCCAAATCAACGCCTTAGAATCAATGAATTCAAAGGGGGAACCTCCAATACATTACATAAATGAATAATTCTTTGATGACACAAATAACCAAAACCTCCTTCTATATATAGGAGTCCATGGGCCCACAATATAATCCTAGTCGACCTAACAATAACAATGTAAGGGAAAAATAATAACAATATTGGGGTTATAGGGGTACAACAATAACAATAAGGGCGCTACACTAATAAAAATAAGCGACTAAACTAGTAATATAGGGACCTAATAGAGCTAAGCCCGTGGGAGCCACTAAAAAGCTCCATTCTTTGGAAGGCAGGCCTATGAGAGTGATTGTCATGTTATAGTAGCATGGAGATAGTGTCATCTATGTGAATGACCATTCGTAAGAGTTTTTCTCCGTATTTCTTGCACTAGTCGGCTAATTTTTGTTTTTTGGCAACATTCTTATTCGAAAATTTTCCGTTTATGATCGAAAAAGTTCATGGGACCTCCAGAAGCGAATTAAAGTTGAAGATATAAAAAGGAAAGTGGAGTTAGTGATTTTATAGAGTTAATGAGCATAATTCAAATAAAATCAAGCATATGAACATATTTTTGAAGCCCAGTAGTTCTGTGTAATTATTGGGTTGAGCACTTGTGTTCATCCAGGCTATATTGGAGAAATATCATTGGTAGTATGGTTGATTGTTTTGCTGTGTGGAGTAAGAGTGATCTTGGAGAAGCGTATGCAAGTTGTGTGAGGATTGTATTGTAGAATTTCTGAAGTAGTTTGTAATTGTAGCAACAGTGACGTAAAGTTTATTTCAGTCATTATATTTATGCAGTGAGGTTTTGAAGTGTGGATTAGAGTAATTTTATGAGGAGATTATTTTGGAACTTGTGTGGATATTTTTTATGCAGTTTTTTATTACAGTCTCTGCTGTAAATTTGTTATTTGATTGTGGTTTGATGTTATGTTGTTGCAGTGCTCATGTTGAGAAATTTTATGACTCCAGTAGGAAAATATATTAAATAAGGCTCACATGGAGGCTTCATAGTAGCCATTGACTTGGAGGATTCAGTAGAAGGAAGATATTTCTTCATCCATTACGATTTGGATACTGCAATGGAAGTTGGGCGAGGATTATTGATCGTGGTGGCCTTCAACGGATGGTAGTCCATAGATCCGTGAGAGAAACAATTTCCTATCTAATCGGTTTGAGTATAATGTGAAAGAAGTCTAGTCTTCTGGCATATGGGTGTAATCTTATCCATGTATAATTTTTTCCACATATCATAACATATTGAGCATTATGACAACAACATGGTGGGTTTTTATTTGGTAAAGGGTTTTCCACGAGACTTACTTGTGTCCATTGTTTTGATTGATTTTGTGGTCACATGCTTATTTTTGGTGCTCTGATCTATAGTTTTGTGTTTCAGTTCATGCATGGTTAAATATTAATCAATTAAAGAAACAATTTATAAGTTCCATCACTATTGATTCACCCCCCGGCTCTCAATAGTGATGTAGTTTTCAACAAAAATCTCACAACTTTGTGTATGTATCGAGCACAAAATTTTATATAGCATGCCATGTAATGCACATTTATTTACTTATATTTTAAACTAATATACACTTTTCTTACTAATTTGTGCACATGAGTGGATGTTTCAGTCAATAATTTGGAAAATGCTGGAAACCGATCATCGTTTCCATCTTTGATGGAAATTTGGAAAATAATTTGTTAATAATAGTAACAAATGAGTGTGGCAGTTAATTATGCTGTAAGGCGTTCCTCTTTGAAAAAAAATCCCCTGGTTGTCGCTTTATCCATGTATGAGCCATTGGATCAAATGTTAGAAGATTTAAATGTTTTATGCCATTAGATCCACAAGTTAATAGTTTTATATATGTTTTTTATAATGTTAGTTTTTTTTATAATAAATTAGATTGAATTATCATTTTGGTGACTTATTACACAAAAATAAAAATAAAAGTAAATTAAATAAAAAGGTTGATATAATGTGATGAACATTTTTACTAGGTCATGATACAATAAAAATTAAAAATAATAAAATTACATAATACTAAAGTATAAAAACAATCTATGGTATTCACCCATGGTATTCATGTGGACTTCCATTGGATCAGATGTTAGACGATTCAAATGTTTTAGGCCATTAGATCCATAAGTAAATAGTTTTACATATGTTTTTTATAATGTTAGTTTTTCTTATTTTTACGAAGTTTGATTAAAATTTAGGTTTTGGTGAATTTGTCAAATTACACAATAAAATAAAAGTAAATTAAATAAAAATAGTGATATAATGCAATGAAAATTTTAACTTGGTCAAGATACAATAAAAAATAAAAATAATAAAATAAAATAATACTAAACTATAAAAAGAACCAATGGTATTGACCCATGTATTCATGTGGAATGTGGTTTATATAAAGGGGGGAATTAAGATGGCCTAACTCTCAATATACCAAGATCTGGGGGGGATCAAATACCTTGATATGAAAACCTCATTGATCCCTCTCATAAATAATATAGATCTAAACTAATTATTTAATAATAATATATTTAAATGTTTAACCATTATTCTTTTAAAATTTTACTTAATAAAATGTAAGTAATTTTGATGAATGTTCATAATTCTCATTTCTTCAATAACATTAAATTTACCTTTAGTTAATTGTAATAGTTTGTAACTACATAATAGCTTTTAACTACATACATTCTCTTTCAATTTATTTTTTCGTTGGATGAATATCAAATTTCTTCTCGTTATATTTATTTATATATAGCTAAAAAAATATTACATGTTTTTTACTTTATAATCATAAACAATTTTCATATTATATGATGTCAAACCTACTCAACTTCTTATTCTGAAATTTTAAACAAAGTTTTCCACTACATAATTTTAGCTTTTATAATTTTTTTTATTTTTCAATTCCAATAAAAAATTACAAAAGAAAAAACCCACTCAGTCCTTATTGTATATTATAGCCTTACAAAATTGACACTATGTGATTAACAATAGAGTACGTTGAGACAACCCTAAGGGGTTTTTTTTACAAATTTTATCATAACCTTTCCCTCTGTCCAGTATATAATATATTCTAGTCTATAACTTGATCCATAATCAAAGAAAATGGCTAGGGATTTCACAAGTTATTAGTTTATAACTTCATCCACAATCAAAGAAAATGGATAGGGATGTCACAAGTTATCATTCACACAATGATGTATTAAAGATCTCAGTTGAAAAGGATCCTGTTAGATGCATGGAGGCCAACGACACTAAAAAATTCAAAAAATATATCTGTTACAACATCCATTTTGTCTACAAACCATCCAAATTTCCCATCTTATAAATAAATTTCTAACAATAACCAGTCAATTTACTCTCTAATTTTTTAAACCCCCACCCATGCTGGGGAGATCACACTGTAAAATCGAATGTTTCGTTGTTATTTTTAAAAGGTTCATAAACAAAACAGATAACAAGAAAGTCAACATTGTGGTATAATAACTGATTTTTAAATCATTGTGACAAATAAAACATTACATGAGCTCACAAAATATATCTAATGCTATAAGGATGTAAGATGATAACAAATTTTGGAATCATGATAACTAGGTGAAAACCAAAACTAAGTTGTAGCCATAAGAAAAAAATCACAACAACTCACATAATATATCCAATGTTGCAATGAACCCCATACATAGTGATGGACCTTATGGGAATTTTAGTGCACATAGAACACCGCCCTAAAAATTCATACTCTTGATCAATTTAGAATAACCTAAGATGTGTAAAATATTTTAATAAGAAACTAGACTTGTAATTATAAAATATAATACAGTAACTAAAATTTGTGAATTTTCTTTGCATTTTTTTTTCCTATGTACATAGAGAAAGGCTTCAGCAAGTTTGGAGTTAAGAAAATAAACCGAAAAATAAACCATAACATAAAAAACAATATCTCCTTCCAAAAATTTCTCCATACTAAAATGACATTCACTTTCTTGAAAAGCAAGACTATTGTTCTTCATATACAATTTCTAATAAGCATGCAATTAGCTCTGGGATATGTAGATGAACTTGGACTAAACTCTATTTTTGTTAACAAAATTTCCCTTTATTTACATATATGTTATATAGATGGTACTTTAATGTATTTAAAATATCTTATTTTAGTTACATGCTCATTTCATGCTTGTTTAAGATTATTAATCACCAAAGGATTTTCACCCCCAATTTCCTATTTCAATATCTATAACAATTTTTTTATATATGTGAATAGATAATCTTGGTTTACATATATATTTTCACCCCCAATTTACTATTTCAAAATATATAAAAAAAAATTCTCGTTGATAACTCTTATCATCAATATCTTTGAAACCTCTAGCACCTGCTTCCATGGAAGCAAAATTTTCCTTTCATTCCTTCACGGTTTGTCCTTCTCTGCAACATCTTATTTCTTCTAGGCTACTCTTTCCTATGACATTTCCTTATTTATTCTAGGCTACTCTTTCATATGCTATTGCGTTATGGTGTTTCCTTTGATATGTGGTGCAATTGCTAGTTTATTCTATTTGAACAAGATGTATGTAGCATTGATGGGTAAGAGAGAAAATGAAGGCATACATATATATATATATATATATATATATATTTGAGTGTTAGTACAAACTAATTCTACGCATCTAACCACTAACTCATCAAAATTAACATTTGTGTTAAGCATCAAAGATGCATTGAAATATAAGGAATATGGCTGTGAATGCCAATTGGATTTGTTTCAGTTGTAGTGTGTGGCCACTAAGGTGCCCCTCCCCTTTTCGTCTCCATCACACTACATTATTTTTGAACCTTTGATGTCGTTGGGTGTATCCATTGAATTGGTCACGATAGCATAGTGCAAAAATTCTCTAGCCAAGTCGATGGTTGAGAAGGGATTTAAGGGTATATTTTTTTCTCATCATGTGGGTTAAGATAAAGGAGACATATGTAAAGGTAAAAGGGATGTTTGTTTACCATGAATTTTCAACAGTGTAATGAGGAAAAGTCTCATAAATGAACGCACATAGACATAAATATGTGTATATGAAATATATAAACAAATTATTTACTTTCAAATAAATTTAAAGTATATGTGAATGTGTACATGTGGTGTGACAAAACCTACAAATATTTAATACATTGTCCCTTCAATATTTTAAAGGTTAAAACATAGTTTTAATTATAAAGATAATCAATTATGTTTTATTTCAAGTTTTTGGTTTTATTTTAAAATTTATTATTATTACCATGAATATATATTTTTTACAAATATGAAACTAGAATTTAAAAATATATATATTTCGCTCACTTTTCGAAAATTTATATAATATAGATGAAAACATAAATTTACATTCAACTTAAATTAAAAATCTATTAAATATAATAATAAAAAATACTTAAATTAAAATAAAAATCGATTCTAATTAAAAATAAATAAAAGTTAATACACAGTCTCTAACATCCCTAAAACCAAGTAACTAGATGTGGAATTAATAAATAAATATTAATTAAAACTTTTATCAAGAACTGGTTGGAAGTTTAGTGAATTCTTGATAAATATCTGGGTATTCGTTATTTACGAAAGATCTTGGGAGAGGTTTTTATGAGTGGGGATGGAAATATTTCATTAATGTATTGCATACAAAAGTAGAGAAAGAAGGTTAAGTGATGTTTTCCAAGCTTGAAAAGTGACGAGAATTTGGTTTCGTTCCAAGCTCCTTTCCTGTAGAATCTACCGACGATGAACAATGAGTCAGAATCTTCCTTTTGGTTATAACATAAGGTTGTAGAATCAGTTGATGAATAGGTCAACGTTTCCTGAATGAATGAACTCATTGATCAAAGACCTTTGGTTAGCCAAATTAGTGAGCAAGTGGCTGGAAATCAATCTTTCTCGAGAGATGATAGTGTATTTCTGTAAAGTTTATTTTACCCTCCCTTGAAATCTACCAGGCATGAGAATTGCAGTTCCTAATTTGAACCTCTCCTTTATTGTATGTTTACCTCCAACTTAATAGAGTATGGAAATCGTGAAGGAAAGTTGGATACTGTGAAGGAAGGCAACGCATCTCTAATCCATATTTCACCAATGTGTTTCAAGAGATAAGTATTCTTATCATTCTTTTCTTGAAAGAATAGTTTGCATACAAACATTATTATGGTGTTGAAAAATATGCATATTAAATTCATTATATAGCTTAAGCATATTAAAAGATAAGTAAGCTAGCTTTTCTATATATATACATACATATTATGTAAAAATATAGAATGCTTGTTGTATTTTGAAAAGGAGCTAAAGGTTGTATCAGAGCTAAAGGTTGCAGCACTAGCGCCTTTGGGATTTGTTAAGTGAAAATAAATTGAGGTGTGCTACTAATGGACATCAGTTAAGGTATGATTCTAGAAATCTACATATTAATTAATATATGATTCTAGCAATCTACATATTGAATGATATATGGAGTAGTCTACTCTTGACATGAGATGTGTGATTCATGTTTATAACTACATTGAAGAGTAAAAAGTAATAAATGTTGTTGCAAAATAGTTTTCATAACATTGGAATCCTCTTTGTTGTACTTATGAGAAACCAGAGTCCTCACTAGTGAAAGTGAAAGTTGACTATTACCATTTTGGTATATGACATATTATTCATACAGTTAATAAACATAATTAAAGCTACCATGCACTACTCGAAAAAGATGAATATTTGTATTGATGGTGTGTGAAACTAATGCATGAATGCAAAAGACGGAGAAATTCCTTTAAGAGGATGAGAGTGTTTTAAAATGAAATTGAATGAACCCTTTTAGACGTTAAAAAATACACAATGGGTCAAGTAGTGAGACTTGACTATAATGACTAGTTGTGAAATGACTAGTTTTTTAATGAGTCGTGTCATGGATGCATTAAGATTATTAATGGAATTTATTAGTTAGTGTTGTATGACCAACTAATAAAACCTATATGCATGAATGGGTTTTTATTAAAGATTATTGAAAGTGGTGTACAAGTAGTTACCTCACGTGTTAGATTGTTGATAACAGTACATTATTGGAATTGGAAATGCTAGACTGTTACCCGTGGGACTGTTACCCCAATCGTTATTGACACATACGCATTAATGAATATTTATATATACTTGTATGCATGACAAAATTGTATGTATGAAACTAAAATTAATTTGAAAGTGAATATTTTTATTTTTAACAATGCATATTTATGATTAATGTTGTTGATGAGATTAAGCAAGGTTAGCTTAATGGCAACAAGAAAAGCATGGTTAGCTTAGTGGCAACAAGAAAAACCTATGAATGTAAAATAGTGCCATGGAAAAATTGCAACAGTAATTGATAAACTATCATGTATAATGTGCATGATTGTGTAATTTGGGAAATAATAATGTATACCACATGTATGTTAGTGATGTTTCCTGTTAATATATATATCATTAGACCCATGTGGAGGTCAGGTATGATTTATGATGTACTTAACGTTTCTTTTTTTTTATGTATTATGTGAATAAAGTTAACTATTTAATTTACTATGGGAAGCAATGCTGAAAGAGAAATTTAACATGCCAGACAATTATCAACAATTGTGAAAGGCTAGAAGGCCTTGGGTTGATGGTGCTGGCCTGCACGGAGGGGTTGATGGCACTTACCTGTCCATATTTCCTCTCCCTAGAGATATATGATCTCATTAAGAGAAAAGAGTTGTCCAAGATGGGGAAGAGGGGAAAACCTGAGGCAACTTTATTGATTTTGGAACATGTTGGAGGATGTCCAAAATTCCTCATAGACGAGATATTGTCAAAGGAATAGGCATGATGTTACCAAGAGGAATCCTATACTAGACCTTGAGCGGTCATTGGAATTCTTGAGCTCGTTTGCAAGTGGACTTCCGTACTAGACTTGGAATGTTTTTTTTGGTCAAATAACTGTCTAGATGTGAAAATGATTCAATTTCGTTGTAGAAACCAACTCCCATGGGTTGCGAGGAGAATTTTTTTTTACCATTGTGGTTCTCATAGCGGAAAAAATTAAGTAATAAGTTATGTGTTGTATTGAAATGAATTTTTATATGATTGTGTAAATATCTTATGTACATATTAAGATGAAAGGAGTTTAGCGCTCGGAAAGGAAATGAGTTTATCACTCAGAAAATGAATTACTGAATGTATAAGTTCATTTGTTCTTCAGAGAGGCTAGGATATTCCCATGGCGCATTGATTGACCATTGGTACGATTAGAGAGCTAGGTGCTCTCTGAGTACTTTTTGAATTACTGTGTGGATGTCTTTAGCAGGAGCTAAGACAGTGTGCACGTGATGTGTTGATTAGAGGGTTGGTGCTCTCTAAGTACTTGTGGAAGTAATATAATTAAAAAATCTCTTGATATTACATGAATGTTTGATAGTTGCAAGTATTTCTTTTGATTGAAACTATGTGACTAATGTGACTGAATTTTTTAGTCATACATTACAGGCTCTTCCATGGAGTGTTGATGGGTTGTTCAACCATCCTTAGAGAGCTTATGTAAAAGTCATCATTACTTCCAATAAGTAATTGGTAGGTAATGGTAAGTTGGTATAGAGATTTTTTCTATATTTTTATGAATTTGAATAATGAATAAGTGGCTAAAAATGGAAATGGAATATTTTTTGAGCTATACCTACTTATGAATATGGATAAAAACATTCTTGTTTCAATTAATGGCATTTAAGGAAAAGAAAATGTTTCAATTTGAAAGGGAAGGACCCCCTTTGGGTTGTTTATAGTATTATATCGTGAGTATAAGTTTAAATTTCAATGAGAGAAGCACACCGAGGACGGTGTTCTCTTAAGGATGGGAGTATGTAATGTCCCTAAAACCATGTAACTAGACATGGAATTAATAAAGAAATATTAACTAAAATTTTTATCAAGAACCTGTTTGAAGTTTAATGAATTCTAGATAACGATCTTGGTATTCGTTATTTACTGGAGATCCTGGGAGAGGTTTTTACTCGTGGGGATGGAAATATTTCATTACTGTAATGCATACAACAATAGAGAAAGAAGGTAAAATGATGTTTTTCCAGGCTTGACGAGCGATGAGAATTTGGTTTCGTTCCAAGCTCCTTTCCTACAGAATCTATCGATGATGAAAAATGAGTCAGAATCTTCCTTTTGGTTATAAGGAAAGTTGGTAAAAGAAGATGATGAATAGGTAAGCATTTCCTCAATGGACGAACTCATTGATCAAGGAAATTTGGTTAGCGAAATTAGTGAGCAAGTGGCTAGAAATCAATCTTTCTCGAGAGATGATAGCGTATTTCTGTAAAGTTTATTTTACCCTCCCTTGAAATCTACCAGGCATGAGAATTGCAGTTTCTACCTTGAACCTCTCGTTCATTGTATGTTTACCTCAAACTCAATAAAGTATGGAAATCATGAAGGAAAGTTGGATACCCTGAAGGAAGACAATGCATCTCTAATCTAGATTTGTCCAATTTGTTTCAAGAGATAAGTATTCTTATCATTCTTTTCCTGAAAGAATAGTTTGCATACAAACATTATTATGTGTTGAAAAATATGCATATTAAATTCATTATATAGCTTAAGCATGGTAAAAGATAAGTAAGTTAGCTTTTCTATATATATACATACATCTTATGTAAAAATATAGGGTGCTTGTTGTATTTTGAAAAGGATTTGGTACATGTGTATGAAATGATAACGAAATCCAAGATATTTTCTTGGAAGTGAATATACATTAAAGAGGATAATTCCTGAATATATTTCATGGATTGGGAGATAAATTAATGAGTTTTCTTGGAAGAAAATTCATAAAGAACCCATAATAGTTTCAAATAATTGTTTATTTGGGAAACATCATGTTGAAGCTTCTGTGAAAAGAATAATTTCTACTTGGGAAAATATTATGTTGTTTTATATATGTTGTTCTTACTTGGAAATAATTTCTTGAAAAGAGTGCATGTCGACTTCCTGATTTGGGTGTTGTTAACCTTCGTATTGTTTCCTAGTTTTATGTATAAAAGAAGGTTATATATGATAAATTCTTGAAAGAGAAGCATAAGAATATTTCAAGTATAAACACAACAAAACTAGGTTATGATGATGCAAATGAAGTATGCATTTGTTTACATAAAAGGAATAGTTAATTATGGTAGAATTCTAAGAAGAGAATAATGTGTTGCCTACGTTAAATAAGGGCTATTTTGATAAGCTCTTGCATGCACCAAGAATAGCCATTGTGTTATAGAGGTATGTTCTTTACATGGATAAAAGAAATACTGAGCTATCTTAATCTTTATGAAAAACATGTGAGTACCTTTATGCTAACAAAACTATTATGTTAGTTTATGTTAGTTTTATTTTGAAATAGTATCATGTATATCCATGTAATATTTGTATTATATTTCATTGGAAAGAATATACATTTGTATGTGGGAAATGATAACATGTTTTGTTATCCTACATTGGAAAAGATTCTTTAGCAAAGAAGATTAATTACATGTACAAAAACTAAAGTAATGTTTTGGTTTCCTTGAAATATATATATGGGTAATCTTGGTATAATATTTGGAGAATAAGACATGCATTCTTATGCTTTATTCCACTAGTTTTACAGAAAATAAACCATGTTTTGCATACCTTTTATGTTATATTTCCTTGAAAAGTTAATATGTGTTTGCATGCTCTATTATGTTAAGTATTATGTTGGGAAATTAATTTTAGAAACTTTATGCATGTTGTGCATAGGAATAACAGTCAATGTGTTATCTTTATTATATTTGCATGCTCCAAAAGAAAAAGCTGAAGGGGTGGTTCTTTTGTTAAAGTTTAAGTAACTCGGATGCACATTGTGTCATTTTCCATTAAAGGAATTCCTGGAAAATTGTAGTGAATTTTCCTGTATGAATGTGAGCATGTGCGAGAAGTGTCATAATAATGCGGGGTTTATCTTGACATGAATTGGTAATTACTTGCTTACACTAAGGCAGTGACGTTAGAAGGAAGCATGTTTTGATATTGTATTCACATTTCATGTATGCACATGAATAAGCCTTAAAGGATTGCTTAAAGATTTATTATTGATTGTTTGAGGCTTTGTCTAATCATGCTATAATATCTTGTTGATGACATCAATAACAGAAAGCGATGGTGACTTATGAAAAGGAAAACTTATGCTTAACATGGTGGTAGGCAAATGATTAATGGTTCATGTAGATGGGTGCAAGCTGCAGGATGGTGCATTGTGTGTTGGTACGTTGTAAGTACATCGATGCCACCATGATATGAAGATATGAAGACTAGAGGGTAAATGCTATTTTAATGATTGTAATGTATTAATGCTAGATGTTTGTATATTTCCTTGTAAGATTTATAACAATGGTTAAGGGATGATCTCCCTTATAAGCAATTGAGTGGGGGTTGAACACCCTCATGAGCGTTTAATAATAAAATTAAATGTTTGCTGGTTTTCACCCTACGGGGTTTCCACAATATATGGGTATTTAATGATGTGATTGGTTATTGTGTCAAATTGATTATGCTGATTCCTTTCTTGTTGTGATGTTCATAATGTCATGTATGTGATGACTACATGAATAATGAAATGAATGCAAGGTTACATCATAGAGTTTTATGTTAATGTACTACCATAGTGGTTGTTAATTGTTAAGCAACTTACTATTTTTCTACTAAGGTTACACTATGAACTCATGAACATTCTATCTATTGATTAGTAAGGAATATTCAATAGTGATATGGATAGTTACCCGTGGGTAACTTGTATAAAAAATTTAACTACTTGCATTTCCATGTGAGGTTATCAGTGTATGTTACACAGTTTCAGCAGGCCTAATGGTTAAGAGGACTCGTTTCCTCCTAACAAGCCATAGATTCAATGCAGAGGCTGTAGAGTATGCATGCTACTGGTAGGCCAATCACTTGTCCCACAAAGGAGTCTCATACACCAATCTGGTGTCTAGGACCTTAAAATTGGATAATAATAATATATAAAATATAACACTTTTATCATCTTTTTAAATAATTAGCATTTTATTATAACATTATAAATGTAAACTAAACATCTAACCATACATTCTAAAACCATAAGTAAAAAAATAAATAAATAAATAAATAAATACATATAAAAAAATATCACCATATAAAAACTATTAAAAAAAAATCTCATAACTATCACACAAAACTAAAAAAAATCTCACATCTATCTCCAACAAATCTTTACATTCTAAAAAAAAATTATACCAACAGAAAAAAAATCAAAATTATAAAATTATTTTTAAACATTATTAAATATATAAAATTATCTTAAAACAATCTCGCAAATATAAAAATAAAAAATAAAAAAATAGTAAAAGGAAGGGATTGAGATGAATTGGCATGTATACTTAAATGTTGCATGTTTATCATCCTCGTCGAAAATTTTTTATCCGAATAACCGCCCTGACCGGAGAGGGTGCATTGGGTGCGATCACGGTGCACTCTACTTATATTAGTGTAGATTGAAAAACGGGGTACAAATAATTGTGAGTGCACCGGAGGGGAAAACGGAATGCAAATACTGAGGGAATGCGGTATGCGAAATTAGTTGTCGACGACCATGCAACCTAAATTTCAAAAAAGGAAAAAAATCCTCAGAACTTTATTTAAAAAATCTAAATCTAATATACGAGGAAAAAAAAGGGGACTAATCTAATTAAAGGGAATAATTAATGGTCCTGTGTATACAATTATCTTCTGTTGTCTGTTGTATACAATTAATAGTATGGAGTAGTTGTTGGTGGAGAGGGCACACTGGGTGTGCGTGTTTCCAGATAGGTGTCTCAGTTCAACAACCTACTTCTATCAAAACGGGGTGCATATGATTGTGATCGCACAGATGCAAAATTAATGGAGGGTACAGTATTTCTTTGGATAGTACAGTTGCCGAGGATCATGGAACATTGTCCCTTCGCTCACCCAAGAGATTATTCCTCATCACCATACATATATATCTGTGTGTCTCTCTACAGCCACAGGTCTCTGAGAAATATATAAATCAGAGATATTTGTCCTATGAGAATGGAGATTCAAATCTGTCCACAGATTCAAATCAAAATTCTTGCTGCGGCGCAGCATAACATAAGCAGCCCCTTCAGTTTGAAAAACCTCAAGGGTGTTTTGGCAGCTTACCATATCGACCAGGAAGATAAGCAGTGCTCGTCGGTAAATATTCAGACGATCAACGCGCGCGCAAGCAGAGTGTGGTCGGTTATTCGAAGGTTCGATAAACCTGAAACGTACAAGCCCTTCGTTAGCAGCTGCTTCGTCAAGGGAGATGTGAAGGTGGGATGCGTGAGGGAGGTCAAAGTCGTATCCGGGCTTCCAGCCAAGAACAGTATTGAGCGCCTCGAGATTTTGGACGAGGAGAAGCACATTCTCAGCTTTAGGGTTTTGGGAGGAGAACACCGCCTTCGGAATTATCGGTCCGTCACCGCATTGAATGAGTTCGTGGAGGAGGGAAGGGTTTGGACTAATGTTGTGGACTGTTACGTGTCAGATATTCCAGAGGGGAATTCGGGAGAAGATACCTGCACCTTCATAGATACCATCGTCAGATGCAACTTGCAGTCTTTGTCAACGTTATTCTCACGGCCTACTTCGCAATCTGATCGGTCTTTATCTTTGTTAAATTCGATGCAATCTGGTTGATCTTTACCTTTGTCAATTAGATGTCAGATCCTCTGTTATGAATCTTCACTAAAAGGCCAACTATCACAATTTGATTGATCTTATCTTCCTCAAATAAATATTGGATGTTGTACTTAAATTGTTCTCCTATTGAATGTGAATATCCTAGTTTTCTTGTAGGGACTTGGGTACTCTCCACCCAAAGAAAATGGTTAATTTTTTATATAATATGATTTTAAAGAACCAGTTCAATTATTTTTTACTAGAAATCTGCACACTTTGACATATAATTTACATATAATTGTTGTTGGAGAAACCATGTTTAATTGTATTCATTCATTCCTAAAGTAGATATTAATGACATTACTAAGTTGACAAGTGTAATATTAAGCAATTTTGCTTTATAAAAGTGGTTGTTTATGGGACGAGTATAACAATACATTTTTTTGGCAATGGCGCAAAATATTTGGAGTATAACGTTTCTTTCATCAATTGAAAATAAAAGGAAAAGTAGAGATATAGATGCCTCTAGAAATCTTGCAAAATCATTCATATTTATGCTAATTTGATTTTCAATAATTCTACACATGCTCCAATGTGTCTATGCATAGAGAAGTTGATTCAACGGAGATAGAGATGCACAGGCTTTCTAGTGCTTGCAAAGAGGGTTATGTGCCATGAAAGGAGGGTAATGCAAAGAAAATTTTTCTTGGATGGATTTAAGGCCATGTGGTTTACCGAAAAAATGTGTTCATAAGGAGGATGCTAGGCCATAGAATCTTTTGGGACTTCGTCCATAACAAGAAGGCTTGAACCCTGTTTGAGTGGAATTGAAGGTTTGAAATACTAAACCTATGGGTTTGTGGCCTATACTGGTAAGTCCCTACTAAGCACTATGGGGTGAATGTTTCCGGGTCATTGGTGATGGTATTAGCAACTATTTTAAACGCATTTATCATCTTGCCATTGGTCAGGGGATTGGAGCATCACATTATGGGATAATCGCATTCAATCATTTATCATATCTAGACACTATAAGAGTTTCGGGGTGAAACTCTGCCACCAGTGGTGGAATATATGTGGGTGTGTCTATTGTCGTTTTTGTTAGTAACTATATAGATATCATGCGGTGGCCTTTTTCAAGGGCATCCAAAACTGCAAGAGGACTAAGGAGGAAGTGTATGTGAGATTGTTTAGACATGCAAATTTTTTTAGGGAATGTGCACAGGGAGTGTACTAGATTCACTGCAGCTCATACTCCTGGCTTTGTTTAAGAAGAGACTCTTGGAAACACTCCCTTTCCTTTGAGACTCTACTCGAATAAGGGGAGTTCAGAAACTTTGGGGTGGCAAATGGAAGGAATTTTTAGTGTTTCGAACGTGCATAATAGTGAAGGGGTTCAAAGTTGTCATCAGTTGGGAAATGACTACAACAACACTTGTTGCAGATGCTGACAATAACACATAACCCTTAGATATTAAGCTATTTTGTTGGGAGGTGATGACATTAGGTGTTTGAAGCTAGAGGATATGACACAAACACCTCGGTCGATTTTATCCAACACTTCCAACGAGAACCAGAGTTACAACTAGCCAGATTCTCGTGGTGGGGGATACTTTTTGAATCCCAGGAAAATTTGAATTTTTGCATGTAAGGATATGATTCACATTTAATAAGGTAATACAAAGGGCGGTGAAACAACCTGGAGCACCTAAAAAAATTTATCGATTTTGACATCTTCATGAAAGGTGGTAACTATTCTGGGTGTTGCCTACAACTTTCATATTTAAGGAAGGGGTTTGTGTCTTGGTTTTTGATCCAGGTTGGTAGATCTTCCTAGGGAAAAACTGGAATGAACCGTGATGGGAACAAGGGCATTTATTTAGGGAGTATTTTGGGATGGGGAATTTTCTGGGGGTTGTGCATAATTTACTAAGTTGAAGATTTCTGGCCTAAGTTATCATATAAAGGTTATGGGATGGCTAACTTGGCATCTTTTTGGGATTGATAGTGGGTTTAGAGTCCTTTTTGGAGGATCTGGCGGCGGATGAATCTACGAAAAACACTTTGATACATGTCGTGGAGCTGGAGGAAGGTGGTGGGATGCTACCGCCACAAGTTGGGATTAATGACACTCCCCTAGTAACATGGGCCACTAATTTTTTTGAGGTTGCAGGGGATAGGAACACTGAAGAACCATTATTAGCTCACACAACAGAGCTAAACTACAAAAGTAATAATATCAACCCGCAAAAAGTTGCCAAACCTTTCAAACCTGTTGAGTTTTGGATACGACATTATGTGAGACAATTCGTTCAGTCATCAATAGCGGGAACTAGTGGTAAGATGGTTCTTTTATAGGGATATAAGTGAGGAAATGACACAATGGTTAAATGATGCATGGGTAAAACTACTGGGCTACTCGTCGAAGGTTTTTAAACTCCTTAATGGATGGTACATTTCCCACTTCATGAAACCAGAGGACGTGGGGGAGGCCCTTTGAACGCCATGGGTACTGGGGAGATATTTCCTAGAACTACACAGATGATATATAGGATTTAATCCCATGAGGGACACTCCATAGAACCATCTGGTGTGAGTGAAGATGTCAAGTCTACGACTGGAATTTTGGACCCATCATGTGGTCATAGCCATCAAAAATTGCACTGGCAAGTGTGTCCTCGTGGATATGAAGTGCTTGGGGGTGTAGGACAAAAGAGTCGCATGGGTTTTGGTCGAGTTATCTTTCTTAGGCGAACTCCCGTCATATATTGATATTGCATGGGAACATAATGTATACCGTCAAAGGCTTAACTACTGGAAAATTCCATTTAGGTGCCACTTATGTCACTACACTGGACACTTGATGAGATAGTTTCTATTATATTGTTATTGAATTACATATATTTTTTACATATTTACTTTCATGTTATTATATTTTTATAGTATTAAATTATTTGATTAATTGAAACATTTGAGAATATATTATTTAGAACACTTATAGAAAAACATTTAAATTAATATGTTACAATTCATTAATAATAATATTAGCTAATTTATTTATTAACATTTATATATTTATATATTAACTAATGTAATAATGCATAATTAAAAAATATTTAATACATAATTAGTATAGTTAACCAAATTAGTTAAATATGAGCGCATTCACATAGTCAATTTATGTTTATGTTATTTGATAGTAGGCAACCTTAATTCACCCAAAGTATCACTCACTATAACAATAATTAATTAATTAATTAATTAATTAAAGCATAAGAAAAATACTTAAAAAATTAGTTAAATAATTAATTAAAATATTAATGTTAATCAATTTATTAATAATTAATATATTAGTGTTAATTAATTTATTAAATGTTGAATATTCAATTAAATATAATTGTTAACACGTTAACCTTGTTACGATAATAACATTATTATTATTAATAACACTTAAATTTCAATATTAGCTTTAAAAATGAATAATTAATAATATCAATACTATTAATTACCTTAACAATATTACTATAGATGAATGTCTTTCGGATTAATCACATCACTAGGATTTGGCGGACTTTTTGAACCAACTATTGATGTTCATCCTTAGGAAAAGGAGCAAAAGCTAATCGATCCTAAGGAATAAATAGGGATGCTTCATTGCTCGGAAATAGCATCATTGCGAGAAAGTTAGTTATTAAAATTTGTAAGGTTGAGAATTAATATTAATTAATATTATGGACTATTTGTGGATTAATAAAGGGCATAATGTTGGTATGAATGTTTCTGTTCATCTCATGACTTTGTTCCACTACCATGGGGTTCATATGGGTAGTTGGGATGAGGGATGCAATTGGATTGCTGTCTGTCAATGGTTGTTAAACAATTTTAAATGGCGGAAAACTCTTTCTAGTCAATCTCGATTTTTTATATCTCAATTATGTAAAGGGCCAAGAGAGCCAGAATCTGCCAATAATCTTCTCCTTGTACTGGAGATTCCTAAGTTATCCCACACAAATAATACGGTTCATCTTACTAACCTATTTCTATACAGAACGTTCCTATTCAAGGTTTTAAGCAACATTCTCTGTAGGTCCATCATGGTTAAAGGACAAAACAGAAGAAAGAAACAACAAATCAATCTAACAGTCGGCCTTAGTAAAAGAGGAAGGAAGAGTAACAAACAATTCTTGGAGAATATTGTTGTTGTATATAAGGCTGGAAATTCGGCTCATATACGAAATACAATTCAGGGATGGGAGAGACAAAGTGATAGTGAAGATGATGACCTGAAAGAGTAGGAGGTTAAAATGGATTTTATATCAGACCCAGGTAGTACAAGAGGCAGTGTCTCTCTGTTTCAGCAATCAGTAATAACTTATTGGAAAATGAAATGCGTCCTAGCAAAGGCAATGGCGAGCAAGGAAGTAACAGAAGGCAAATTATTAGTGCTCTTTGAACTCCAATAGATAAACCAGGACATTCATGAGATGGCTAAGGCACAGATCTAGGCAAATGCTAGAATTGGGAAAATTGAGCGTCAACTACAAACCATGCAGCAAGTGGAATTTCTAGGTTCCTTTGCAAAGGACCTAGCCCCTGCGGATTCTTCAAATGGCAAATCTTCTTAGTATATAGTTTCATTTCATGTTTTTGGTGATTAATAGGTATAGTTTCTATTTCAGTTGTAAATGTTATGGACATAGTAAAGTGATAAAAGCAGTCACTAGAAGGAAAAAACAATTTTAGTTCTGGTTAGCCTTTAAATCTCTCCAGTGGCCAACAGACCTAGTTTCCTTTGGGCAGGTTGAGGCTACCATAAATGATTGAATATGTATAGCAAATTTTTCTCTATAATTTTGAAAATAGAAAGGTACTATGAAGTTTACAAAAATAAAATAAAATATTAATTAATAAATTAATTATACATTTGACTAATATAATTGACTAAAATAATTATATGATAATACTTCAATTAATATATCTGTGTTAATAAATTAATGTTATTATTAATCAATACTAATATATTGATTTAAATATTTTAATTAATATATTGAGAAAAGTTTAAAGTAATGTTTTTTAATTAATTAAAACATTAATTAAAATATCAAATTTAATGTGTTACAATGATATTTGATGATGATGATGACGGTTAAAATCCACTGAGACCAAACTTTTGTCTACCAAACCTAAAGAAAGGAATTATTTAGTTTGTTTTAAAATTTACTCCTATGCTCAAAGAGTTTGGAGAGAAGCGTTGTGAGCTCACTATAATTTTGTCATGTAAAAAGGCTACGAAGGTCGGTATTGCAACACATATTATGAAATTGAGATCTAATGTGGGTGTACATAGGGCACTCTAAGAGGAAGTGCTTTCCATCCTCAATGTTCATATTCTCACATGGAAGGTCCTTTCCACCCATGGTGTTTTAGGAGATGCCCAACGACCTGTTTCACTATGGAGCTCATGAGAGTTCATTTTTATCTTGGCTATATTAATTTTTTCTTTGAGCTAGTTAAAACAAAGAGATACTTTTGATATTTGAGAGTAGGGTTGATGACCTCCTTATAATACTTTAATTTTCTTTTAGCCTCTAAATATTTCTCACACCACGTTTTGTATTTAAACTTAGAAGTAACAATATTTTTAATTTTATTAATATTTTTCACTGCAACATTTTTCGTTGATCTCCCAATGGTTTAATGAGGCCCTAGTATCTTTATACCAACCTCGTTTGAACCTTAGGTGGTTTTGGCTGGAATTTAAAGCTAGATTAGGAATTATGTGGTCTCCCATTTTAGTGATATTGTGCTTATATAACAAGAGCCTAGTCATAGCTAGGCTCTTGATAGGGGAAAGACCCACTTCTATATGGAGAATAGGATAGGGTGTATTGCTTTTAATTTTGAGGTTATAAGTTATAAAATGATTTTGGATTTTCTAAATATTTCTCTAGGATTCTCTAGAGATGTTGCAACTCCAAACCTCACATCCATACAAGATAACAGGTGTGACTAAAGTTTCAAAGAGGAGCTTCTTTTTATCCGAGATGACAAGGTTTGGCGCATTGTAATTATTTTCAAGACCAAAATAAGCTTCCACCCTCCATTAATATTTTTCTCAGTTCTATAGTTCGAGTTGAGCTCGTGATGAATATCAATTCTTAGGTACTTGTAAGATGCCACTTACTTCAAGTTGATAATGTCATACACAAAATTAGCCTAATTGTCCTTCTTGGATTTCATAATCATAACTTTTTCTTTTTCAGTCTAAACAATCATACGCATGGTAGAGAAAAAATCCTTAAGAATTCTTAGTTTCTTATCAATATTAGATGGGCACCTTTCCAGAAGAAAAATATCATTAGCATAGAGAAGAAGGATGATGACTATTCCATCTAAGGTAATGGCAACACAACCTTCTTCCTCTAAAAACCTTCTAGCTTGCCAATGTAAATGCCAAATAGGGTAGGGAAGAGGGGCTAACCTTGTTTAACTCTGATATTACACTTAATATATTTCGACCATCCCTCATTGATTTTAAACATGGCAATTACATTCTCGTATAACCTTATAACGGTAGATCTCAGCTCGAAAGGAACCTTTATTTTTTCTAATCAATTCCATGGGTTATTTCTACGCATCGTATTAAAATCCTTTCTAAAGTCCACAAAGAAACAAAAGAGATTGGATTTATCATTACGAAATTCCTCCACAATGATCCTATGTGTAATGAGGTTGTCTGTTGTTGAGTGTTTCATTCTAAGACCTGCTTGGTCTTTAGCTTGCTTACCTTTCCTTTCAACCCATATGATAATCTTTTTTTCCAAAATAATACCATATAACTTGGCTGAGAGAGGGCTAATCATAATTTTCGGATAATTAGAGGGGTTATTTGTATCCCCACTTTTAAAAATAGGAAAAATTAGGCTCTAAGTCCATAGTTTAGGAAACCCTTGCTTGATTTCTTGATTGAAAATGCTATGGATGTAAGGGATGAGGATAGGACCTCCAATTTCTAAGATTTATGCCTGGTAACCTTCAATGTCCTTAGCTTTTCCATTTTCCAGGCACTTAACCACAAAATCTATGTCTTATAATGAGAAAAATTCTTCCTTTGTGAGGTGGGTTTCAAAGTTATCTATGACATTTGGAGATTCATAAAGCTTTTCAATATAGGAATTCTAGTTGTGTAAAGAAATTATATTATTATCTTTAGATTTTCTAGTTAGACTCTACCTCCAAACCTTCTTACGAGCTACCTTCGAGAGGTGTAATATATTTTCTTGTCTTTTATGAATATAGTGAATTTTTTCCTTTTAGTTAGGGCTTTGTATATTTTATCTTCCCAATTTTAAGAGACTCATTAACAACTTCCTTAATTTCTCTCCTCACACTTTTACAATCTTTATCATACAAAGGATTGATTTTTCTCTTTCTTTTATTTCTTGAAACTTCAATTGATAACTTGTTAATAGAATATGAGAGGGTTGTAATAAAATTATGATAGAGGTCTTCTATGTTGTCTATACCAGATAAACGAAGAAAATTAATTTTTAATTCATTTAGAAAATGATCATTTTTATTTATTATTACTACCATTTTATAATTAATTAATTAATATTAATTATAAACCTTCAATTTTTTTAATAACTAACTTTCTAACAACTAGTTTTAACAGCTACTTCTTAATGGCTATTTCCGGGAAATCATGCATCTCTATTTATTCATTAAGATCGATTATCTTCCTCCATGAGGATGAACCACAATAGTTGGTTCGAAACGTGGACCAAATCCTAATAATATGATTAATCCAAAATACATTCATCTACATTATGGATCATAAAAGTCTTAGATCTAGCATTATTACTATAAATAATATTAATATTAATAAATGTTATTAATAACATTTAGTATTAGGAATAATATTAAAAAATTTTAATTTATTAATATGGCTTATTATTATTATTTTATATTGTTAGAGTATTAAATTATTTTATTAACTAAAAAATTTGATAATATATTAATTAAAATATTTATTGAAAATTGCTAAAATTAATATATTAAAATTTATTAAGAAAAATACTAATTTATTTATTTATTAATTGATATATTAAGTAAATTAATTCATAATTAAAAATATTAAATACATAATTACTAAAGTTAATTACATTAGTCAAATATATCAAAATATGAATATATTCACACTTGGTCAACCTATGTTTATCTTAATTGACCATAGTCAATTTTAATTCATTCAAAGTTAAAAAGTACTTAAAACATTAATTAAAATATGAGTGTTAATAAATTTATTAATATTAATAGTTAAATTATCAATATTAATTAATTTCTTAAGTAGTAGTAATAGTAAAATAAAATGTTAATTTATTAAATATGAGATTTAATAACTAATTAACGTAATAAGTAATTAAATACCATTGTAACAAATTAACTTTGATATTTTAATTAACGTTTTGATTAATTAAAATAGAATAATTTAAAATTTTTACAATATATTATGTGACCACTGCCTTAATCCTTAACCAATTGTTAAGTTATATGTTAGAGATTTCAAACAATTTCTGTAATTATGTTTAAATATGTTGTGAATAGAAATTTAATTTGAATAATGAAAAAACTGATTATCGAATTAGTTGCATAAAGTAAAAATACTGATGGTAAAATAATTCAAGATTTGAGAGTTAGTTGAACAAAATTCAGTTCAAACAGTTGCCCACCTCTGAGGATAAAAAGAGGATCCCGGGGGTTCTTTTCAGGAACTAAAGGAGGAAAAGACTCTGGAGAAAATTCTGGATTGGTGTTAACCAGAGAATTAATCCAAATTTTCTATTGAGTACTGGAATTGGAGACTAGATCGAATTGTCCCGTAGTCTCTTCTAGTATATCTGTCAACAACGAAGCTCAGGCTTGGAGCTCGGGGGAGAGTTGGAGGACGTAATTGCCTCACTCGTGGAAGGGTGGCATAAAATCAATCCCAGCATATAAGTAATTGTTCACTGTATTTATAGGAATTCTGTTTTCATAACTTTTCCTGTAGAAAATAAATTATATGGAAAGTTGTTTACTAATTTTAGTTATGTAACACCCCTAGTTTTATGTTTTTCTTTCAAGTTAGACATTTGAACTTTAATCCAAAGGGGAGTGGACCCCAATGGATAAGTATTGTGTGGATGTAATTAATTATTAATTATGAAAAATAAATAAAATAATTTTGGTTTTCAAACTCATGTGGTGATCATTTTTTAAGGAGCTTTTCGGATTATCCACATTGCTAGAGAACGAGTCTCCAAATGAGATTTTTGAGATCACTCGTTCTCTAGAAATGTGGATAATCCAGAAAGCTCCTTAAAAAATAAAATAATTCTGTGCATATTGAGAAAATGAGAATTTTGAGATCACTTGCCAAATCCATGAGGTATGGAAAGAGGCTAAGACTTTCCCCAAAAATATTTCAAAAATCCTTGAAAGAATTTATTTCTAATTTAGATTTTTGAGGAAAAATCTAGATTTCCCCAATGACGTGGAGAGTAGTTGGGAAGAGGTAAAAAGATGTAAAAGTAGAAAGCAACTTTAAAAATCCCTAAATAAGGGAAGCCTAAGCAAACAAGAAGAAAATCATCTTGTAATTCTGGACGCAGAATTAGAAACAGGCTTTGGGGAGCATAAGCTTAAATAAGCTACTCCAGAACAGATTAGGGTTGGTCTGTTCTAGGAGATGATCTCAACTCGGGGGTGGGTTCTGGAGGAAAGAAAAACTCTAAGGTTGGGAGGTTGGTCGATTTCAGAAGTGGTATGTTCATAATTTTATGAATGGTTAAAGTATCTATTATTGTGCAATATGGTTAATGGTTATAGGTATTATGTTAGATTAAAATCATGAAGTTGTTATTTCCTACATTTAACAGAAGTGTGTAGAAGGAATTAATCCTCTCAGCTCTATAGTAGTAGGAATAAAATCTGTGGGGAGAATCTAGCAGATACTCTAAACCAATGTGGTTTAAATCTGAGGATACAACTTATTCCCAAAGATGATTTGGTTGTTTAACTTTAATCTACTTCTAAATTAATAAAATAACTATTGGAGATAGGGAAAGAAAGTAGGAATACCCTAATAAGAATAGATATAACTGAAACTAGACATACTTTAAACCTGTCCCGGTAGGAAATGATATAATCAAATAAGATCATGTGTTATAGAAAACAAATATACCAGTGAAAGTATATTTGATTACAGTATTCAGAAAATTAATTTAATAATAGTGATGATGTAACTAAGGGCTACAGTGATGTGAACATGCCCTGAAAGCATATTGCACATTGTTAAAACAAGTATAATATTCCTCTAGAAATTTGCATGTAAATGTGTGCAATTAATAAAAGCGTGCAAGCTAATTCTGAACAATTACATTCTGTATCTGCACTATGGACAGCAGATTTGAAGAAAGATAATTGACAAATGTTTTTCTATGACTAATACCCATATGCATGATAAGTACTTTGAAATTAGAAGTTAAATTTCATTCAGAGGCTGTCAATTAATAGACTAAAACCCTGTGCCATAGAACAAAAATATAACATGAAACTTAACAGATGACATTTTATATATGTACAGGGTGTAAAGAAATTTAGAAGCTCTAAATCAGACACTCATGTTATTATAGTCTATGCTAATGAAATATTTTACTAGGGAAAAATTAAGGGAAAAACCTTATGTACACCTATGTATTTCAATGATAATAAACCCTTCCATAATTTCAATAAAGTATACATATGCCTGAACAAATGTAAAGACCCACATCAAGTGCACATATAATTTTATCCCTATAGATGTGTTTTCAATACATGTGTTGTATTTTAGACAGTGCATGAACAGGGTATAGATTAAATATAAAGGGAAAACTAGGAGTAAAAGAAATTATGTAAACTGAAAGTAGACTCTGAAGTAGGTATAAGATCAGTTAACTGCTACAAGTAAAAATTGTTACAAAATGTCAAGCCCTTAACTAAATGTTCATATTATATGGAAAAAGGAGAAGAGTTAATTATAATTGCTTATGAAATTAAGTATTCAACTCTGGGGGAGCATTATTGAAAATTGCAGAGAAGGAATGGTGTAATCACACAAAATATACATCTAGCACATAGATACAATATGTGTAGACAATGAAACCATTTCTGAAGTTACAAGGAGATAAGTCACCACAGTTCAATTTATTATAATAAAAATCGCTACTAGAAGTAAATACTCTTGGTATGGAAACCAACGAGAAACTCGTCCTCATTATAAACCAAATATGAACCGACTTTGTAAGTCAAAGAAAATAAGAACATGAATTAAAATATATGGTTAATGCCATAACAACCTCCACAAGTCCTCGTACAAATGAGCACAACAGTCATGAAAACAATGCTATGGAAAACTCGTAAATTTCCAATAGTACACAGGTGAGATCTAAATATTAGTGGTAAATGCCAAAACTCTCGTAGGACTCCCAAGGAAGTCCAAGGTCCTGATATACCGGAAAAAAAACTAAATCAAACCACCTACCTGAAAAACTTGAATAGTCAGAAAAATGAGTTTGTGAACAGAGTCAAGACGTGACGATACCTGTACAAGTCAAAACATGAAAAAAATAAACTATGTATTATAAAACTTCCAAGAGGAATGACTTGATACCTTTGAGTGAAATAACAAATAGTTACCTGGTCAGACCGAATCCAAACGCCAACATAACCAGGGGCCCGATAAAATAAAATTTAACGATTCGGCATTAAACTCTGAGGAATTTTTATTGTTAATAAACATACATCTAGAAAAATGATAATTAGAGAGGAAATTACCTCAGAATAACACTCATTCGTAAAGCCGGCGATGGGAAGGTCGATTCAGGACGAATTGAAATGGTTCCCTTAGTCACGACGAGGAGGTATAAGTCATAAGAAATCGTATCAGTCAACAAATCGATATTTTATCTCAAATCAGAACATAGGACAAGAAAAATGAATGATACACATGAGTTCTATGGAATGTAAACAAGAGATGCGAAAATGACTATGCCATAACACAAAGGCGTTCGAATGAAAATTACTCTACCAGGATATGTTAACCAACAACGTAAAACCCACGTACATTTAGCACGAAAAAAAATGGGTATAAAATTAAACCAGAGCTCGGCCTTCCAAGAACCTATATGCACTATAATGATGGAATAAATAGCAGAGGTAAGTCTTAACAAGAGAAAAAGACGTGGTGTAAGTCTGCGTCGTGGAAGAGCTCGTAGAGGGTTGCATGGACGCCAGATGAAAAATCCAAGAGCATAAAACTAGAGCTAACCACTGCTCAACAGAGGAGCAAATGAATGTTACACTAGAGATTGTAAACCATAAGTATCATGAGTCAGAATGAAATCCTTAGACATCTCGACCCTACAGGTGGCATGCATCGGAACGCCATACGATGGATCGTTGACTCAAGTGGAGGCCGACGAGAATTAACACTAGAGAGTTATTGCCATAAATGAGGAGGACATAAACGTATGAAAAGGGGGTTATAAAGAACAATCCACAACACCGAATCGTAAAGAATGCGTGCGGGAAACCTGAGAATACATCAACATCATACGATACGAAGGTACTACAAATCAATGTAGTCACTTCACAAATGCCAAAGTGATCCATATGAAATCGGCTCACACGTCAAGTGTAAATTCCATGGTTCATTATTTAAACAAACTTAACATGTATAGGGTCGTGTAAGACCAAAATATAACGTGAGAATGCCATGAGAAATTTTACGAATTGATAATACGATGGCTATCAGGAAAAACGAATTCACATCATATGGTTTTATACCATACCCACGTTATGATTATACAATACATATTTATAACCATAACATACATATCTATAAACACATAGGTTGCCTCTTAATAAAAATGATAAGGGGAAAGGGCTATGTTGAGGAAAAAAAAAATATAGTCACCCTATGAGTATATGGAGTATTAGACGAAAGCCTTGTATGCATTATTACCATTGGGTGAAGTAAATTATGTGTGTAGATTTATTTTTTTTTTTTTGTGAATTGGGAGACATGAAAAATGGTATCAAAGCTCATGTTAGCAAAACTGGGCTGTTTTTGTGTTCACTGTATAAATTATTTCTTGTTGAAAATAAAAAAGAAAATTTTTTATGGATGTTGTTTTCTTTAGTGTACAGTGGTATTGAAACAAAAAAGTCAATGGCTGAAGGTGATGAAATTTATGTTGATCTTCATGATGAAGATAACACGCCAAATCCAAACACTCCTTTGATGGCTATGTTGCATAGGTTGCAATGGGATATGGCTGAGCTAAGAAGCAAAAATGACAGGCTATCATTAGCTAGTGAGGAGCAAGAAAAGCTCATTAGAGAATTGACTTCACGGAACAACTAGGAAGGTGAAGGTTCCGGAAAGAGAAAGAAAGACAAGTTTTTTGATGATTCTGAGGAAGATGACACTACTAGACATCAGTCTAAACAGAGAAAGGAATTATAGGGGGAATTCCGAAAGATAAAACCTCCCTCCTCTGATGGGGAGAAGGAGGAATATGCTTAGGCTTGGTTGTTGAATATGATTAAGTATTTCTAGGTCTATGAATATGAAAGCAACCTGAAGGCTATATTAGTTGTTTACCAATTACAGGGTAAGGCTACTTTGTGGTGGGAGGAGATAAAAAGGGTCCATGCCATTGATGAAAAAACAGTGACTTGGGAAGATTTCCAAGTCAAATTTAAAAACTGCTATTTGAGCGAGCGTTATTACGATGATAAAGAAAAGGAGTTCCGCGAACTCAGGTTGGGACATCTCACTATCGATGAATTTGTCACCAAGTTTACAAATCTGCTAAGGTATGTTCCTTATATTCGTGAAGAGAAGGCAAGGTGCAAAGGTTTTTGAACTGTTTGCCTTCTGTGTACAAGGAGAAAATAGAATTCGATAATCCAAAAACTATGGATGAAGCGGTGAGGAAAGCTGTATTATGCTACTAGAATTTTAAAGGGAAGGGTGAGAATGGGAAAAGTTGGGTAAAAAAGGTTGAATTCAAAGGAAAGAAACAGAAACCAGCTTTCTTGAAGAACTTTGACAGGGACCATCAGCAGAAGAAATTTAGCAAACCCAAGGAAATTCAAACTGCTCAGTCCCAAGTTGGTTCAAAACAAATATATGGAGATAATAAGAAGGAGAGGGCAGTCAAAATGCGGGAACCTTTGAAATGTTGGGGTTGTGGAGAACCTCATCTGTTGAGGTATTGTCCACACCGAAACATTTAGATGATTATGATGGATCAAGAAGCTACCACAGTGAATGATATAGCCAGAAACATACCTACTATTAGTGCAGCCTTGGAGAACCGACAAGCAGAACACCGGGCTACCATGTTCGAGATGGAAGGTAAGATTGCTGACCAATCTGTTACAGTTTTAATTGATCTGGGTGCTTCTTTGAGTTACATTAGTCCACAAGTGGTAGATAAGTGCAATCTCAAAATTGAAAAATTTCAGCAGTCTTGGTTGGTCCAGCTAGCCACTGGCACCAAGCGAAAGGTAACTCATAAGTTACCTCAAACAACAATTAAATTAAATTATTTTCAGACAGAAGTAAACTTAAACATGCTGCCCTTAGGCTCATATGACTTGCTGATAGGAATGGACTGGTTAGAAAAGAGAAAGGCTATGATGAACTGTTGGGATAAAACTCTGCATTGCATATATGTGGAAGGGAGACCCTTTATACTCAAAGGAAAACCAAAACCAATTTATGTAAGAAAAATATTAGCTCTATAATTAAAAAGAACAGCTAGGAAGGATTATCAAGTATATGCTGTACATGTTGAAGAATTAGGACAGCAACCTGAAGAAAATCTGCTGGACACTCTGCCAGTGGTAAGAGAGTTTAAGGAAGTTTTCCCAGATGAGATTCCTCATCTTCCCCCCCAAAAGAGATATTGACTTTTCAATCGATTTGGTGCCCGGAGCAACACCTGTTTCTAGAGCCCCTTATCAGATGAGCCCCCCCGAACTCATGGAAATGGAAATGCAGTTGCAAGAATTGTTGGATAAACGTTATATCATACCGAGTGTGTTTCCTTGGGGAGCACCGGTGCTGCTCGTGAAAAAGAATGATGGGACCTTTAGAATGTGCATTGAATACTGTCAACTAAATAAGTTGATAATAAAAAATAGATACCCATTGCCCAGAATTGATGACCTTTTTGATCAGGTAAAAGGGGCTTCTGTATTTTCTAAGATTGATCTGAGGACTGGTTATCACCAACTCAGAATTAAGGAGGAAGACATTAGTAAAATAGCTTTTTGAACCAGGTATGGTCACTACGAATTTGTAGTCCTACCTTTTGGGATGAAAAATGCCCCTGCCACTTTTATGTGCTTAAAGAGTTTTGAAAAACTACTTAGATAAATTCGTACTAGTGTTCATAGGCGATATTCTGGTTTATTCAAAAAGTGAGGAAGAGCACCAAGAACACTTAAGAATATTTTTGCAGACTTTAAAGGAAAACCAGTTATATGCCAAATTTAGTAAATGTGAATTTTATAAAGACAAGATTCAGTACTTGGGGAATATTATTTCTGAACAAGGATTGGTTGTTGACCCTGAGAAAATAAAGGCTATTAGAGAATGGCTGATGCTAACTGATGTTTCAGCAGTGAGATCATTTATGGGAATTGCAGGTTATTATCGAAGATTTTTGGAAAGATTTTCTGTAATAGCATGTCCCATAACTTCATTACAGAGAAAAGGCACCAAATTTGAGTCGACTCAAAAATGCGAAAACATATTTGAACAACTAAAACTAAAACTCACTACAGCCCCTATACTGAAAATTGTAGATCCTGACAAAGAGTTTGTTGTATGCACTGATGCATACAGAGAGGGATTGGGAGGAGTTCTGTTACAGGAAAATTCTATTATTGCATATGAGTCTAGGAAACTTAAGAAACATGAACAGAACTACAGTGTATATGATTTGGAATTGGTTGCTGTAATTCATGCCTTGAAGATGTGGTGACACTATTTTCTTGGTAAAAAATTTACATTGATGACTGATCATATTAGTCTCAAGTATTTCTTTTCTCAAACAGATTTGAATGTTCGACAAGCCAGATGGCTGTCTTTTCTAAGTGAATTCGATATGGACATAAAACATATCAAAGGGAAAGAAAAAAAAATTGCTGATGCACTAAGAAAAAATGCTTGCCAACACATAAGCAACATTGGGAGTAGTGCTAGTTTTGATTTAGAAGGACTAGTTAAAAAGGTAGCATATCAAGATCCAAACTATGAGGAGCTACAAGTGAAAATGTCAAAGAAATAAATGGCTGAATACACCCAAAATTAAAAAGGGCTGATCCGCTATAAAAATAGATTGTATATCTGCAATGTAGAGTCTTTGAAAAAAGAGATCCTAGATGAGTATCATAGACAGCCATATTCGGGACATCCTAGACATCAGAAAATGCTAACAGCTTTGAAAAAGAAGTTCTTTTGGCCAGGAATGAAAAAGGATGTAGCATACTATTTATCTCGGTGCATGGAATGTCAACTAGTCAAAGTTGAACATCAACATCCAGCTGGTCTTTTAAATCCCTTGCCAATTGCAGAATGGAAATGGGACACTGTTTCTATAGATTTTATAACTAGATTACGCAGAACAAAGTACCAGCATGACTCAGTGATAGTTGTGGTGGATAATTTAATAAAGGCTGCACACTTCATACCTATAAAATCTACTTTTGGGATAGCCCAAGTAGCAGATGTGTTCTTGAAAGAGATAGTAAGGCTACATGGGGTCCCAGAGATGATTATTTCAGATATAGACGCTAAGTTCACAGCTACCTTTTGGAAAGGTCTATTTGGGGGTATGGGCACTAAACTAAATTTTAGTACTGCTTATCACCCTGAGACAGACGGTCAAACAGAGAGAACAAATCAAATTTTGGAGGATATGCTGAGAATGTATGTGATGGATAGGCCATCAAAATGGGAAGACTACTTGCATTTAGCTGAATTTGCTTACAACAATAGCTATGAATCCTCCATCAAAATGAGTCCATTTGAAGCACTCTACGGAAGGAAGTGTCGTACTCCTTTAAGTTGGAGCCAACCGGAAGATAAGCTAGTATTGGGACCAGATACTTTACAAGAAATGGAAAGGATTGTCAAACAAATACAAAGAAGCATCAAGACAGCACAAGATCGACAGAAAATCTATGCTGATAAGAAGAGGGTACATCGAGAGTTCAAAGTGGGTGATCATGTGTACCTATGTATTAAACCCAAAAAGAGCACACTTTATGCTGGAAGTTGTGCAAAATTGGCTCCTAGATATTGTGGGCCTTTTGAGGTGTTAGAAAGGGTGGGACCAGTGGCTTATAAGCTGGCCCTACCACCCCATGTTAAAGTTCATGATATGTTTCATGTTTCGTTATTAAAAAGATCTGTACATGATTTTTCTCACATTGTTGATTGGAATGTGATACAGGTGGAACTAGAAGGGGAGTTCCTTCCAGAGCTGCTTCAAATATTGGAGTGGGAAGAAATTGAGTTGAGGAACTGAACTATAGCAAGAGTAAAGGTGCAGTGGAAGCACTTTACAGCTGAAGAAGCTACATGGGAAAGAGAAGCTGAGATGATGTAAAAATATCCATATCTATTTTCAAAATGAACTCTGGTAGTTAGTTTTCAATACAGAGGATGGTGTTTGTTTTCAGGGGGGAAATATGTAACACCCCTAGTTTTATGTTTTTCTTTCAAGTTATACATTTGAACTTTAATCCAAAGGGGAGTGGACCCCAATGGATAAGTATTGTGTGGATGTAATTAATTATTAATTATGAAAAATAAATAAAATAATTATGTGCAAATTGACCAAATGAGAATTTTGAGATCACTTGCAAAATCCATGAGGTGTGGAAAGAGGCTAAGACTTTCCCCAAAAATCTTTCAAAAATCCTTGAAAGAATTTATTTCTAATTTAGATTTTTGAGGAAAAATCTAGATTTATCCAATGAGGTGGAGAGTAGTTGGGAAGAGGTAAAAAGCTAGAAAAGCATAAAGTAGCTTTAAAAATCCCTAAATAAGGGAAGCCTAGGCAAACAGGAAGAAAAACATCCTGTAATTCTGGACGCAGAATTAGAAATAGGCTTTGGGGAGCATAATCTGAAATAAGCTACTCCAGAACAGATTGGGGTTGGTCTGTTCTAGGAGATGATCTTAGCTCGCGGGTGAGTTCTGGAGGACAGAAGAACTCTAAGGTTGGGAGGTTGGTCAATTTCAAGAGTGGTATGTTCATAATTTTATGAATGGTTAAAGTATCTATTACTATGCAATATGGTTAATGGTTATAGGTATTATGTTATATTAAAATCATGAAGTTGTTATTTCCTACATTTAACAGAAATGTGTAGAAGGAATTAATCCTCTCAGCTCTGTATAGTAGTAGGAATAAAATCTGTGGGGAGAATCCAACAGAGACTCTAAACCAATGTGGTTTAAATCTGAGAATACATCTTATTCCCAAATATGATTTGGTTGTTTAACTTTAATCTTCTTCTGAATTAATAAAATAATTGTTGCAGATAGGGAAAGAAAGTAGGAATACCCTCATAGGAACATATATAATTGAAACTAGACATACTTTAAACCTGTCCCGGTAGGAAATGATATAATCAAATAAGATCATGTGTTATAGAAAAAAAAATATACCAGTGAAAGTATATTTGATTACAGTATTCAAAAAATTAATTTAATAACAGTGACGATTTAACTAAGGGCTACAGTGATGTGAACATGCCCTGAACGCAGACTACACAGTGTTAAAACAAGTAGAATATTCCTCTAGAAATCTACATGTAAATGTGTGCATTTAATAAAAGGCTGCAAGCTAATCGTGAACATATACATTTTATATCTGCACTATGGACAATAGATTTGAAGAAAGATAATTGACAAATGCTCCTGTATGACTGATACCCATATGCATGATAAGTACTTCGAAATTAGAAGATAGATTTCATTTAGAGGCTGTCAATTAATAGACTAAAACCCTATGCCATAGAACAAAAATTTAACATGAAACTTAACAGGTGACATTTTATATATGTACAGGGTGTAAATAAATTTAGAAGCTCTAAATCAGACACTCATGTTATTATAGTCTATGCTAATGAAAGATTTTACTAGGGAAAAATTAAGGGAAAAACCATATGTACACCTATGTATTTCAGTGATAATAAACCCTTCCATAATTTCAATAAAGTATACATATGCCTGAACAAATGTAAAGACCTACATCAAGTGGACATATAATTTTATCCCTATAGATGTGTTTTCAATACATGTGTTGTATTTTAGACAGTGCATGAACATGGTATATATTAAATAGAAAGGGAAAACCAGGAGTAAAAGAAATTATGTAAACTGAAAGTAGACTCTGAAGCAGGTATAAGATCAGTTAACTGCTGCAAGTAAAAATTGTTACAAGATGCCAAGCCCTTACCTAAATGTTCATATTATATGGAAAAAGGAGAAGAGTTAGTTATAATTGCCTATGAAATTAAGTATTCAACTCTTGGGGAGAATTATTGAAAATTGCAGAGAAGGGACGGTGTAATCACACAAAATATACATCTAGCACATAGAACACTGTTACCGATGAAATAGCTAACCGCATTGTTACCTACTTTTTTTTCGTAGCATAAAAAGCACCATTCCATAAATTTTTATATTTTTTTTATTTCAATTAAAATTGTGTATTTAAAATATATATATATATATATATATATATATATATATATATATATATATTAATTAAACTTAGTATTTTCAAATTAATTTGTTTTTTATTTTATTTTTTATTTAATATATTTTATTTTATTTATTTTTTCAATTTTTCAATTTTAATTGATTTTTACAGTTGTTTAAATTTTTATTTTAACAATGTTTTTTTTTTTTCTTTATATTTATAATTTATTTTTTATTTCAAAATTTATTTGTTTATTCATTTATCTATTAAAATTTAATATATATATTTTTTTAATTTAATTTGTTATTATAATATTAACATTTTTTTTTAAATTTAATAAAATATAATATATATATTTTTATTATTTAAATTTAATTTTATTTTTAAATCTATTTGTTTTTTAATATAATTTTTTAAATTTAATATTTTTATTTTTTATTTTTATTTTTTACTTTTAATTAATTTTTCATTTTTTTACTTTTAATTTCAATAATGTTTTTTTTTTTGTTAGTTTTAAATTTATTAAAATTTAATATATTTCTCTTTAAATTCAATTTTTTATTATAAAATTAAAAATATTTTTTTTAAATTTAATTTCTATATTTTATTTTTTAGAATTTCTTTCTTTTTTTAACTTGTTTTTCTTTTTAATTTAATATTTTTATTTTCTTTTTATTTTTATTTTTTTATTTCTATACATTTTGAAATTTTAATCTTTAAATTCTTTTTTATTTTTTTCCTAAATTTTAGGTTTTTTTTAATGCTTGAATTAAAATTTTTATTTAGTTTTTATTTTTGTTTTTTTATTCCTGTACATTTTTAAATTTTAAGTTTTAAAATGTTTTTATTTTTTAAATTTATTTTTTTTCTTAAATTTCAGGGTTTTTTTAATGTTTGAATTTTAAAAATAAAAAAATGTTATTTCTATTTTAAAAAATGTCAAAAATATGACACAAATTTTTTTTGTTATTCCAGCATCAACTGGTTTTGTTTTGAGGGTGTTTTTTCAATCCTTTTTTCAAGAAACAATTTTGTTTTTAGCATAATTTTATAAAATGTTGAAATTTGACCTTCAAAAAAAACCAAGTGCGTTCTCGAATACACTTTTTTTGTTTTTGGGGTGTTTTTTCATGTTTTTTGAGTCTTTTTGGGCTAGAGTTCACAGTTTGATTACCTATTTCATCGCGAATGTTGTTATAGATACAATAGGTG
>JAXQQM020060118.1:0-453104 GCA_034641835.2 Pinus albicaulis
CCTCCATCACCAAAAAAATGAATGTCACCAAAGGTGGCGTCACCCAAATTATGTGTTATGGTGACATTCAAGGTCCATCACGAATATTGATTATAATGACGGATAGTGACCGTCACCATTTCATATGAACAACAACGATTTTTTGTGATGGACCTTTCATGGCCATCACTATCGGTGCATATATATGGCGATGTTCATTGACCGTCACCATAAACGCATTGGTGACATCAAGGTTTGTCACGAATAATGACTATAATGACAAACAGTGACCCTCACCATTTCATATAAACAACAACAATTTATGGTGACGGACCTTTAATGGTCATCACTATTGATGCATATATATGGTGGCATTCGTTGACCATCACCATTTTATATTTTGGTGAGAGTCGAAAAATGTCACCATAAGCTCATTGGTGATGGTCAAAAGATCATCTGTCACCAAAAACTGATCTTCATCATTCCTTATATATGAATATCAGGGCACGATGGAATCAAACCACCAACCTCCTGATTGTAAAACAAGTTCTCTTCCATTGAGCTAGCACCCTTTAAAGAATTAGACTTTAAACTATCAATTTCCCCTAAAGGTGAAAAGATACACCAAAGGAATAAGAACCATGAAAACTGAAAGAACCCGGTGTCCTTGCTCCTATTTTTATTCTACGACACTCTAAAAATTATGATCTTGATCTATCACGTATTTGTGCTGAGTGGTTATAATTTAATAGTAAATGTTATATTAGATAAAATAAATGAATAACTGAGAGGCCTTACGAGCTAATTTTTAATCCTTACACAAAAATCTCTTAATATTCAAGTCTATGGAACAACTCGTTCAAAGTTCAAACTGAAGTAGATTTTAAATGGAAAGCCTAAAACTAGCTAAGTAGTTTACAAGTTAACATTATAAATTCTGTTCAATTTATATGACAGGTTATGCCATAACCTTGAAACTAGTTTCTTAGCTAAAAGACTTTCTTAAGTCAACAATGACAAAGAAAGATAGTCATGGCAAGAAAAATTCTCTTGTTTTTTCTAATGAGGGTGCATGTAACTTGATAAAGGTTGTATGAGAGTATCAAACCATAAACAGTTTCACTAAAACATGGAAATGACAAAGTGTTGTTAAGCAACAAAGTTTTAGTTGAATATATGAAAAGAATCGAGCTAAATGATATAATTAAATTAAAAGTAACTGTAAAAAAATGAAATTGCCATCATATACCATCTAGTTTGGTTAGTTCTTCAGAAAGAGAAAGTGCAATTGCATGATCTAGCTCCTCATCTTGATTATGTAATGGACCATCCTGAACAAAAATGTCCACATACAACAATCAATGTTATTGTATTGGTAAGACTTTTGATATAATCTATCAAAGCATGTACTATGTAGGAGAATAACTGGTAGTTGAATTACTTCTCTACTCGCATGTACTACCTTTTGTAGTTGAATTACTTGGAAATAAAAATCCTTATTAGAAGATAACACAAAGAAAAGCATAAGCCTTTGAATATGGATGGCCATCTTGATTTTATAGAGTTATAATGAATACCAAAGGACTAGGAATGCTGCAACGAAATATATGGATGGAGTGTAATAAAAAGAATTTGGATAATTTAGGTTGCACATATCTTTAAATGGAACCACTTTTTCCTTTTGGATTCCCAGTCTTCAATATGCAAATAAAATTTTCGATTCAACCAAAGAGCACAATATTTTGAAGTCTTAGTTGCCTGAAACAGGGTAAGGACAACATTTTGAAATGGGGATGAATTTTGAAATGACCACTTTCAAAACCTTTGGAAACAGAGCAATGAGAACTTCCACACACAGGTCCAAAAGTCATGACTTAGGAGCATGAGCACACCTAATTCAGGTATGATTAAATATGAAACAAATTGGGCTGCAATTATATTCAATTAAACGTAAAGTAATGATTAAAATCTATATAAATGACTTAGAATTCAAACATGAGAACTTTGGAATATGGTAGAATGTTGGAATAAAAACTTTGTTCATTATACATTCTCTTTCGTTCAGTTTTGATGCTTTACTTCCAAATTAGGTGATTTCTTTGTTGGAGATAGCAATCCGTACATCTAGGTTGAACCATTAATGATGCCCACAATGAAGGGGCATGTAGCTCAGTAGTACAGCAGCACAATGGCCAAGGGAAAATCTAGGGTAAATCTTAGTATGTATAATTTTCAAGACGGGGATAGAGCTAGTTTTGCTTCAGGTTAGGCAGGGGTCCTTAGCCAAAGTGTGGCCTGACAAGGGTGTTGGAAATAAGAATACACACATCTATGCTGAACCCTTAAGGGTGTCACTAATGAAGGGGCAAGTGGCTCCGTGTTAAAGAAATCCAACCAGCCAAGGACTTTAAAGTTTAGGAAATGTTTCAAGTAACAAACATTGTTAATTAGCCTATTGTGCTAGACCAAACGGTGGATGACCTACATTGGAAAGTGTTTGCATGGGGTAAGTGGCTCAGTTTTTGAGTAATCCAACCAACCAAGGACTTAAAAGTTTTGGAAATGTTTCAAGTAACAAACAATTGTTAATTAGCCTATTATGCTAGGCCAAACGGTGGATGACCTGCATTGGAAAGTGTTTGCTGACCAATATTGAGGCCCTGCCCAGGTTCGAAACTCAGTTAACCTACCTCATGAAAGGGCAAGCGGCTCAGTGTTAGAGCAATCCAATCAGCCAGGGAATTTAAAGTTTTAGAAATGTTTCAAGTAATAGAGAATAGTTAATTATACAGTGATATGTGGTTTAACGGTAAGTTTCACTGGGTGAAACTAATGCAACCGTTGTTCAAATACCATTCAGTATATGGCCTCACTGGGTGAAACTAACAAGACTTTGGTTCAAATCCCATTGAGTATGTCACCTGATATGATATCGCCTCAAGGAGTAGACTCCCCATTTCCTAGAGTCTCCGCTCTTGCTAAATCATAAGATCCAGTATATCTGGCTTATATCTGGCTTATAGGTTGCTGGATATACTCTTGGTGTTATAAGGCTCTTGCTAAATCATAAGATCTAGTATATCTGGCTTATATCTGGCTTACAGGTTGTTGGATATACTCTTGGTGTTATAAGGCAGCCACAAAGTTTGATCCTGGACCTCCCCCGGATTAGTCCAAGGAAGAAACTTTTTGCTAAGCAATATTGAGGCCCCACCTAGGTTTGAAACTCAGTTAACACACCTAGCATGTCTGTGGGAAGTTTCATAATGCATTAGGTTAAGGAGTATAGGGTCAGTCCCTCAGACATGACCCTGGGCCTCCTCAAAGACAGGCAGTAAGTTTAGGAATTCTCCTAGTACCCAAAAAATAAAAAATAAAGGAAAAAGAAAGAAATTCTCCTAATACTGGAAAAATAAAGGAAAAAGATAATACTGGAAAAAAAAAGGAAAAAGAAAGAAATAGAAAGAAAAATGACTGTAGTTAATTATCGATTCCCATGATAAAAAAAATAAATGAAATGAAAACAGACAATAGTTAATTAGTAGTTTCCAAATTTTCACTAGCATGTCCTAACATTTTTTGATGTATATGCAGAAAGACTTTGACTTCAGGATGACTTAGGGGTTGCTTTCTCAAAGTTTACTTGCATGCCAAAAACTGTTATGATGTCAACCGACATGGATAAAACATGATCATAAAGAGATAATATCTGATAAAACTTCAACAAAAAACATGGATGAAGTTCACACTCGACAACAAGACTGACGTGGGAAGAAACACCTAAAGAAAACTTTTTAAGGTTCCTTCTTTCCACTCCTTAATGATAGGTTTAATAAAATAATCAGTTATTAATGAAGGTGCTACCTCCCCGTTAAGTTATAATCTTCTATTCCCACATTTTAAGAGTAAAAGACAACATCTCAAGGCACTAGGATTATTATAAGTGAAATTGTAAGTAGATAGATTGTGATGTTCGGAATTTGTAAGTGACTGGTGTGGACTTCCTAAGCCATGGGTGGTTATTAAGCATGGATTTAAGCTTGAACCCTGGGGTTTTCCAGTTCATAATTAAGATAAATTATATTCAATGGTCAGAAATTGAAAATTTAGAAGTTGCGTGAAGAGAAACATAGAAGAAGCACCTGGCAAATAGTCTTGGAGAAGAAAGTGTACCCGCAACAGAATGAGCATCGACTCATGCTCAATTTCCAAAGGCCAAAATTATAACCAGTATGTATGGTAGAAGTTGGGAGAACCTGATAAGACTGACCATCCTGGGCAGAAGATGGTTTAGGAGACACCTTGGAGAAGCCAATTGAAGAACCAGTAGGTGAATAGGACATCTTTATCTTATATAAGTTTGCAATAGGATATGTATTCCCTGATCCTTTCTATAAATCATGGCTCTTCACCTGAGAAAAACTTGTGGGTATTGACCTAGAGGTAGAATGAAATCGGTTTTTCAAGCTTCTGGGAATAAATATATTGAGAATAAATGGTTTAGTGTTTTGTCCCTTACTCTTACTTGAACCATTTATATAGCTTCCACTTGTCTTCCTCTTGTCCTGCTTTCCTGAACTCCTCTCCTCTGCTTTATGTTTTTCTGTTTACACTTCCTCATTTGATCTCTTCTGCATGGCAGCCTTCTGCTCCACCAGATCACTCAAGGACAATTCATAAGCTGATTCAGGCATTCCTTCAAACATTTTCATGAGCTCCTGTCTGCCTTTGGCAATATCCTCTGCCCTGGCTGACATGGGGTATGGATATGAACATGCCGTGTCTCTAGATATGGGATAAGAACTTGATCCAGGACACCATAGCGGAGGAGAGGTACATGAGTTTTCATCTACTTTATGATGAATAGCCCATGAGAACAAACCTGAAGAACCCAATTCAAAATCCATCATGGATCAACCCAATTCATCTCTGCTCAAGAAATTTTTTTCTTATAGCTTGCCCTCAAAAATTTGTTCTAAATAGCTTGTATTGGGATTGATCTACCAAATCATCCCCTCCAAATTAGTGCCAACATATATCATGGGTTAATGGGAAATCAATCAATTGCACCAAGTTAATGCCAATCCTCCCTGTCTTGCTTAGAAAGCGGAGTGGGTCCATAGCACAATTGTGATATGACTGATTGTCTCTTGCTCCATTACTTTTGCACCTTAATGTCCCTGTCAATGTTGTTGGCACTTTACCTCTGTGAATTTACTCCAAATTTTACATGCTAAGCCCTTAATCATCTCTAGTCGCCCTTAGTGATTCGATCACCTGCATTTACATAAACAAGAAAGAATGCATAGAACATCAAGAAAAACCTATTCCACTGCAGAAATGAGACATCTTACAAGAAAATCAAAATTGATGAATATGACAGCTAGTCCACCTTGTAATGAAACGTCTCTACGCCTAGTGAAAATAAGGATGGCTTTACATATGTTTAAGGTTAACCTGCCCACTGCTCCTTCCTTTGACTGGTTTTGATGAGAATCATGGATCTTAAGCTTATAATGGTGGGTTCGAGTGTCCTGTCCTCCTATTAAACCATCATATATCATTCAACAACTAAATCCATGCATTTGCACCATTGTATCAGCGTATGAATTTGCATCAATGTACTAAATTAATATGACTTCAAATTTTGAATTTTTCCTGCAAGATAAAATTTATCATTAAAAAAATCTGATCAAACATGAAGTAATCTCATGAATCCTTCAGATTTATATTGCAATATCCATCTCAAATCGACAGATCCAGAATATTAAATATTCTTATAACTAACAATTTCACCAAGAGGTGCAAAGGAATGTCGTAACATGGATAAGAGAAGTGGGGAGATTGTATAAAGAAATAATCAAGCGAAATATACTAAAATTAAATACAACCCATGTGAGGCTAATTTAAATTCAATTGTTGTGAATTTTCAAGTGAAAGAAAGTTTGTAACTAGTGTCCGGCAAGCAAGACTCACAATAATTGTTATAGAGAAAAAATTGGAAGTGCAATTGAGGTTTGAGGTTTGATGATGTTGATGAAGCACATATTCTAATTGGTGAAAGTGGCCACTGCGAGGATTATTGGGGTTCAGGCTTCTATAGGCAGGATAATACTTTTGAGCTTGAAACAACTTTTCACAATATAACTTTCATTTCAAATGGTGAAAATACATATAAATCAAGAAATTTGAGACCTTTAAATGTATGGTCAGAAGCAACAACTCCAGAATCTGTGCAAATGCTTCTAAACTCTATTTGAAAGGAGGAAATTAATTTTATCATTGAAGGTAACTTGTTTGGTCCAGACATTGGTGAGTTGATAAGCAGCTCAAACAATTGGGTAGAGATTATTATGTGGTGTATTTTCAAAGGGCTCAAAGAGTCATTACCTTCTAGATGGATATATATTTTTGGAGATGGGTTTGAAAGTACAGGTAAGAAGAATCAACCAGCATCTGAACAGTCAGGGATGAATTTGAGAAAAAACGCCAAATATCTGCCAATTTTGTTGAATTCCTCTGAGAAATGTGGTTTATTGTTTGTTGTCAATTCCTCTTCAGTCATCGATTGCAGGCCTGCACAAAATAAGAATATTATTATGATTGGTCTATGTTCTGAAGTGAATAATTTTAAACAATATACTCATAACATAGCACAAAACACAGACTCAACAAAAGTAAATACAGAAAACAAGAATAGTGGAAATTATTATTTTGGATTTCAAACTGGAGGAGCATATAAGGGCGAGGATGAAGTGCTTTTGAAATTTCAGTGGGCAGAGGAGATAAAAAGGATGGGTTGCAGCAAGTTTTTGGAGTCTTGGGATAGAAGATAAGGGAAAAGAGGAAAACTTCAAGTTCAAAGCACAGAGTAATGCCCCCTGGAAGGAGATATTTTGATTCTCTTGTTCAATCTCAGCAGGAAGTAAGCAATGCCTTTTGTCAAGTCGACATTCAATTGTCGGATTCTCTATGGGATTAAGGTGATGGCATTATCCAAGAGAAGCAGTTGGACAGGGTTTCACATGAATATATCCTCTCTTCATAGATGCAATGATTATCGGAATTATGTTCAAATGAAAGAGATGAGAACAATGTGCAAGAGGCTTTATAATGTTTGATATGCAAAGAAGAGAAAATTCAAAATAGTACATCATATGAGGAGGAAGAAAAAATAAATGTATAGGCAACAAGAACTGGATGGAGGTAGGGAATTAACAAGGAGAATATTCATCTCCATTTATAAGGATTGAAAATATTTTGGACAATGCCACCCTGGATGTATCTTCTCATCCGGTGAAAATTGATTTTAAACACAAATAGATTCAAGGGATGTTGGGTTCTTTATTAGATGAAAATAAGAAAGAAAATGTGGAGGAACAATTCATTATGGGGATTGTGATGTCGTGGAGGAATTAAGTGGAGTCTTAGTAAAAGGTGCCAAGTGGCAAGGAGGCTATTGCAAGAGTGACAATGAAAGGGATACCAGAATCTTTGTTAGATGAGAGAAATCAGACATGTTCTATTGTTCCACTGTAAGATGCTCTTTTGGGAGACATCAAGGAAATACCAGATTTGATATTTGATGTAAGCAAGGAAGATCATACAGCAATGCATGCCAAGGAACCTTCTCGGCAGGATCATTTACATGCCAAATTGGAACGAGTGCCAGACCAAGAAGTGGATGGCATTGCACCTTTGTAGGTTTTTGTTAATAATCTAGACGCAAGTGATAATGCAGAAGGTGAAATGTGTAAGTTTTCAAGAAAGAGGGATAGATCAATTGAGGAGGCATGAGAGATTAACACTGTGAATGGATCCTCTTATGAAGTGATGGATGCTTTGGGATAGAGAGAAAGCCATTGGATGTCAGGCTCTGTAGTGAAGCATCTCAAAGAGGAGTCCCTCAAGAATGTTCATACAACAAATGACAGGAGATTTAAATTCCTTTATAGATCAAAGAAGTGAATGTGCTAGAGTAACTACACATGAAGATATTGCATTTGTAAATGGTGCATAGTAGGTTGGAGTTGGTGATTGATTTAAATGTTGAAAGTGATGTAGAGATGCATGCAACACAGGTTGACTGTAAGAATGCATTAATTGAGGCAGCTTGTTCAATTTATGTTGTTTTTGGATGTGCAAAAATCCAGTGGAATTTAAAGTCGTTAGTTTGAGAAATTCACATAGATAATGTAGGGAAGCATAACATAGGGCCATTATAAGAAAATGTTTCTTTGGTGGAAAAACAAGGAGTTTTATATTTCTTACCCTGCAAAGGCATTGTGAAAAGCAGTGTGTTGGTGGAAAAGAGAAGAATTTTGGATTTGTCACTGGAGAAAACCAGTGAGATTGATGTAATAATGCATGCTACATATGCCCTAGATGAAGGTATTGCAACAGTGCATTTGCAAAGATTGTCATTGTATGCCTGTAAAGAATAAAATTTAGTGAAATATTGAGAAGTTTCTGTGGAGGAAATGGAAGAAATGCTTGTTCGATTATTGGAGAAATCTAAACCAGGGGAGAATTTTGTAGGTGCTTGTCAGGATGCTTTTTTAAAGAATCAAATGTAAGGAATGTTCAGTTCATTTTTGGATTAAAGTAGTCAAGTTATTCCACAGAAGCATGCCATGGAGGCTGCTGAAGCAGACATCACAATGGTTGGATTGCTAGAGGTTCCAAAACCTTTGGTTCACATTAATGAGAATCCTCATAAGCATGAATTCAATCAAGGGTTTAAAAAATTCATCTGGATGGATTGCAATTGTTAGGAAATGACGATGAACATATAGTAGTCAAATCTCGATGGATTTTATAAAAAATTTAGACTGCTCATGTGCTTACCAAATGAAAGTCTCTGACCAAAATTCTAGTTAACAGGCACAATGAAAATAATTAGTTGTTGAAATATTCAGGATCTGTTTATAAAAATGTCATGGAAGAGGAGTTTGTAGTCAGAGATGTGAAAATGGTGAATGATAATGAGTGTGTTTGGAAAAAAAAAACTCCTAACTATGCCCAGGTAAGTGTTACAAAGTTTTCATCAACAACCTTGAGTCAAAGAGAAGAGGAGTCTTCTATGTTACCATGGACTAGTGAAAATATGGCACATACATGTAACCATAAACTAGCTTCTTATATGGAGAAAGCTATGATAATTTACATGGGCATTGTAACAACTCGATTTATGCCCTCTGAAGTTCAAGAATCAGAGGATATTTCAAGGCTACATTGTTTCCCTCAGGACAACTTCAGTGAGTACTGTATTATACAATAAAGACATTACTGAGCCAAGTAAAGCTAATTGCACACAAAGAAAAGCGTTATCTGCAATACTAGCATGTGAATTAAAAGAAGATGGCCATTGGAAGTGCATTATGTGTAATAACATGTACTTCTAATTACCCAGGTTATGAGGAAGTGGCAACATAGACACTGCAGGCTTTTCTTCTTGCCAACTTACAAGTTGAAAAGGCTTGTGAACAAGCCACTCACTATCATAATAGTGGATCACAAATTAGGAAATCACTTGGAACTAATATTTTTACTCTTGAAAATGTCCAGGATCTGAATGTTTCATTATTGACAGTTTCTAATAAGTTTGAAAAATATGTCATTGCTAATTTGAGTGAAAGTAATGCACTGAAAAAATCAGAGACTAAAAAAGTTTCTACTTCAATAGAACCTTTATGTTTCCACAAGGTGAGCTATTACAAGTTTGATCACTAAATATCTAACACCCAAGCATAGTAGAACTCTATTGGAACATGAATTTTATCTCTACAATGTCTTTAGTTTCGTAATCTGTCATTGCTAATTTGAGTGAATGTGATGCAGTGAAAAACTCAGAGACTAAAAATATATCTACCTCAATAGGACCTTTCCCTTTCAAAAAGGTGAGCTATGACAAGTCTTCATAATTTTATCAGCAAATAGCTAATGTGTATCATAGAACTCTGTTTGGAAATGAATTTTAGTTCTACAATGTCTTTAGTTTCATAACCAAGTCTAGATGTAAAATGAGGGAAAGCATTTCTCATTCCTCTTTTATTGAGCACTTCACAGATCGACACAGATTAGAAGCCTCATCTTAAAAAAAAATCTAATGAATTAATATTGAATGTGTGGGAAAGTGAATTGATGATTGTAGACACATAATGAAGATAGCCAAAACGGGCATGGCAGCAGAGAATGGAGATATTGACAAGAATTATCCATTGGTAGAGGAACCTGAAAATATTGAGAAATCAGTGCAACTTGCACCAGAAGCCACCTATCCTCATAAAATTAATGCCCTAACATTTCCTATGGAAAAAATTGTGACTGATGGTTCTCAGCAAGAAATGCAAAATGTTCAGTTTAGCATGAAGATAGTGGATAGCTGTGCAAAGAAAACTAAACAATCAAACCTATAATTTCAAAAGAGTGGTGAAGTTGTTGTCATTAGCATGGAAATGTATTATGGAGAGTGATCATAGTAAGCAGAATAGTCTTATAAATGGGGAATTTGAAGAAAGGGGTAAAGAAGTGGGGACTACCACAGAAATAGAGGATGATCCCAACCAGAAAAGTGCTCATATGAAGCCAAAATCTAGAGAGTGTTTTGAGGTAACTAGAACTAGCATAGAAATAAAGAATAGTCTTACTAATATGATCTTTTGAACTTGGAATTTGAACATAGTTTTAGAATAGTCAGAACCAACATGATTGGAAATCTTATCATATCAACTTGGAATCTAAAATTGGTGTTAATGTAGGCTGCAGAGAATTTGAAACAACACCATGAGATGGAAGGCAACCGAAGCCGTGTACTGAGCAATGCATCGAGCAATGAATTGTGACTTCAGATTCAAGTAATTGTAAAATTAGTTCTCATTGTCACTTAAAGTTGCATAGTTAACATGCATTAGAGTTCGGGTTTGATAATATGTTGTCATGGCCAGAAAGGAAAGTTCTATAGCTGATGGTTTGTCTATCCCACCTGGACTTGCGGCTTGGCGTAACGCAAAGTAGTTTGACTTAACGGCGTGTTCGGCATAGAAATATTAAAGAAGCTCAAACCACATAACAGAATCAAAAACCAGTAATTTGGATGCAATAAAATAGTACTTTTCCAATACTTCAGCAAAAATGGTTCAACACTAACATAAATTCAAAAATTATTGAACTCTAACGCGGAGCTACAAGAAAATATCTTTATTCAAATCGAAATAAGGCAACAAAAATTAGAGAACCTTTGATAAAACCATTAAAAAGTACATGCATCTCTCGTCGGAATTTGTAATGCTCCTCGGGTTTTGACATTTGCAAATAGAAAAGTTGGATACCTAAATTATCCGAACAAAAAAATGCAGTTAGGAAGATTCACATATTGTTGGTCCTCTGTCTGAATCGAATGGGAAATTGTGCCAAGATGAGATTTCAGTAAGAGGAGATTTAAAGTTGCAATTCCACATTTGTAGCTGAAACCAATGGCGTCTGATTGATTGTGTTAAGCCCAATATTTTTATTGCTGTTGATGATCATGGGCTCTTACCAAAAACCAGTGCACAATGCATCATCCGATGAAGAAATTTTATCTTCCCATGTGTGCCATTCACTTTGATTTCGATCATATTAGGGGGGAATTCTACTAGCATCAATATTCTCAAGGGTTTGGCTGCATTCTAAACCATTCTGACGAAAGCCAAGAAAATCATGAATAGATCTCCAATCCTGCATCTTGACTATTGGACTTAGTATAATACCTGAAGAATGCAGTTTCGAAAACTGCACATTGTTGAGACTGAAATTGCACCCGGAAGAAATTGTAATAGATCCCCCAATCCTACATCTTGACTATTGAACTTAGTAGAATCCATGAATAATGCATCTTTAAAAACCACAGATTGTTGAGACTGAAATTGCACCTGGAAGAAATTGCATTAGGTCCCCCAATCCTGCATCTTAACTATTGAACTTAGTATAATCCTCGAAGAATGCAACTTTGAAAACTGCAGATTGTTGAGACTAAACTAGCACCTGAAAGAAATTTCAGTAAGGCAGTTGCAAGAACAAGACCCACAAAAAAAAACCCTAATCACTAAGCCAGCGGGAGATAACAAAAACACATGTTTTGGGCGGGAGAAATGTTATTTTAACTAGATGTCTAAAATTTAAAAGAAAAATGATTACTCCCACCATCCATTTTTCCAAACATCATTTTTAATATTATGCCTTCAAATATCATTTTAATATCATACCCATTGTTTTTCCTATGGATGTTGAGCGCACTCCGTGAATTTTTGTAATGTCAACAATTGATTTAGAAGGAAGCTTCAAAAATTAATTCAATTTCATTCTAATAAATTTATTTTGAAAACATTGATGGAGAACCACACAATGAGTGGTTCGAAAGGCGTGTACCTTAAAAATTTTATGTGATTTATCCAGAAGATTTTTTAAAGAAATTAATTAATTAATTATTAAAATAAAATTGAGATAAAATAGTAAATTTAAGAGAGGTTTTTGCAACCCATGGTTTTGCTCATGGTATTCCACCTTTCCAACAAGGGGGAATTAACTCAATCATAGGTCCCAAATAGACCTGCTCTCATTTGGAATGGCTAATCCCAACGGGTTTTAAGGGTTAGGGGAATAATTAGTTAATGGTTAAGGGATTAAGGATTACGGGCTTAAGGCTTAGGGGAATAGGGGCTTAGGGGTTAGAGTTTTAGGTTTTAGAGGTTAGGGGAATAATGAGATAGTGGTTAAGGGGTTAGGGATTGGGGGCTTAGGGGTTAAGGGGTTAGGGATTGAGAGCTTAGATGTTAGGGGATTTAGTAGCATTTATGGGTTAGGGGAATAATGAGTTAGTTGTTAAATGGGTTAGGGGTTAAGGGAATATTATGCATTTAGAGGTTAAGGGGTTAATATTATGCATTTAGAGGTTTATGGTTTAGGGGGTTCAATGGGTTAGGGGTTGGGAATTAGGGTTTAATGGGTTAGGGGTTAAGGGGTTATAGGTTTAGGGTTTAGGGGGTTAAATGGGTTAGGGGTTTAGGGGATTTAGCAGTTAAGGATTTAAGAGGTTAGAAGTTAGGGGCTAATGGGGTTAGGTTTTAGGGGGTTAGATGGGTTAGGGGTCAGGAATTAGGGTTTAAGGGGTTAGGGTGAAGGGTTTAAAGGTTTAGGGTTTAAGGGGTTAGGGGTTAAGGGTTTATAAGTTTAGGGTTTAGCGGGTTAAATGGGTTAGGGGTTTACTAGGGGTTTAGGGGGTTGAATGGGTTAGGGGTTAAGGGTTTAGAGGTTTATGGTTTAGGGGTTAAATGGGTTATGGTTTTAGAGGTTTAGGGGGTTAAATGGGTTAGGGGTTGGGAATTAGTGTTTAAGGGGTTAGGGGTTAAGATGATAGTTTCATTGGTATCTGTTTGTGGACAATAGTTTCTTATTCTTTGCGTCTCAATGTAAAAAATTTGTAAGTATTGTTGCTTGTTGCCATGTCTTCTTTATTTATTAATTTATAGTATTTGTTAGCCATTGCTTTACATTTATTGATGAAAATTTCTATTTCAATCAAACCAAATGTATGTTCAATATCCAATTTAAAACTCAGCCACAGTGTTGTCACACAATTTAAGTCCAGAGAATGGCCATCTGATGAAGTCTTAATAACTAGACTGCACCTCATGACTACTCTAGAAAATCTTAAGTTCGAGTGTCCCACATTCATGAGAAATTTGGCTCTTATACTCTTGCTCCACCTGACTATGTCATGGAAATACCCTTGTTTATTGCAAAAACATCCTAATGTTGTTGACCTTGTCCCTTAACAGACCAAGGAAACATACGTGACTGAGAGGAATGGAAAGCACTACAAAGTTGAAGAGAGTACAAAAGACTAAGATGGTTTAAAGGATAATCTTGAAGAATGTAGCAGTGTTGAAACAACTAAAAGTTGTCCCAAACAAATAGTTGATAATGTGAAGCCTTCTTCTGTACTAGTCAAGCAAGAGTACATTCATGTGAGAGCAAGAAGAGGCCAAGCGACTGATAGGCATAGCCTGGAAGATAGGGTATGGTTCCCTCTTTTTGATGAAATATTTGATCTACATTTTGTCTATCGAAGATTAACCATTTTAACCTTGCCAACAAGGTAGAATTAACCCAATCGTGGGTCCCAATATGTCATGATCTATATTAAATATAGATATATATGAGAAGGAATAATAAAGAGATAGATTGATAGAGGTGGCGAGACATATTGGTACCTACGAGAGAGATTGATAGCGGTGGCGAGACAAGGGGAGTCACAAGGGAGAGATGGAGATAAACTGAAGGAGAGGGGAGATAAGGAATGGAAAGAGAGAGATAGGGAGAGGAGTGAGAGAGGTAGAGAAGGGTAAGAGAGGGAGATATTTTAACAAATATGGAAGGGGGGTAGAAAGAAGAATAGAGGGAGGGATATAGTGAGAGGATTGGAGGGTAGAGAGAGAGAGAGAGGGGAAGAGAGAGAGAGGTGGGAGAAAAAGGGAGAGAGAAGAAGGACAAGAGATAGGAATTAAGAGAGAGGAACCAGTATCATAGAAGAAAGAATATGTGACCAAATTACTCTATATGGAGATGGGAGATAGGGGCACCCTACCTACCTACTAAATGTCTAAACCAAATGTGGTGTAAACGTCTGTAATGGTGGTCGATTATACGAGGAGAGGATTTTATGAGGAGGCATTGGATTTTTAATGTGATATGAAAAAAACAAGTACCGAACCTAACCATTTCCAACGACCACACATATACAATAGTGTGAATACAAAGGGAGTGTGAATTGAGATTGCTAATTGCTGCTCCTATAAAATAAAATAAAAGATCAATTAAGTAAAAAGCAGATATAAACTAAACTATACTAGAAATGATTTTTGTATTATAGTAGAATGAAATTGAAGAGATGAGCTGTGATGCAAAAATATGCAAATACTATTGAAAACAAGAGAATACCCTCAGAGAATTAAAAAATCCTAATAGCAGGACTGAACTTTAGTATCTGCCTATCAAAATTTCAGTTTGTTCGAGCATAAATTGAAGGACGTAAATTCAAGAGTGCAAACACAACAGGTACAATGGATTAAAAGAAGAAATATATTAGGCCCACTCTACACAAATCTGCAATCTAAGAATTCAGGATAAAAAGAGCAGGCTCCAACAACAATTGCATAGAAGTCTTTATTACTCAAATAGAAGAATGTCACAACAATTTGCCATCTCACAAAAGCTCCTACTACAACCTACAAGCTAATAGTACTCACTCTTATTATCTATTTCTACAAATGTCTAACTAGTGTGCCCATCCTTTTCATTTATAAGTTAAGAGAAGGTGTTGTTAGAAAACAAGCTAATGATAGCATTAGTGGTGCATCTCCCTCGAGCATGAGCAAATCCCTCCTAACTTTTCCTTGTATGCAAGGATTTTCTTTTAGAGTAGTGCATTATCATAGTAGATATAACTCCTCTCCTAAAGGTGCCTCATTCCATAAGTGTGCACTCATGAATGCACCTGAGATGATGGTGTTAATCTCCTCAACTAGTGTGCCATACTTGGTGGGTGTGACCCAACAACTAATTCGTCTATCCTCGAAGGTGTAATTATAAGCTTCTAGCTATATTTAAGAATATTTCTGACTGGTGTACCGCAATCTAGCTCTGCAATCCTGGTGTTGCTCAACTTCTCAAGGCTGAGGTGAGACCAACTCGGACCAACTAGGTAATCTAACACTCTTGAGAAAAAAAAAATTCCAATAACCCAAGATTCTCCCCCAACTTGTCAAACTTACCCTTTGTTAGGAGCTTTGTCACACTATTAACCATATGCAACTTTGTCAGAATGTGGTCCAACACTACTAACTCCCTAATGAACTTGGAATCTTAGGAAATTGTATTGAATATCAATGTGTTTGAAATGGTCATGACACATTGGATTTTCATAGAGCTTGATGTAACTTTGATTCTCACAAGAGACAATATTAGGCTTCAACAACTGATTGGTTGACTCTACAATCAAGTTGCAAATATAGATAGCTTCATAATAAGTATATGAAACTGCCATATACTTTGCTTTAGTGGAACTGAATGCAATTGTTGCTTTCTTCTTGTTGATTTAATAAAAATGATTTATAAAATGATAATAATGATGTTTAAAATGAGCCTTATGATGGTCTATTTATACACATTGATTGTTCATGAGGTTTAGGGGTATGTTTATAACATCACTGCCCTCGAAAGCTTTGTCTTGAAAGCACAATAATTAGAATTTTCTTTAGTTCAACACATTTTTGTGGTGGAATGAAGTTTATCAGATATCTATTTATACTTTGTATAGGTTTGACTTTGTTTGTCCTTTGAGTGTTGGTGAGGCTTATTTGTATTTTTTGCATCATAGTCTAAAGTCTTTTGACCTGATTGTTTAACATGAAATCTTTATGCTTATTGGCAATATATTTTAAATACCTGCATGATTAAGAAATTGTTATGGTTAATTAAATTACTAATTAGGTACTACAAAAAAAGGAAGATGTTGAGAGGGCTTGCCTGGGTGACTCTGGGAGCAACCCGGAGGTGGTCAGAAAAAGCTCTTCTAAGTTAAAAATATGAAGAGAAAAAACTAGTGATGTATATGTGGTTGCTCCACCTGGGTTGTATTCAATATATATACTTGGGATGTGTAAGGTCTGTACAAAAGGCTTCAGCCATTTGGCGCAATTTCCAAAGAGTGATGCACAATTTGGGACAAAGTCTGGTTTGGGAGTTGAGCAATGGCAAAAATATTCTAATTGGAGTCGACCGAATGCTCGCGTCTGAAAACAAAATTCTCTTTGATTCACACCTACTTCACAGACTTCATCACAGTGGCATTCTCTCTCTCTCTTTGATCTTATATACTGTTGGAACCTCGGGGCTCCCATATGGAAATCTGCAGAGATGATGGGGTTACGCAGTAGTGAAGCACACAGCTGGGAATGCCATAAAGCTCTTCTACAAGGAATGGGATTATCTTTCAAAGGGGGAGGTGACATTTTGGTTTGGAATGGAAAATTCAAGGGTGCGGGATTACTCGTTAAGGACGAGTATGAAAATCAAATTGCTAAAATGACTCCCGATCCTACGTTGTCTCATTTTTATATTGCATGGAATCTTAAAATCCCTACAAATATAATATTATTTGCATGGTTATTGTGGAAAAACAGAGTACTAACTTGGGAGGTATTATGAAAATGGGGATTTTATGGTCCTGGAAGATGTCCATTTTGTCTCTAGCATGAAGAGACTGCTTCTCATATTTTCTTCACATTTACCTTCTCTCTTTCTATTTGGCAGCATTTTGCTGGGCTTATAGGTGACCCTTCTTTGCATCCTTCTGACTGTATTCAGGTTATCAAATCTTGGGTTGTTGTAAGTTTCTCTTACAAATATTTACCCTTTTATGTGTTTTGGGAAATCGGGAATTCTTGGAATCGTTGGATTTTCAAAGGGGTTCCCCCACAACACTCCAAGATTACGGGGAATATTGATTTACGGATTAATGGTCCTCCTTGTATCCCACTTGCTATTAAGGATCTTTCTAAGAGAATCTGGCTTGAAAATATTGAGCTCCCGACTTTATATTTTGATGGTGCAAATAAGGATGGCCTATGTAGCTATGGGGCCTTGATAAAGCTTGAAAACAAGGACCGATATCAAATGTTTTAGAATGGAGGTGTTGGCTCAAACAATAAGGCAAAAATTGTGAGTTATGGAGTGGGATACTGATTTCTTATCATCTAAATCTCCCTTCAATTCAAATATATGGAGACTCGAAGTACACCATTGATGGGATCAGCGACAGATGTGAAATGAAATGCAGCAATAGTGTTGGTTGGGTACAGTGGATCAAGTATCTATTAGGAAAGTTTCAAGCCTACACTATTCAGCACATACATATGGAGAAAAATATGTGTGCTAACCTTCTCTCCAAAAGAGGGCTGGAGTCCACATATGGTGCTATTCAGATCGTGCATTACAGGGATTCCACTATGTTGGACTCTCAATATTTTCCTCTGCCATAATCTACATCAAGTGAGCCTGATCTTCTCAAGAAAGCTCATTTGCAAGCAAGCAGGATATCCTTTTTTCTTATGCTGCTTTTATAGGCTATATCTTCATTGTACATACCAGATCCTTTTCTATTTTTTTCCTTTCTCCATATTCCCATTTATGCTATTTTCAATCAGGTGATGTTCCCACTGACCCTCGGTATGTATCTGGGCTCAGTGATGTTCTAGTCAGTTACGTATTGGCTGGGTTTTCTGTGGTTGGTATGTGGAATTTTTATGTGTCTTTATGGCCTTTGTACTATTCTTATGATGGATTTGGTTTGCCTCTTCATGCGGTTCATATATTTCCTGCTATTTGGCATATGCTAGAATGGTATGTCTAATTTGCTGTAAAATGATATTTGATCAACGAATATGAACTATTACATATAACAACGTTTTTTTGGTCCTAAAAAAAAAAGGTCGAATCAAAATATTTAGCACGCAGGGGTTTCAATCAATGCTGCGGAACTGAAAATTTTTCCTTCTAGGATTATAACCACGATATAATACCTTCAATTCTACTTAGGGTTTTAGACATATTTATGTCTTTGTTGTGATTACACTTTGAATTTTCTCAAGTCCTCCACTTCCACGTTAAGCTACAGAGTATTTATGGTTACATGATATACACAACTCTTTCACCAGTGCGACAAGGCTTCGAATCTTACAGAGAAGAGTAAGAAGCATACTAAGTCTTCCATTACCCTAAATTTCGAAATCTTTGGCACTTACATGGAAAGCTTCAAAAAATTTCATTGAAATTTTTTTTTACATGCGATGTTTGAATATAAAATAAAACGGTTTCACTGAAATGGGTTTAATACAAACTCTCACCTGATTCATGGAGGTAACGAAAAACTAGGTAGTTCATCTCGCAGGAAGTGATCATGATCGTGGCCATCCACACCTCTTCTAATAATCCCACTTGAACCCCTTGGTGTAGTGGAGCTAATGGAGCTTTCTGTGGTAGTCTCGGGATAGAAATCACCATGATTGGAGTCACCGAGATTCCAATTTCTTGAGTTCAACCAAGTGTATCAAATCATAGTTGGATAGCATGGATGCACCCTTCCTCCTTCGTTGGACAAACCCTGCAACACGAGGGAAATACACGAGGGAAACGAAAAATTTTGATATTCAAAAAACAAAAATCCCATGAACTAGTTTTACTCAAAAGCTAAGGAAAAAGGGTTTTGAGAGAGATTATTGAACAAAAAATCTACAAGGATTAGGAAAAGTTGTTTCCTACTACTAACTTTTTTATTATGGTATGGTGGTTGATTATGGTATGGTGGTGTAAAACTTTGCATTAAGTAATAAAGTAATGGGTTACAATGGGGTTGGAAAAGATGAGAGTTCAAAAGACTAAATGGCTATGAAGGACATAAAAGCCAAAAAGTAAGTTGAATAATTTTTGAGGAAGTAGACATAATTAATGAGTGGTCGTTGAACTTGATGTGAGAAAATGAAGAAGGCAATGAGGATTTGCAAAAGTAGATTAACTGGGAAGAGAGTAGTGAAGTGAGGATGACAGAGTTGGAGAATTTCAATGAGAAAGGTGAGTTGGTGAGTGGATGGTTGTGAAAAAAAGGGTTGATGATAAATTTTTCTCAATAAAGAGTGGTAGTCAATGCACCTCAATGAGGTCTAATGAACACACTAGAGTGAGGGTACGAGAGATATGTGATTATAAAGTATGAGGTTGGATGCAATGTAGGATGTGATTGCGAATGAGAAAGAATCGAATGAACTAATGGGAAACCATATCCTAAGGCCAACAGAGGATGAGAACCTAGTAGTTGGCATGGCACTAAACAATAGCAAAGCTGGACTTATACCAACCCCACCCCTTATGCGTCTTAAATATAAATAGGTAACACTACACTAGCGTGTTAATAATGGTTCAAGTCCACTTCGTAGTCAGCTTACTTATGGAGGAAAAATAACAATTAGAGGAATTAGTATTAACAATAGTGCAATTTTGAATATTAAGAGTAGAACACTTGGGAGTTTTAGTTATTTAGAGCAAAAAAACAAGAGTTTCATGAATTTTAGTACCTATGATGCTTTGAATTATAACCTAGGAGCATGTAAGAGAAATAATATAGAGTGATGTACTACTTAAAAATTTAGTCATATGTAAATGCTTTGGAAAAAAAACATAATCATCCATGTACCTTGATATAAAAAAAACCTTAAAAATGTCACTTTTAAAATATCTTATGTAGTTACCTCATGTCATTCGGGTAGATATCACAATTACTTATGTAAGTAATCGTGGGATCATATTTTTCATTCTCTGAAAGGAACTCTTTCTAGACATGCACCCCATCAAGCATAAATCATCCTAACATATACATTTGATGTAATATAAATCATCCTATGACTATCCTCAAATTAATTCTCACCCATTGCCTTGGTGATGGTGTAAGGCTCGTATCAAAATGGTATGAGCTTCTTCTAGGAATTGTTAATTTCTCTTTATGCAAGTCCAACCATAACTCATCATCAACCTGAAACATATGTGGATCCGAATGGATTGTGTATATACTTGTACTTGGAGTTTGCAACTTTCTATAAAATGTCATGAACTCGTTATTGAATTTGTTAGATAAATTCCTCAAAATTGGTATCGTTGCTTACCTCGTTCCAAGTTTGGGAGGTATCTTTATGTGTTATTCCATGAATATAGTTACATCAATTTGTGTCAATTTTTTGGGACCCCTAAGCACACCTGAAAAGACTTGTGGGCAATAGAAATATGAATAGTTATGTCAAATTTCTGTTGAAAATATGGAAGGCTTTCAACATGCGTATGTGGATCCTCACAATTGTATACTCTAAGGACATCTACAATAATCATATACGTACTTTTTATTTATCAATCTAAGGATGGAAGGTAGTGGATTTGGTCAAGCTTGATGTCTGTCATGGACCAGAGGTTAAACCATAAAATACTGAGGAACCTACTATCCCTATCAAGAAATATGGTCTTTGGCAACCCAAAATGAAGAAAAATATGCTCGAAGAAGAGCTTATGAGTGGATTTTGTTTCAACGGTCTTCTTATAGAGTGCCAAAATTCTCGTCCAAAGGAAGTGATCAACAATAACAAAAAAACCCAGATGTTGTTGAGAGGGCTTGCCTGGGTGACTCTGGGAGAAACCCGGAGGTGGTCAGATAAAGCTCTTCTAAGTTACAAATCTAAAGAGAAAAAACTGGTTATGTATATGTGGTTTCTCAACCTGCGTTGTATGGAAAATCTTGGCAGAGAGTGTTTACCTTTCGATGTCTTCACGAAAGTAGGTTGTCTGGTCATAGAATACTACTGTAGGTTGCTAGTTGTATTTACTATTTACTTTGCTAGTTTATTGAATATTTCAGAAATTAACTTGTAACTTAATTCAAGTAGGAGAAGTAAATCAAAATACTGCAATATGGTTTCTTAGATTAAGAAATTTTCACATTCCCTAGGTCTAGCCCCATTAGGTCACCTAGGGAAACAATTTCCCGGGAATCTAGCTAGAGGAAATCTTCTATCTCCTAGAGGCAGCTATGTTGCTGGGTGCCCTCACTCTCCTCAGAACTTGGGCCCATTTTGATGGTGGAATATCCAGATACCTCAAGCCCTGGCTCTAGGATCAAGTTTTTCCTAGGTGTTCCCAAGTATAGAACCTACTAGGATCAATTTGAGCTATCGAAGTAAAAACTTCCCATCACCTTATCTATGATAGGAACATCATTGGTTGCTAAATTCCATCCTCGAACTTGGGCTGGGTCCACTTGGCCCCGTGTGGTCCCATTTGGTGCCAAAGGCCTTTCATTAAGGACCATTTGGGAATCCAAGTTCCCAAAGGATTTTAGGGATTCAGAACTTCCTTAATAAGTCTTATTCTTCTCGCTCAACCCTTCAATCCCCCTCCTCTCTCCCTAGAAGATAATTCCCATGCTTAAAAGGAAAGCAAGTCCCACTCTTTATTTTCTCTTAGGGAAAGGGTTTCGAGGGTCACTTCCGACCTATTCATTTACCTATACTCTACAAGTGACTTCCTAAACTATGGGGACTCCACCCATCGATGAAAGTTTGTGAAGAGCAAGGATCCTTAGCTATGGTGACAATGGGCTAAGCATCCATCATTTCCCTTATCCTAGCAGTCGACCTCTTAGGAACGCCTTTTAGATCCACTACTAGTTTGAGTGGTAACAAGTTGTTCACAATTCCATTTATGAACAACTCTTTGGTCTGCCCACTTTTTCCATACTACAGGTCCAAGATGAGAAGTCCGGGGCTATGTAGGCTGCCCTTCTTCTCACTGAATAAATCCTCTACAATATAGTGAACTAGGGCTAGTTGGTTGGCCCACTTAATTATTACTTTAGTCCTTCAAAGTCTGCACATCCTTATGCCCTATACACCTTCTCTTCTACCAATTTTGTTGTCCTTCACCAGAACAAGAGTCAGGGCTCTTCTTTGAAAGTAACCTAACAACCCTCCAACTGTACTTGGCCTACCATCAATCTGCCCAACCACAGTCAATTCTTTTTACTGATCTATGGCCCACAATATTTTCTTCATCTAGGTCTCTTCAAATCTACCACCTAACAATGGTTTGAGTACTCTCAAGATCACTATTCTTGTGTATCGACAATTTGATCTTTGTTGTCCAATATATGAACAAATATGAACTCCTCCTCTTATCATACTTCTAACAATCCATAGAGGACTGAACTAGGGTCAAAAATCAGCCACTAATAGTCCATTTACTAATTTTTTATAGGTTCCTTTAGATATTTGTCTAAAACTCTATGGAAACTCCACCAAAATCAACTCCTCTGCATGTTAATCCATTCTTCGTATGGCACATTTATTCTGCATGCTCAATCTTCTGCTCAGGTTCCACCCTCCTTCGGATCTGTTGTCACCACACATACTGAATATGCAAACCATCTTCCAAATCTGCAGTCTTTATTGTAGAAATAAACCTCGCTCTAAGGGTCACAACCCATCTTCTTCTACGCAAATTTGCCACAGTCTTAGGGTCATACCTTATGAACTAAAAATCCTAGGAAACTATCCTAACTAGGGCATTATACTTATGTACTTCTAATTATTGTAGAACAAACCCTATCCACACATAGAAAAAACACGACTCTTGCCTCCATAAGGGACTCGACCTAGCTCATATGGATCCATAGATTCTGAGCATTTATTTTACTGAATCTTAACATGAAATTCAAATCTCAATGTCGACCCTCAAATTAGGGTTAACTAAATCAATATTACGCCTGCGTTGACTTCTGTTATGGCTCTAAATTATAGTGCAAGCCCTCCTCCATTTATGTTGGTCTTTATCATAGACCTTTTGGCCTACTAACCACCACAAGGAAAGATGGTATCAACCCTCTCTTATATTTCACGTAGAAAATATAACCAACGAGATTCAATATAATCTTTTAATCATGTACTAAAACAAGATACTGAATCCTTCCTACAATTTGTGGAAACAAAACACAATCACACAATCACATATAAGTAAGAGAAACAAGTTATCAATCACACAAAACAAGATGTATCTGGGGAATAAACTGCTCAAAACGCTCTATCACTATTTTTTATTAAGTCAGGGAATCATGAAACAATATAATTCTTAATCTCTCTTGAGATTCTCCAGCACTCTGCCAATTGTCTCCTGCTGATCTAGGAAAAATCGGTCTAGTACTTAGCCAATTCTCAGCCTTCCTTCAGCCTACCTTGCTCATGCAGTTCCAATGGAATTATTTCCATATTAATTAGGAAAATAAACCTTCCTTGATTGCGCAATCCATCATGGCATCCCAATGACTTTATAATTGCACATGGGAAATTTTCTATAAATATAACTGATAGTTATGTTCCTCTGAACGGTGTTACAATAAGGATCAAGGGTATTTTTATTATTTAAAATAAGATAAAACTCTAAACAACCAAAACCCTAACCTGAGGAGATGTAACACCAAGAGTTTATGGACCCCATTGGGGTTAGTTGGGCAGCCAACTTCCCGGGGTCGTAACATGGTCATATGATCTTCGTTTGACGCACATGATACCTCGTTAGAAATATCTCTCTGAGGACTACAAATACTAATATGATTTATATGAAATTTCCAAAACTTTCGTGCCTAAAAAATATTGTTTGGCGCCTCATAATGGCTCTGAAAATTCAAGACCCGAAAAACTGACAAAAATAGTAATTTGTGCTATAGTTAAGGAAACTGAAAAACTGAAAGAGACAATGGCGAGGGCCCAAGTGGAATAGGCAGGTGGCCACCAATATTCACCTCAATCATCTTAAATTGAATTTCTTGAGCTAACTCAATCATCATGACTTAGTTAATTGACACAAGTTGTTATGAGACGAAATTACAATTTATTGTCCAATTTATTTAAGGGAAAAATAAATTAGACGCCTCACATTCCTCACTCCTGGTACATCAAAATTCCTCACCAGTTTGGGTGCATTTTTTTTTCCTTTCTATTCACCAATCTCACTGTTTCTTGTTGCAAATTTCAACACTCCCTCTCAACAAGAAAGGAATTCAATCTATCCCCATCTGGTACCTTTGGAATGTTCTACATGCTACACTTCTCTAGTGTTGTTTGCACCTGAAAATCCTGAAACTGAATAGCCTCTAAACAAATGAATCAGTATAATGCATTTGTCATTAGAGTCTTCTAACTGCTGCTAGCTACTGCACCTGTCTAGTACTGGATTCTCTGCACTGCTTCTGACATCTGCATCCATGCCCTTTGAACTCTTGCTAGCTCTATTTGTGCTCCAGTATTTAACATCTGTCACTCTAATTTCTGTCTTACTGACATCTGACTACATCAATCTAACTGATTCTTCCTACTAGTGTTGTACTGTGGGCTCCTCATAGCTAGGTTCAATCCATGAGACATGGCATCTCAATGGATCTTGCCCAAATTTCTTATCTTGGGATTATGTCTACACATAACCCCACCTTACACCCCGAGGTGTGGCTGCTCCCTCTTCCCATCTGGCTCGAAATTTCCCTCTCATGGAGGTCTCTTCTTGAGTGGACGCTTCCACTCGGTCTCCTCTCTGCTTCTCCAATCGTGGAAGCTACTCCACAACCTTGTGAGACTGCTTCTCATGAGGATGCATGTTGAGAGGTAATTTATGCTCCCTCTAAACCACCAAGTCTCTAACTTCTACTTTTCTCCTCAAAGCTTTGCATGCATCTGGTACCTCAAGTGCATATAGGTTCTTGAATCGTGCACAGTGTAATTGTCCCGAAGTTACAAAAAGTTTCTAAAAAAGAGTTGATTTTAAATCGATGATATCTCCCTCATCCGAGCTCCGATTTGACCGATTTTTTTTTTCATTGGGGTAGATTTTCGCAAGGAATCCAAATATTCTATTTTTTTTAGAAAATTTTACACCAAAATATTCAAATATTCTCTACAAACTTTCCGCCCAAAAAATTCCTACTCTGATACCATGTAGACAATCTAACCAACGAGATTCAATCCGATCTTGTAATCTACTAAAACAAGATACTGAATCCTTCCTACAATTTACGAAAACAAAACAAGATCGCACAATGACATATACGTAAGAGAAATAAATTATCAATCGCACAACAACATGATGTGTTCGGGGAAAGCAAATAATGAAAACCCCTCTATCTCTATTGTGTATTAAGTCAAGGAATCATGAAACAATACAATGCTTAATCTCTCATGAGATTGTCCAACACTCTATCAATTGTATCCCATTGATCTAGGCAAACTCGGTCTAGTACTTAGCCAATTCTCATCCTTACTTCAGCCTACCTTGCTCATGCAATTCCTAGGGAATTAACTCCTTATTAATTAGGAAAATCAGTCTTCCTTGATTGTGCAATCCATCACGGCATCCCAATGAATTTATAATTTCACATGGGAAATTTTCTCTAAATACAACTGAGAGTTATGTTCCCTTTAACCTATGTCTCAACTGGGTATTCCTCGAAACTGACATGCATGAAACTATTAATAGCGAATTATCAGTTATATGATTGATCACTCATTATGAATTAAATATAATTTAATTCACTGGACCTCTCACTAGCTCATCACTCAATTAGAACTAGTTAAACTAATTTTAACTCATTTAATTGAGTTAATTACAGTTGCAACCCACTAATGCATCAACTTCAACTGGACCCAAAAAATATTAGAGTCCATCTATATGCCTCATATTAGACCCTCAACTCGAATTTCTTGAGCTAACTCGGTCATCATGACTTAATTAACTGACACAAGTTGTTATGAGATAAAATTACAATTTATTGTCTAATTTATTTAAGGGAAAACTAAATTAGATGCCCCACATTCCTCACTCCTACTGCATCAAAATTCCTCACCAGTGTGGGTGCATTTTTTTTGTCCTTTCTGGCTTCCAATCTCACTGTTTCTTGTTGAAAATTTCAACATTTCGGAATTTGATACGGCCTTCACACAAGGACACCATTGAAATCACATGCCCAAATTCTCATGAGAAACCTCTCTTAAGCTTGATCTGCCAGAAGAGAACCAACAATATTCCATCCTACTTCCTAGTGCAAACTGACCATTAAGGTATGCAACATTCTTTTGAACCTCACATGATGATCTTGCTCTTGGAGGATGATCATGACCTCCCTTTAGCAACCCTTACTCGGCCCTCGTACTCGACCTACTTGAGGACTACATCTCTCTTCAGCCCCTTGATGTGCCAGATAGTGGGAATACATGTCAAACATGCTAAGATGTGCCAAGTGATAAGGCATGCCAAGATGTGCAAGGGTGTGTCAATGCATGTCAGGGACTGTCATGACAACAAAAGGCAGAAAAAAATTAAACTACAAGGAAATGAACACATAAGAGGGTTAATAATTCATCAATTTACCTTTTCCAAGAGGGGCATGCTAGGCACACCAACACTAGGTGACAATAGGTGCCAAGTGCAAAGTCTTAGTGCATTCTAAGTGCCAAGTATTCCTTTGTTGCTTCTCACCTACTTTCCAACAATTGATCTTCACAAATAAATTTAATATTAAACAAGGCTAAATCATACCAAGGCATCTTAACGTATTCCATACATGCTAATACTTTCCAAGTGCCAACACGTGCCAAGTGCCAATATGTGTCAGGGACTAGTGTTATGCATGTGATGAAGTGGAAGGGAATGTTTAAGAGTGCTAAGGTGTGCTAGAGAGTGATAATGCATGTTGGTGAGTGTTAAGGAGTACTAGGAATAAACATTGAGGGAGCACTAGGTAAAAATTCATGGAAGTTAATGAATATGAGGAACGTGTATTGCCAAAGACTAGTGTTAATGGTTAGTGTTAGTTTTCATGCCAAGGAGGGAGTGAAAAGGTATGCTAAGCATTGGTAAGGCATGCTAGGGAATATCAAGGCATGTTAACAATTCCCAAAGTGTGCTTGGGAGTTCCAAGGTGTGCTAATTATATCATGTGCCAATTAATAGTTCCAAGATATGCCAATACATGCTAGGTGCTAAGGATGTGGCGCAGGGTGCCAGGGTATGTCAATATGTGTCAAGGAAACAAAAGGAAGAACCAATAAGAGGGTTAATAAGTTAGGACTTTATCTTTTTGAAAAGGGGCATGCTAGGCACACTAATAATAGGTCCCAATACATGCCAAGTGGCATTGTGTGCCAAGTGCTAATGTATGTCAATGCATTCAACCAAGGTGTTCCAGGGCATGCTAGGGACTATATGTAGCATGCCAACACATGCTAGGAGAGTTCCATGGTGTGATAGCGCATGCCACCATGTGCTTGGGTGTCAGTGTCATCACAAGATGTTCTAGGTACAAAGATGTTCCAAGACATGTGGGGTGCTAAGAAATGTTAGTGTGTGCCAAAGAATTAATTTAAGGTGTGCCCAGATTGTTGAGGATTGTTAGGTCTTTCTCATCGATAGAATTGTTAGAGATCGATTATGTATTAAATAATATATTTTCTACACACAATATTGGAACTTTATCTAAATAGAATTTTCTAAATAATTAACTTAATAGATATGAATCATGTGTTGACTCATAGGAAATCTCTATTCGACTAGTCATTACTTGAGGGAAATGATATACACTTATTACTTATTAAAAAATTTACTGACCCTAACCACTATGGCCTTGGACATATTATAAAAAATGCTCCACAATAATGGTATTAAATCGTTATATTTTGACAAAAAATATACTAACAGGCACATAGCATCATCAAAAACTCATTGGAATGATCAATGATGACGGAAATTTTTTGATCGTCACCAAAAGTAACAAAAAGAGCATTAGTGAGGGTCATTAAAAGTTCGTCACTAGAAGTGTCACAAAAGAGAGAATTAGTGATGGGCCTTTAACGACCCTCACCAAAAGTGAAATGTCTTTGGTGACGGACCATAAAGGACCATCACTATATACACTTACAGTGATGGTTTTTAGTGATCAATGATGATGGACATTTTTTGACCATCACCAAAAGTAACAAAAAGAGCATTGGTGAGGGTCATTAAAATTTCGTCACTAGAAGTGTCAACAGAGAGAGAATTAGTGATGGGCCTCTAACGACCCTCACCAAAAGTGTCATTGAAAATATCTTTGGTGACGGACCAGAAAGGACCATCACTATATACATTTACAATGACGGTTTTTAATGACTGTCACCATATGTGACATTGGTGATGGACCTTAAAGGTCCGTCACAAGCATGACCCTCACCAATGTGCTTTTTTCTTGTAGTGATTGACTAAGCACTCCAAGAGTGGGCATGCCTCTACATATTCCGCAGATTCATAGGAGTCGATATGATTCCGTTTGCCTTCCTTGTTTGCTGTTTTTTGGTCATCCGGTCAACAGTTTCGTTTTTTTTCTTCCATATCAATAAAGACAGTGACAAATTAGTTTTTATGTTATCAAACACTCATTTTATCATTAGTCCACTCTGCCTTATTTTTTCATTATTTTCCTTTACTTTATTGCTAAGATGAAGGAAAAATATATAAAACTACATGACAAATCGTGGTAAAGATGGGGGTGAAACATACCTTCTTCTTCACCCAACACCGACCATAGTGCTTTTCCCAACATTGAGCTTGGAATACATGTCCCATCACCTTGGTCTTATTTTTCCTTTATTATCCTTTACTACATCAAAAATTTAACCCAAGGTTGTAACAACTGATCCTTAAAAATAGATAACAATATTGTGACATTGGACTGGTATAAAAATCTATTCAATGTTTCACTGTGACAAATATTATTACAATATGACACTACATTTCAATTTATTCAATGTTGCATTGCAACATTAAAAAATCGATATTCTATATTAGGATTTATAATATTAGGGTTTACAATATTACATTCGATAGTAGAGTTTATAATATTGGATTTAATGTTGTGTTTATAATATTAATGTTTAATATTAAGTTTATTCTATTGAGTTTAATATTAAAATTTATAATATTGGGATTAATATTAAGGTTTAAATAGTCATTGTACAAAATTAGTCAAACATAGTGAACCACATAAATAGTCAAACATAGTCAAACAATTTGAACCTTTATAGCCAATTTTTAAATAGTTGATCATGCTTAAACTTGGTCAACTCTATGTCAAACATATTTAAAAATACTCAACTTTAACAATACTTAACAATATTTAACAATATTGTGATGTTGGAATAGTATATAAATATGTCCAACATCAACTTGTGGTAAACATTTTTGTAATGTGATAATCGATTTGACAATCATTGTCGCAATGTCACATTACATTGCAATTTATTCAATGCAGATTTGCGACATTAAAAAAATAGGGTTTAATTTTAGGGTTTTTCCATTGGGTTTATAATATTGGGTTTAATATCACATTTTACAATATTTGGTTTGATATTGGGCTTATAATATTAAGGTTTTACATTAGGGTTTATAATATTGGGTTTAACAATGAGTTTATAATACTAGGTTTAATATTACGATTTATAACATTAGGTTTCATATTAGGATTTACAATATTGTGTTTTTTATTTTGGGTTTAGTACTAAATTTAAAATATTGGGTTTAATATTATTGTCTATAATAAATTAGGTTTAATATTATGGTTTATAACATTGAATTTTGTATTAGGCTTATAATATTGGGCTTTTAATGCTAATATTTATAATATTAGGGTTTATAATGTTAGATTTAATATGCAACTTAATATTAGGGTTTAAATAGTAATTCTATTAAATTAGTCAATCCTAGTGAACCGCGTTAATACTTAAACATAATTAACCATATTAATAGTCAAGCTTCTTAATAGGAAAATTAATATTAATAGTCAAGCATAGTCAACTATATTAATATTGCGCAATTTTAATATTTATGTTAATATTAATAGTCAAACATAGTCAAGCACATTATTCAGACAAAGTTACCATTTAGAGTCAATGTTTAAATAGTTAACCATGCTTAAACTTGGTCAAATTTATGTTTACAATATTTAGCAATACTCAACCATAACAATATTTAACAAAATTATGACATTGGAATGATATTGAAATCTATACAACATCACATTGTAATAACTAGTTTCACAATCATTGTCACAATGCCACATTACATTACAATTTATTCAACATTGCATTGTGACAAAATAAAATTAGGGTTTAATATATCGTTTATAATATTATGTGTAATATTAGGGTTTATAATATTAAGGTTTCTTCTATTGAGTTGTTAATTTTGGGCTTAATATTACGGTTTATAATATTGTGTTTATTATATTGGGTCTAATATTAGCATTTATATTATTGGGTTTTTATAATATGAGATTTTATAATGTTGGGTTTAATAGTTGAGTTTAAAATAGTGGGTTTAATATTAATATTAATTGATTGCAAAACAACCTACAGTTCTGTAATATCCCAAAACCGGGATTTTCTACAACAATAAGAATACCTTAAGGTATTATAAAGTTGGAGAGCAGAAATTAATCAACTCATATAGTGTATTTGAACACATATCCATCATAGAACAATTAAAGCAACAAACTATGCCTTTATACAAGTCACCAAGTGGGGAAAAGCAATGATTTTGGCCTCAAAAACATTATTTTCTGAAGATTGAGTTATAAAAGTGAAAAATATGGTTGTCCCTTATAATAGGAAATATAGGACATTCATGGAAAAGCGTTTCAGAAACAAATTCCTTTAGCCTAGTTAAACATGCCTCCCATGCTCAAAACAGCTTAAAATTGACAAAACCCCAAGACTACAACACACAGAAATTGCTACATAAGAGACTGCGCAGTATAATGGAGGTAAAAATCATAAAATAGGAAGAAAAATCATATCTTCTTATTATATTAATCAATGAGGCATAAAATAGAGATCTAATCTCTTTTATACAAATCCAAGAAGACACGGCAAGGGTTTCTTGACAGAAATGATATACATGAAAGAGTTGTTGCAGATCTATGGCTGAATCATGCTATATAGCTAAGGCTCCGCATAAAAATGGCTTATTATGCAAATAAATGGTTATAGATTCTTCCTCTATCTTTCCCAAAGGAAGGCTGATCCTCCTCTTGGGAAACTAGCTCCTTAAAATGGGATTTTGACCCCTCCCACTGCAAACCTTAAGAAATAACACAGTTTTCCAAAGGGAATGGTTTTTGATAAAGGTAAGTGCTTGGCCCAACACCAAGTAGTGGAATATTTAGCTCATAAATCTCCTCTTAGCTTTCTTAGACAAGATCACCAAGAAAGAGTAGGGAATCCCCACCCGGGAAAACCCTTGCACTAAGCAGTGTAGCAAACTTCACTAAACAGCCAAAGTATGTAGGAAGTCTAAACATACCACATAAAATATAATCTCCAGTATGTCCATATGGTTTCCATCTCCTCCATTATATATTTGATAAGCTTCCTCACCAAGGGTCCCACCCCACTATGAGGTTGCTTCCATGCAAAGGCTCCTCCACCATAATTAAGATGTCTCTATGTGCCTTTCTCATCCTTTTACAACACTGTTTGATTTAGTCAACCTTTACTGAATCTTCATGCCCTGTCCCTTTTCACACTCAAGGTGTCTTCATTTTAACTAGCTGGATTGATCCCTATTCACATTGAGCTATCTTTATTTAGGATCCACTCTTGGAGGATAAATCATGTTGACTTGGTCAAAATTGACCTTGTCCACATATTTTAGACCTTTTTCACACATGTGGATGCTTGATATGGTTATTTCATGATCCCTTTTCACACTATGAGGGATTTTTACACATACTAAAGAAACTTATGAGCCTCCTTGCCCATTTATTCATTCAACTGGATTTTAAAGGAAAAATTAATATTCCTTTTAGATGTAAGCTAATTTAGGAATATTACAAGTTCATATATAAATTGAACACAGATCTAAGTGTTTGAGAAGGAATAATTTGAGTAGAGAAATGTTGGAGGATTTTCAATTCAGAGCTAGATTTGTGAAGCTGTTGCTGGAGAGATTTATACTGTGATGAGGCTTGGGAATGTTGTTGGAAGGTCACTTCAAATCAGTCACTAGGTTGTAACCTCTCCTTCTATCATCAATAAAAAGTACTTCTTATTTTTCCCTACATGCATCTGTATTGGATTTGATTTTCTATGTTGTAATATCTTGGTTGATGTATGTGGTTTATGCTTTACTGATTTAGCTAACTAGCTTGAATAAATATCTATATTATTGCATCTTCTGTTGTTTCAGTGTTCTTTCTTGTAGGAAGCATTCAACTCACAAACCACTTGAATTTGAAGCTGCAACAGAAGCGACTGAAGGAGCCATTTGGAAGTGGCTAAACAAGTAAGCCTCCAATCCTCTCTGTATATCTGTTCTAAGTTAGGAGAAATAGTCGTATAGTCTTTCACCTGTTGTTCTAGACTAGCACCTATCTAGGGAAGCTTAATTTATCCATAGATTACAATTCTAGCCCAACAAATTGGCGACTCCGCTGGGGAGAATTTCTCTTAGTTCTAGGTGTTTTAGCCTTTGATTTGTTTTGTTTATCCACCTAGTAGTTGTTACACATAAAGATTAAACTTTTTCAGAGCTTAATTTGCAAAGAAAATGAGTTAAATAGTAGCATTTTTCTTTTTTTACTGTACCCAATGCACCCTTAGACTGGACACAGTGCTTTGCAGAGCACTCTCTCGCTTCCTATCCTGCGTTGCAGAGAATTGTATCCCCTTGAAGACTGCATTGACTCCTGAAAGTGACCAAATTCCCTTGAATTTGACTTTGCAACTTGCTTCAGTTTTGTTTGCTGCTGTGCTCTGAAAAGTTTGATGCTCAATTGACCAGTGAATCTATATACTTCTTCCTCCTTTGGCTGAATTTTTTTTCAATGTTTCTTTAGAAAAGCTTTTCTTTATCATCAAGTTGATTTCAAAGTATTTTTTATGGTCGCATTAAGAATCATTTGCTTTCGAAATAGGAATTTTTTGTAAAATATTCATTTCCTTGATAGGATAAATTGTTGTTGAAATCCTCATTTTTCCTTCAAAAGAGAAATTGTTGTTTGTATTATTCATTTCTCAAAAGTAAAAAGCATTTGAATTATTGATATAGAGCACCTAGTTTCTTTTCTGCATTCATAACATTAAGGAAACTAAAAAGAAAAACTTTCATTTGCATGTAGGATTGTGTGTGTTTTGGAAAAACGAACATTAGGAAATCTGCATTTAGTTTTTGATTCATTGATTTTGTTTTTGTTCATTTATTTGTTTGCTCATGAACTATTTGCTCTCTTCCCTTAGTAGCTAGGTTCTTCATTGAAAAATCTTAAAGTGAAAGTTTGTTTATCATTCTTAGCTTGCATTTTAGGAATTTCATATACATCATCACAGTGAACCTGAAAGGAAAATTGTTAAGCAAGATCAACATAAAATAAATCTCAATTTACTTAACAACGCATTGGAACCATAACGATAACATTTAGAAGGTCTAGGCTAGAGATGTGTTCTGGCGTCGTAAAACATAGCAGCTATCATTAACTTGTCTGCGATACATTCCGAGTGTGATACCTCACTCCATGTACGTAAGTATATCGTAGCTCGTCCACGTACTCTCAGGTATATCGGGTGGTGTTACAGTACGATAAGTATAAAGGGGTGCTCTCACTGTGCGGTTTCGCATCAGACAGTGCTAATACCGACTTGGGCCTCCACGTACCTTCGGGTATATTTTGGAGGACAACTTTTAGGTGTTATCCATCCATAGTTAACTGAGTCGGCTGCCTTGAAATTGTGATACACCGAACACAGCATTCGGGGAGATTACCTGCCCGTACTTCTTGGTTCACCAGGAGGTATTCTGCAGTTCATAGTTTCTTGGTAAACCATTTTGCCTAGTATTACCCTCGGTTTTTTTATTTGTTTTTTGGTTAAAATAAATCAATAATCGTGGAAGAACAAAATCCTATTCCTCGTTGTTCACATAGATTAGCTTTAAAACCACCTTTACCACAGGAAATTACTTTTGGTAGGCGAAGGCGATCATGATCTGCCGAATCAAGTACAATTCATACCTCTGGTGAAACATCATCTTTTAAACCAGAGCTAGCTCAAATTGTTTCCACACATCCCGGTTCATTTACTGTTGTCAAAACAGAGTCTTCACAGCTACCCGTGATCATGATCCATTCAATCTCTGAGACCATACCTCCTGGACTTGACATTGTTCAATCACAAATTGATCTAGATATTGTCTCTTCTTTGCCAGAACATCTGAATCCTGAAGTCAAAAAACCAGAAGTTGTTCCTACCTTGGTGATCCCACAAAGTTCTGTAGCCACTGAAACTCCTATATCACATAGTCAATGGTCTGAAATATATTTTGGGCCTGATGGTGAAGTTCTTCCTCCTGGTTTAATTGCGATTGAAGAAATCCCACAAGACAATACACCTTTAACTACAACCCATTTTTGGGGGGACCTTTACCTGTACCAGTCTTTTCCTCAATCGTTTCCATTTTCTTTTGTTGATCCTATTACCATTCAATCTCCTGTTGATTTTCAAGGGTATACATTTGGTCATACAACCATGTCTAAACCAACATATTCATTTGGGTCTGTTGTTCCAATTACGTCAGCTCCTACCCTCACTACTTCGTCTATGTTCACAACCTCACCAGAGTCATATTTGCACGGTGGCCCTTCGATCCCAACAGGTTACAAATCATTATCTGGTACATCTTCAAGACCATGGTCTTTACCAATGTCATCATCTGGCGTTTGAACTGGTAGTCCTATAGTTAGTAATGAACAACTTGATTCATTATATACATCATCAGGGCAATATCAAGTCGGTCCTTTTGGGTCAATTCCTTTAAGTACCATATCAACTGGACTCCTAGCAATTGGAGAAAATTATTTTCCGTCTTATTATCCTCCTTATGCTGGGGGAAACCTTTGGTCACCCAATATGACAGTACTCAGTCACTTTTTGGTCAAACTAATGTTGACATGAATTTTTTTCAATGGCAGCCCACTCTGCGTATCCAACCACAAACGGTTGTACACTCGTATCAACCGGTTCAAACTGTTACACCCACATCATTACCACTTGTTAGTACATCTATACCCCTGTTATAGAATCAAAATATTGTACATCAAACTTATTAGGAAACTTATTTGACTAAATATCATCAAATGTTGGGTCCACAGACTCAAATCCTTTGGTTAATTTACAATAAACCTGTATCAGGGATCATTTATTCACAAGTTGGTGTACCATTTTATGGGATGTCACAAACGCAATCTGGTTATACATATCAACCGAATCCAACTTACACTAATTTGGGTTATAATATTGGTGGACAGACCCCTCAAGCGCAAATGCCTCAAACTTCATTTCAACAAGTATCATATCCAGGTGTTGGTCAACAAAATTCTCAAGCGTTTTCTATGCAAAAAAACCCATATCTATGTTACCAGCAGCAAATTCCATATGATGGTGCTCAAATACCTATTGCCCAAGAAATTCCATCTTACCCTGGCTATGCTCAACCTGACCTTAATAGATAGTTGCCTTTTATTGCAACCTTGGAATTACTAGATTTAAACCGGTTAACCAATGACCCCATCAATTATGCTCCTTGGTGGACGGTGATACCTCATAAATTACCTTCCAATATTCCTAAATTCAATGGAAACCCTGGAGAAGATCCGTCGACTCATGTTATGACTTATCATTTATGGTGTTCATCAAATTCCTTGAATGATGATTCTGTTTGACTACGTCTTTTCCAGTGTACGCTCATAGGTCTGGCTGCTAAATAATACATTGAGTTACCTAGAGCTTCTTTTGACAATTTCACTGCTTTAGCTACTGTCTTTTTGACCAATTTCCAGTTACTGATAAGATACGAAACTGGAACGGAACTCTTCACCAACTTCAAACAGACTAATGCTACTCATATTTCCAATCATATTCATGAGTGGCATCGCTGTCGACGAATGGTTAAGACATTTGTTCCCGATCAGCTCCTTGTTGAATGGTTCATTAAGTCCCTGTTACTATCTATAACTGAGAATTTGGCTAAAGGTGGCATCATCACAGAAGAGCAAGTTATCGCTCATGCCCAATATTTAGACTTGATTTACACTCAGTCTGGAATGCTCTATGAAAAAATTCCTAATGTGTCGCAACCTAATTTCAATGTTCCTCCTCAAATAAAGGACTCTCATGCTGGAGATGGCTTGATAGGCACTACAAACACACACCATGCTACTACATCTGATCCTGCTCTTACTTTCGAAATTAATGTCGTGTCATTTGACAAAGGAAAAAGTGACAAGCAACCAGGAGGTAAGAAAAAGGGGAAATCAAAGAAAAAGCAAACTTCTAACCCACATGAAAGATCATCAGATCAACTGTCTGGACCACGGAAAACTCGTTATCCATGCATAATCTGTAACAAGAAACACTTTTTTAGGGATTTTCCTCACCATGCTAAAGTCTCAAAAATCATCAAGACTTCTCTTGCATCAGCTATGTTGACAGACCCATTTCCAAATCTGGACATAAATTTGGTTGATACGGATCCAGTTCCTAGTTCCCAAGTGTTAATGTTATCCACCACAAAACCTTCACAAGATATTTTGGTGTCGACGCAGAATAAAGTCTATGGTAGTCCAGCCACTAATCAACCTACTACCTCGACAAAGAATCCATCTAATGAATCAGTACCACCTACTGTTATTCCTGAATTGACAATTAAGCCACCGAAGGGAGTAATTCATAAATCGACATATAATCCTTGAGCAAGAGCTGCACAAAATTATAATATAGTTGAAGATTTGGCTCAATCCCCTTCAGCTATGTCTGCTCTTGAGGTATTACAAAATTGTCCCTCCCAGAAGCAGGATTTATTGTCGGCCATTGGTGGAATTGATCCAATTGATTCTAATCTTTTCGTCTTTAATCATACGGGCTATGTGCCGCAATTACCAACAGAATTGGCATCTCCATACAAGTAAATGTTCTCAATCACCTTGTTCATCGCAATATTATTGATGAGGGAGCATCTACGTGCATTATGTCTCTAAACTGTTGGAAGTCACTTGGCTCACCACGATTATCACAATCATCAACGACGTTGAAGGCTTTTGATGGAAGAACATATAAACCTTGTGGTATTATCAATAACCTGCATGTTGAATTAGGGGGAAAAATAGTAAGTATTGATGTTGAGGTTGTTGACGGACCCCTTGACTATAATATTTTACTCGGAAGACCATGGGTATATGCAATGACTGTTATTGTTTCTACATACTTTAGAATGATTTCCTTTCCACATAAAGGTACAATCATAGTCATTAATCAATTATCCTTTTTTTCCTTCGCTTCGCAGGTAACTGGAAGTGTTCTGTTTGTTCACTTACCCCAACTAGAAATTCAGAACATTGGTGTAGGACTCTTAAAGGATTTCGCTCTTATGGGAACCTTTTCATTACCATCGCCTGTGACGTGGGCTGAAATTGCAAGCATAGAGACCTGCTACATGATATCTCCACGTTGGATGATTTTTTACCGCCCAACCCTATTGAGCTGGCATAGCAATCAATATATTTTTCTTGGGCGGTGAATTCGAAATCAGCGTCGCTGAATATTTGGGTTGATCGTTCATTAGATTTTGGTACTCCATCTGATCCATTTTCCTCAAAATTTTCGACAGATCAAAATATTTTGGAAGCCATGATGTCAGAAGGAGAACCATGGGAAGATTATCATCATTATTCCCATCTTCCTGATTATGAAGAAAATAATCTCAGTGAACTGTATCACCCATCCATCAAAACTTTCTTTCCAAATTCTTTACCGATTAATGCAATTGACTTTGAGCGAAATTTATCTAATATCGAAGAAACAATTTCTATCGATATTTCGACCAAACCTGGCGTTGTATAAAATATTCATGTCAGTGTATCTTATTATCCATTAGAACTTGATTCATATCACTCTCTTTTTCATGAATTTCGTGACGTATTCGCTTGGTCTTATGAGGAAATGCCAGACATAGATACTAGTATAGTTGAACACACTATTAATATGTATCCTGATTTCAAATCGGTGCATCAACAGCTTCGTCCTATTCATCCAAAGAAAACCGCTGCCATCAAAGCAGAAGTTGAAAAAATTTTGCATACTGGTTTCATTTACCCTGTTCTGCTAATTGAGTGGGTTTCCAATATCGTTTATACTATGAAAAAACAAGGAACCATTAGAGTGTGCGTCGATTATCCGGATGTCAATCAGGCTTGTCCAAAAGACAACTATCCTACTCCCTTTATCGACTAGATTATTGAAGATTGTGCTGGATGTGAAATTTTTTCGTTCATGGATGGATTTTCCAGCTACAATCAAATCAATATCTGCCCAGATGATCAACAGAAGACATCATTCATCTGTCCCTAGGGCACATTTTCATATAGGAAACTTCTGTTTGGTTTAAAGAATGCTAGGGAAAATTTTCAGAGAGTAATGGATTTTGCTTTCAATGACATCAAGCACATTGTTCAATCATATCTAGATGATTTACCAGCGCATTCATGAAATCAGACTGATCACCCGATGCATTTGAGAGCCATTTTCTTACACTACCGACACTACAAGATACACCTCAATCCACACAAATGTGTTTTTTTTGTTGGTTCTGGTCGATTGCTCAGATTCGTAGTCTCAAAAGAAGGAATTTGAGTAGACCCACTGAAGGTATAGGCCATTCTTGATTTTCCTACACCATCAAACTTACTTCAGATACAGAAAATTCAAGGAAAGGCTAACTTCCTAAGAAGGTTCATTCCAAACTACGCCGAAATGGCTAAAGGATTTACTCGACTATTGAAAAAGGGGGTTCCCTTCCATTGGGACCAAGTTGCGCAAGCTTATTTTGATGTTGTCAAGGACCATCTTGTTCGAGCATCATTAATGTATCCTCCTAATTATCAAAATGATTATTTCCTATATATCGTCGTGGCTTAAATGACCATCGCTATGGTTTTGGTCCAAGTAGGAGATGGAATTGAACATTTGATATATTATTTGAGTTGTAATATCAATGATACGAAAGTTAAGTACTCATACATGGAAAATCTTGCCTTGGCAGCTGTTCAAGCTATCCAAAGATTTCTCCATTATATCCTACTCTGAAAAACAACAATAGTTTCGGATTGCAACCCCATGACTTACATATTATCACGTCAATTGCTGGGGGGAAAATATTCAAAATGGATTGTCATTTTGCAAGAATTTGATTTGGAATTCATAAAATCCAAGTCAAAGAAGTATTTAGTTTTGGCTGAGCTTCTCTGTGACCTTCCCTCTAATAGTACTGCTACTACGTTGGAACCATCTATTCCAGACAAGTCTCTGTTTCTGATCGGATCAACTGATCCTTGGTATGGATATTTCATCATTTATCTCCAAACCCAAAATTTTTGACCTAATACCTCTCACTCTAATCAGCGACATATTCGATACCAAGCTAAATATTATCTGATTGTCGGTGATACACTTTATCGTCGTGGTGTCGATACCATTTTAAGGAGGTTCCTCACTCATGAGGAGGCTGAAAAAGTGTTAAATGATTGCCATGCTGGGGCTTGTGGTGGACATTTATCTGGATATGCTACCATGTAGAAGATTCTCCACATCGGTTACTTTTGGCCTACTATTTTTCGAAATTGCATCCTCACAGTCAGAAGTTGTCATGCATGCCATATTTTTTTATCATAAAATCTGTAAACCGCCAGCGCTAATGCATCCTGTTGTCTCTGCTGGACCATTTACGAAATGGGGTATTGACTTCATGACCTGTAAACCTCCTTCGTCTGGGGGGCATGGTTATATTATTGTCGCAGTCGACTATTTTACCAAATGGGCCGAAGCGATGCCTACATTTAACAACATAGGACAAACAACTGCATTGTTTTCTTCAACCATGTTATTGCATGGTTTGGGGTCCCACAGGCTATAGCTACAGATCATGGGAAGAATTTTCGCAACCATATGATGTCTGAATTGACAACCAAGTTAGGATTGTCACATGATAATTCTACTTCTTATTATCCACAATCAAATGGACAATTGAGGCTATTAAAAAAATTCTTAAACGAATGCTTCAACGAATGATAGGAGTCTGTAAAAGGAATTGGAACTTGATCCTGTACTCTACCTTGTGGGCGTATCGAACCTTGGTGAGAAACGCGACCAGATTTACTCCTTTTCAATTGGTGTATGGTCTAGAGGCTATCTTACCAATCCAATGTGAAATATCATCGTTAAAACTCACAATAGACTTGTTACTTGACACCTAAGAAGAAGAAGCACATCTCCTTAACCTCATCCATCTAGATGAAATGCATCGTGAAGCCCAATTGTCCAACGAAGCACATAAGAGACGTATAAAGGGACAATACGACAAAAATGTCCAGCCTCGCATCTACTCAGAGGGCGACTTGGTCCTTCTTTATCATGAAGCTGATGTTATAGGTATAGGGAAATTCGAACCATTATGGCATGGCCCCTATATTTTCAAACGAGTTCTTGCTAAGGGTGCCTACAAGTTAGTTGATTACGATGGGATTCCATTGGCACAACCAAGAAATGGGTTGTATTTGAAACGTTACTATGCTTAATCATGACCGTAGTAATTTTTTGTATTATATTGTTTATATGTTGTTGATTTTCATTAACTATCTTAATTTGTTTTTAGAGTTTTCTTGATGTTAGTAATTTGCTTTACATTTCATCGTAGATGACTGAATCTTCGGAACCATTTGTTGGATATGCTGATGGTGCTAGTCATAGTACGTAGAATCTATCCTCTGCAGCGTGGGCTATTTTCGCTTCGAACGATGAGTTAGTGAGTTTTCAAGGGATTTGTATCGGTATATCGACAAACAATATCGCTGAGTATAGGGCGTTGATCGAACTTCTCTCTGATTCCATTTCATTTGGTATTAACCACATAATCATAAGGTTAGACTCACAACTTGTGGTACTACAACTTACTAGTATTTATACTGCTAGAAATCCAACACTTCTTATATTGTTCCTAAGAGTTCGACTTTTGGAGAGACATTTTGATTTCATTCAATATCAACACATTTCCGGAAATATGAACACTTTAACTGATTCTTTAGCTAATCAAGTTTTAGACAGACATTTGCGACATAGGTAAAGAAAGCATTCACATCATTAAATAGGATTGCACATTAAACATAGGAAAAACTCTGAAAACATATAGATAGATAGTTATAGGTTTTTTACAAAATGTGTGCCCAAGACACATAGGTCATCTGACCTCAAAATGTATGAAAAATCTAACAAGTAAACTAGTGGTGCTCATGGTAACATGCTATATATCTAGCAATCCTACGGAGCAACCGCATCCAATGGTTAGGAACCCCAATAGCATGTCACTGCAGTCGCATGGGAAGCTCTTCAATCCGGCAATCCGGAATCCCAAAGGTCAACCCCTCTATGTGTTGTTAAAGCTCAACCAGAGTCTTAGCCATATAAGGGTCCTGAAGGACTGCTCTCTCGACATCCCTCTCTGCTAGCGCATCTACTTCGTGCTCTGGTTCCTCTACTGGTTGAACACGACCAATATCTACATTAAAACAAACATTTAGTTTAGTCTTGGAAATAAATCAAAACAAAAAAAATTGTATAAACCTTATAAAAATAAAAAACATGCTCGAATCATTCTTACCTATTGCACCCCACTGAGTGCCTTCTGGTAATACTAGATCTGGATCTCCTCAGAATTCGACGCTTGCGTATGCATACTCATCGATGGCGATGATCTGTCGTCGGAACCAGGTGAAGAATGCAGTCAAGAACACAACGGTCGATTTTCCTGCATGCCGACTCATGAGTTCTACCCATCTTTGCATTCGAGGATCTCTAGGACTACATATATCCAATGTTACATGTTGTGGATGCATCAGTGGAATCCATTCCAAAGTGAAGGAGATAAAGATTGAACCACCAAAATTTTTCTTCCTTCCTCCCTTTGCTTTATTTAGTTGTTCCTTTATCTGAGATAGAACAAATTCAGACCAGTTGAATACTGTTGGCTCTAAGCACTCTAGTGCATATTGCATATACGATTGATTCGCTACATGTAGTGTAACGGTGCCAGCAAGTTTAGTGATCGTGAAAATGATGGTTCTCAAAGGCAAATCCCTGACATCCTGGATGTTTATTTTTCCATATTTTCTAGGTTTGACCCTGGATAGAAATACTGCATAACATAATCCCTCATTGTCTCTCCTCCAATGGTAGAGTCTGTGAGAGAAATGGGCAAACCTCTCCTCGAAAAACCTATGAGAAAATACACATCCTCAACTGTTATGGGAACCACTTTGTTCTTAATGAGAAATGCTTCTATAGCCAGATCCCATGCTCGAACTAAGAACTCCAAGAATTCTATTTGTTGCCTCATTCCCGACAATTTGAAGTACTTAAGTAGTCCACAATCACTTAAGGCTCTTACAGTACCTGGATCATTCAATACAATCATATCTTGTTCTTCATGTTCTCTTTCCCTCCATGTAATCGTCACTATAATTCAATGGAAACCTGAAAATCAACCACAAGATCCATTAGATTCCAATCATTGCAAAAGACTAGGCAAATTTTGGACACAGCATGAAAACCAAAAACTTGAACTGCTCCCAACGCACTCCCTGGGCTGAGACAGTGCGTTGCACATGCAAGTACCCTTCACTATGCCTGTTATGTAATGCGGGTTTTGACACTCAGGGGTGCGTTGCCCTCATTTTGGGCAGAATTTACCCTAGGGGCCTCAAAATCCTAAAAATTTGCAAAGAATGGAAATGAAATGAATACTAAAGGAAAGAGGAGGTTCATGGCACTAACCTGGATCAAACGGAAACAAAATTTGTCCACATAAATGACCACAATCAATGACTAAAGTTCCGGGGAAAAATCAAGTTCAAAGCTCCAAAATGCAAATGGTAACTATGGAATGGTAAAAATGAATAGTGAAACTACTTTTTCTAGTCATTTAATTGTTTGCAAGTTAAATTTATTGCTATGAATATAGTTTTATTATGTTTTTATCATGAAATAGGTATTTTTAATCCATTTGATGTTGTTCTGAATAGCAAATACAACTGATGAACAGATTACTCATGCAGATTTATCCAAAGAATGACTTGACCAAAAAGCATACTTTTTCTCCTTATTTTTCGAGCTTTGTTAAAAACGAAAAAGGATTTGAAGCACACTTTTATCTCTTTTTCCAGCTTCGATAATAGTGAAAAAGGAACCCTTGGAGTCTTCTTTCAGCTCTTTTCAGACTCTGATAACGTGAAAATATTGCCGAGCACTTGTATTTTCGATCTCGTTAAAGTAAATGAATTGATATCTACTCAGTATAAGTTTAACCCTTTTCTGGACTGAGATAGATTATTTACGAAAAAGGAATACCTTGGTTAAACATGACCAAAGAGGTTCTCTCAGATATTATTTTACACTTTTTCAGATTTGAGTGACAAATTGACGAAAAATTACTTTTGTAGTTCTCTTTTGTCCTCTTTTTCAGACTCTCTAAATATGAAAAAGGACCGGGCTATCACTGTCGTTAAGCTCGTTAAAACATAAAATAGTGACGAGCTTATCATGGCAAGAATTGAGTTTCATTCATCGCTAGACTTGTTAAATTATTAAATAGCGATACTTTATTCACCCGAAGGGTTGAATTATAGATCAAGCAAATGTTATCCTCCTCAAGCTTGTTAAAAAATAAAGAGGTATTGGTCGACAAATGACTGGGGAAAATTTGGGAAAAGTAATAAAAGTTTCTTTTTGGTAGCAGGTCCCTCTTGAACATGACACTTCTTTCACTCCATGTTCGTGACTGTTTGGGTTGGGTAATCATCTTGACGGTTCATTCACACCTATGGTTCATCATACCTTCACTTCGGTTTTGGGTCAATGCTACCAACTCATCACAGTGTCGCCAATATGTTCAAGAGAAGTCATCCAGTGATTAAAAACTCATCCATCTGCAATACTCATAAACCTTCATTTTCATGACCGTCATCCCTAAAAATTACTATATCAAGTCATACCCTTGTCTCCGAAATTAGTAACTCTTGTTTTTCAATAAGGTGACTTCCTGTCGAAAAAAGATAAATATCGAGGAATTTCACTTTGAAACATCATATTCTAGTACCATGAGGCTTTTTATAGCATCGACAAGATCCTCGCTTCCAGACTTTTGACCAAAAGATTTTGTTTGGCGGTCGACATCAAATCATCTATTCACGCCTTAAGAAATGTACTGTAGTACCTTGAGGGCCATTGACATTAATTCTGGTTATCTCATGTTTGTTAACAACTCACATCATTGGATGGTAATCAAACGATGTCTTTCCATGTTCGACGACAAATCATATATTCGCATGGCTAGACTTGTACCCGAATGATCAAGTGAATGAGATAAGAAGACCTCAGATCTAGTTTCATCCATCCGGGCTATGATTTTAGGATTTTTGTACACATCATCTTTATGGTGACCTTACATACAGATTGTCATCCAAACATGGGCCTATATCTGTAGGCATGTCTTCATATGGGCAACATTCCAATGTAGATGACTTTATGAGTTATGTACATGTTATTAGATTGTTTTATATGTTGAACATGGGAATGCCTACCCTCAACAATTATGATCAAAAGAGGATATATCATGATTTAATGTATTGTAATATTGATGCAGGTGACCACTCCACTTCGTTTCCAGACTCATCACAATGTAAAGCATCTCAATCAAATGTTCTTATTATTTGGATCTCATGCTTTAGGGGGGAATTTTATAGGTCAATTTGGGCACCATTCCCAATGACCTGGTTAACTGGGTATCATATCCAGGACCAATGATCAAGGGTCTATCATTTCCTATCATTTCAGTTGCTACATGCCCTGAGACAAGAAACAAGACAAATCAAGCAAGAATTTCATCAAGCAAAGGTTTCCATGGTTTGAAGCTTACTATATAGCATATGAGAGCTCACCAACGCAGGCTCTAAGGGGCCTAAGTGCATTACATATGCAGGTAGCCCCATGCAAGGCTGCTCTATAAAGTACCTCCCGACATTCACTAACCACTTGAATTTGAAGCTGCAACAGAAGTGATAGAAGGAGCCACTTGGAAGCAACTGAACAAGTAAGCCTCCAATCCTCTCTATATATATGTTCTGAGTTAGGAGAAATAGTCATATAGTCTTTCATCTGTTGTTCTAGACTAGCACCTATCTTGGGAAGCGTAAATTATTCATAGATTACAATTTTGGCCCAACAGTGGGGCTACCCACAATTTTATTGATGCCCAACTAGTGCAAAGGAGGGCAATACCCAGTGATGATTTTGAGGGATTCTCTGTTTTGGTCCCTGGAGATAGAATAATGAAATGCATGCATTATGTACCATCCTTATTAGTCACCATGGGGACATATACATTGATTGATCACTTCTTTGTGGTTGACATACCTGACACCAATGTGATCTTGGGTGTTAAATGGTTGATTACATTGGGGAAAGTCACCACTGATTGGGAGGCCCTGCAAAGGGAATGGGTGGATAAGAAGAGTGGTGAGACTCAAATGATCAAAGGCATGCATACATATCTCTCACATACAACTTCCACACATAAAACATAGATGGATTTGCACAGTGGAAGCAAGGACCTTACAATCCCATCTATCATGTTCATGAGATTGCTGCATGCGACACTATTATCTAGTGGCAAACCACCTGGGAGGCCACCTGATTCAGATTTTTTGGGAGATGTCTCACAACATGATGCTCCAAGCATAGATCTAGGAAGGATGGGAGCATTGAAAGACAATGATACAACGCTGGGAGTCTTGGGTAGGCTCAAGGAGGAGAGCAGCCATATGACAAATATTTCTATTGATAGATCATCAACTTTGTCACTATGGGAGATTGATCCATATTGGAAATCCCAACTGTTGGTGGATTACTCCAAGGATATTCACACATGCATGATACTTGATGACCAGATACATGAAGAGGGCTACTCATTCCAAGAAGGAGTCATCTATTATCATGGTAGGATCTTCTTATATAGAGCCTCCAAGCTCAAAGAGAAGTTATTACAAAAGGCCTATGAAGAGTTCTGTTTTAGCCACACATATTCCATGAGGATCTACAACATCATCATGAGGAGCTTTACTTGTAAAGGATTTGAAGGAGAAATACATCATCATTTTCAAAAATGCATGAACCATGTGGATTTGGGACAGAAACATGACTCTATAAAAGAGTTAATTTAGCCATCTCTTTCTTATTGTGAGAAAGGAGATAGATCTATACACCACTCCATTTGTTTAAGGAGGAATTTTGGTGGAGAATATGCTCATGTAAATAATATTTCATTTGATTATTGTTTGCATTCTTTCACCATTTATATGCAAGCCATAACTCCAAGAAGGAGTATTGTACGTTATAAACTTCATGGCAAACTTTGGGCCACAAAAATTTCTGAACATGACCACTCCCTTGGAGGGCAAAGGTAGATTTTGTTTCATGATGGGTGCACTCCTAAGGCACCAAATATATCTCACAATTTCAGCCATAGTGAGATGACATGGGCAGCAAATAAGTGGTGGGGAAACCACTTACCACATCTTGATTTGATGCAGTCAAGAGATGCACTGCACTGGTTCCACATGTGGGACTATGACCCACCTCTATATGCACAAATTTTTTGTTTGTATGTATGCAATTTTTATCCCATACATTGATGATGTACATGTACCTTTTATGGGAATGTACAGAGGGAGGATGGGAGGTATGTATGTTCCCTATGGGATGGATATTCTCCATGTATCTTATGCTACATGTTTCAAGGAGAACATTGGGCAAACCATGTTTGTTTCATTTGAGCTATTTCCTCCTTATGGGATAGATTATTTACATCTCATGAGAACTTTGGAGGAGCAATTCATGGATGGTTGGATTGGTGAACACTTAGCTTATGGAGGAAGCTTATCACATGTTGGTGTCACCCAAGGAGGAGGAGAAGAGTTTCAACACTCACCTTGTCAGTTGCTTGAGGACAAGCAACATTTGGGAGGGGAGGACTGTAATATTCCCAATTAGTCATGAGCCAATTGGAATATTCAATTTTGTTTTATTACTTTGTTTAAAGAATAAAAGAGCAAAGGAGGTACATAACACTCCTTAATAATGAATAAATCAATGCCAAATGTGAAAAGGATAAATCTTGGTTGTCAAATCAAGCTTCCTTAGGTGTGAAAGGGGCTGGAACATTTTGACTGGGTCAACCTTGACCAAATCTATAGCGTTGTCATGGAGGAGTGGCCATCAATTAGGCATAACACAATTTTAGATGGAGATGCCTTGTGTGAAAGAAGTGATATCATTGGAAGTGGTATAGGGTTTGCAAGCTCTTGTCTTATAAAAGGAAGGGGATGGCAGAATTAGAAGGTTGTTGAAGTTTATCATATTTCTGAATATATTGTCTGTTTAGACATATATATTTCTCTTGTTATTTAGCTGAGATTGAATACTGTATAGCATTGGGTGTTCCTGATCGGGAATCCCACCTCTTCCCATTGAGTAGTTCTTGGGAGAGTTTGTATTGCATAGTCCACTATCTGGCTTAGGGCCAAGCTTCTTCTTTCAACTACAGTGTAGATCCTGTTGAGGGTTTGGTTGTTTTTGCAAGCTGAGCAAGTGGAGATTAGATCTTTCAGATCTAGTCCATTTCAGTGCTTATTTTCAGTGGAGAAGGGTTCTACTTCATTGGGAGGATAGTATTGGAAGGCTTGAGCCTCATTTTCATATCTTGGCAGTAGGCCAACTATATTTTGATCCCTATAGCATAGTATAGATCCATATCTGCGTTATTCCTGTAGGAGGAGTTGCGGGATGTTTCAGCACATCATTTGGAGGGTGATTTTCTTGGTGTTGGGGATCTACCCTTCACTTTGGATATCTCTTGGAGGTGATAATTCTATTGTTCATATCAGATCAGATCTAATTTCTAGATCTGAATATTTCAGTAGATTTGTAGTCTTAGATCTCAGATCTACAACTTGCACATGGTGTTTTGTTGAAAACCCCAAGGGGGTTCATTAGAGGAGATTGTATAGTGCATGGATCTGCTATAGATCTAAAGTTTTATGCACATATTTTCTCTACATATGATGTGTAATCTACAGTTTTTGTAGAGCTAATAAAATAATACTGTAAGGCTTTTCCAGTATTAATATATGGTTGCAACACCTCATTTTGAGGGATTTCTTTCATTGGAGACTTGTATTTCCTGTTATGCATCTTATGGGCCATACTTTACATCCATTTTGCTGTTGTAAATAGATATGAAAGGTCTCCATATTGGCCTCCTACTTTTTCTATGATGATCTACATTATTTTCCTGTCATTTTGCATTGTATTGCCGCATTCCCCATTTGGGAAGATTACAAATCCTCATTGGCATCTCCAATGTGTGTGTGGTTGCATGAGTGCACCCATTAATGTCACAACTGATAGCCAAACTATCCCTTTCACCTATCTTTAAACTGGGTCTCCACTAGACTGACATGCATGTAGTTAACAATAGTAAATCTTCAGTTGCATGTGAGACCACTGATTGCGAATTAATTGAATATTTAATTCACTGATCTCTCACTAGTGTATCTTTAGTTACAACTAGTTATAAGTAGCAGAATTGAGTTTAACACACTTAACTGAGTTAAACTACTTTACAACTCACATAACTACACATCCAACTCTGTTACAAATTCGAATCACTCAGCTACAATGAATTCCACTTGCATGTCCCACCAACCAACCTTAGAACTCGAAATTCCTTTAGCTAACTAGTTTGCCACTTCAGTTAACTGAACTCAAGTGCTTCAAGAAAATAGATTAATATTTATTTTCCAATTATTATTAAGAGATAATACTAATCGACATGCATTCTATTTTTAGACATGCGATCTATAAATAGACTTTGCACATGCATCTAAAAATAGAACCTCATCTATAAATAGAATTTTCTCACCATTCTAAAAATAGACTCCTGTTATAAATAGAATTTTTTCAACATTCTAAAAATAGACATACACCTAAAAATAGCTTGTGGGCCCCACCTACTGTAGGTGCTTAATTTTCACTCAGATCATCATCTTGTTGAATCTCAACAAATGATGATGTTGGGAGAATGTCTCCCTCCTCCTTGAGTCTACCCAAGACTCTCAGCACTGTACTATGACCCCCCAATGCCCCCACTCCTCCTGGATCTATGAGTGGTGCACCATGTTGTGAGACATTTCTCATCAATTCCTGGTTAGGTGACCTCCCAGGTGGTTTGCCACAAAACAATAATGTCTTCTGGGCCAAAGTCATGTGCATAATAGATGGGACTGTTAAGTCCTAGCTTCCACTATGAAAATCCATCTCTGTTTTCTGTGTGGAAGTTGTATTGAATGGATATGTGTGCATGCATTTAATCATCTGATTTTTTCCACTCTTTCTATCCACCCATTCCATCTGCAAAGTCTCCCAATCTGTGGTGACCTTCCCCAAAGTAATCAACCACTACATACCCAATATCACATTAGTGTCAGGTATGTAAACAACAAAGAAGTGATCAGTCAATTATATGTCCCCATGATGACATATGAATATGGAACATAATGCATAAACTGCATAGTTCTAGCTCCTAGGACCAAAACAAAAAATCCGTCGAAATCATCAGTGGGTGTTGCCCACCTCTGCACTAGTTGGGCATCAATAAAGTTGTGGGTAGCCCCATTGTCAATCAAAACTGAAACCCTCTGATCTAAGATGGCAGCTCGAACCCTCACGGTCAAGTACTTGGGTACTCCTCTCAATGATGCAAGAGCCCCTCCAATTGGAGAAAATGCTCCATTCCCATGTCCTGGGGGTGGTGGATCATCTCCTACTATTCCAGCGTTATGAACTACTTCTGGTTCTTCTTCCTCTTCCTCCCCATTATCTGTGAATACCTCTATATAGTGTCCCTCTCCTACTGCACATATATGTCCGGGTTCCCATGATTCTTGGCATGTGAAGAAAATATTCCTTCTCCTCAAGTCTCTTTGGACATCATCACTAAGAGGTAGTTTGTTTTGGCTCTCTTTTCAAATAGGAGCCTTCTCTTCTTTTCCCTTTGATGGAAAAGTGGGCTTTTTCTGAAATGTTGCCTTTTCTTTTAGCAAGGCATATTGTAGATCTCTATCCCTTTCAATGAAATCTTGAAGGGTAGTGGGTTTGGTAGATTTAACCAACCCATGAAGAGGTTCTGCTAACCCATCAATAAACATATAGAACCTTTTTGCTGCAGATAAATCAGGAACCATAACAGAAAGTTTTAGAAATTCAGAAGTGTAAGTTTCTGGATTACATGATTGTTTGAGCTTAGCTATCCCCATGAAAGGTGCCTCTGGGTCTCTCCGATCAATCCTCTCCACCAACCTCCTTGTGAACTCTGAATATGCAGTCACATTGTCATGGCCCAATGTAGACAGCTCATGAAACCACCAATCATGTGCCTCACCCTCAAGGTGCAACACTACTATCTCTATGGCGTCCTTCTCTGGTACTTGGTTCAACTGTAAGTAGATGTATAGGTTCTCTACCCATGATTTGGAAGTGCATTTTAATGACCCATCAAAGTTGGGTATGAAAAATCTACCCATAGTTCGGTGTAGATCATGGTTCTGTATGAATCCTCCACCTCTATAGTGATTCTGGGGTCTCCTATTGTCATTGATCTAACAGAATTCTTGAAAACTCAAGTGATCATTGAACCTCTAAGATTGAGACCCATACTCCATGAAATAGTATTCAAGAATTTCTTGTTCTTGAAACCCTCCATTTCCCATTGCTAAAAATGTAGGCATTATAGAGCATTAGGAAGCTTGCTTCTTCACTGGTTGATCACTCCAGTGATGAGAAATGTCAGAGCCTTCACCATGTAGAAACCCTTTCGGCGATTCCTTGTGTCTATCCATCCTCATATCCTTTATTTCTCTTGAAATGTATTGCATAGTTCGAAGAATAAGCTTAGGAAACTCTTTCTTATCATCTTCTCCAGATAAAGGGTTTTTACCCTTGTCTTCTTTATCATTTGTATAATCATACTTCTGGTTTCTTCTGAGATACCTCTTTTCTCTATCTGTGAGAGAATATCCTTCTTCTTATGACATATTGGCTTAAAATGCACAGGCTGAGCCAATATTATGCTCTGATACCACTGTAATATTCCCAAATGGGAAAATCAGGAATATAGAACAAAATGTTGGAAATAGCAATGTAAAAATCACATCAAAATATGAGACCAATATGGAGCCTTTGCATTAATCATAACAACAACAAACATGTATAAAATAATGGGCCAAAAACCATATAACAAGACACAACAAGCCTCCAATAAATAAATCCCTCAAGAATGAGGTGCTGCTACTATATCAAAAATGCCATAAAACTGCTACAACACTGTCATAGGTGCAATGCTATAGAAAATGAACATAAAAAATATGAATGGATGATATATGCCTCAAAAGATACAAAAAATGAAGATCTATGCTCTATACAATCTCCAACAAGAACCCAATAGGATTTTCAGAAATAGACCAATATACAAGATGAGAACCCAAGCCCTAGGGCTGAAGATTAACTACAACAATATAGCTGGAAAGATGTGGCTGATATGATATGGCAAAGAGCATAGCCTCCTCCAATAGACTCTCTAGATAAAAGGCTAAACCCTTTACTAGAAAACCTCCTCCCCAGATGGTGTACTAAAACCACCCCTAGAACTCCCTAAAATAATGATGTCCAAGACAAAAATTGCGCTGTAGGGGAAAACGATAGTGTGGCCTGATGCCAAATGCTACAATAAGGCTCAAGGGCCTTCGTCACTAGCCTCATAATGGAAGGAAACATTCCTCCACTGAAAAATATATCATAAATCATCCGGATATGTTCTCCATTGTTGTAACTTGCAACACAACACAACCCTCGATAGGATCTGCACTGTATATGGAAGATGGAGCTTGGCCTAATGCCTGAATGTGGAATTATAGTGAAAATACTCATCCTAAATGGACACTAGAATTTCCCCAATCTTAGATAAACAACTGAAGAATGCTACAAGTCTAAACAAACCATATACAAAATATCAAAACATAACATGATCATCTATAGCTTCCATCCTTTTCCTTATATAAGTGGTGAGCTTCCTCACCCTTGGCCCCACTCATTTAAGACACTACTTCCATGCAAATAGTCTCCAACTAAAATTGTGTTGTCCCTTAATGAATTCCACTACTCCATGACAACGCTATTGATTTGGTCGAAGTTGACCCAGTCTTGATGATCTAACCCATTTTCACACACAAGGGTGCTCAATTAAGCTACTAGAATAACCTCCTTTCACATAAGGAGTGATTTTATTCCTACTAAGTAGATTTATAGGTATTTTTACCCTCTTATTCAACAAATTAAGAAGCAAAAGAAAAAATTAATATTCCAACTAGCTCATGGCTAATTGAGAATATTACAACTTAGACTAAAACTGCATGGTAATTATGTCCCTACACATATTTCCAACCATATAATGTACAATGAAAATCCATGTATTCTGAATGAAAATTTATGATATTTAAAGAAAATTCCAAATGAAATTATACTTCGAGTTAGATGGAGCTTGTCAGGTTAGTAAAATTGGGATGTTGTACTTGTTATTACCCAAAAAGGATTCAGTTCCCCATGTTTTCCCTTTGTGGGATGGTGGGCCTCTACGCATGGAAAATATTAAGTTCTGTGTAGTAAGCTAATCATTGGCTCACTGCTTTTACATCTTGTCCATTGGATGAGAATAAAGTAATATTCAATAATTGGCTTACTACATGGTGCTTAATATTTTCCACTCTTCAAGGGGCTCATAATGGGATGTCACACACCACAACTATGACATGGCATCCCACATATTGATAAGTGACAGATGCTTGTGACTGTTAAGAATAATCTTGTAATAATTCCTCAAGATACACTTCAACAAAGGATATGCATCACAGTTCAACCTATTACATGAACCAATATCCTATCACTATTGCTCCTATATCATATAGATCACTCTCTTTTGCACAAGCCCAATAATCAAATTCATTATGTACAATATCCAACTATCCTAAAAGAGGAAAAACATTCATTCAGACTGCTAAAATACAATTGGCAGTTAAAAATATTCTTGATGAAATGCGTTGAAAGGACTTTAGTTAAAAAAAATTGAAATTGTATGAAGTCCCTTTAAGAGTATGCAATGATGTCTGACATCTCTCTATCAAGTATTAAAGCAAATTTTATGTTGTATGCTTCAAGAACCATTAATTCAAGTTCACTAACCGTAATAGGCCTTAAGATTTGAAAAAAACTAGCCAGTTGTAATTTAATTTTTATATCATGTAGTCATAGGCTACAAAAAATTGGGACCATGGGTCTAAGGACTGAGTTATTTTCCCTTCTACTGGCCAAGTTTAGTTTAAGAAGGTGGTAGAGTTTTCTAACACAATGATTTGTGCTCTTCCAGTACATTTTTGGTGTGAACAAAATGCAAACAAAAAATCGTTTTGCAAAATTGTGAGATTTGTAGTTGGGGGGAGGGTAAGGGAATTAGGAAAGATCTAGCCCCAAGACCCCAAACTTGTATTTTTTGTGGTCATTTAAGTTGAGAAACGTATCACTATACCTGTGCTTGAAATCTTAATGTGTATAGACTATTGGAAGTGATGTTTGGTGATGCACCTCTACTATAGAGGGTCTCAAACCTCTTCATATCATTGGATGAGTGGTTGTGAATATATTGAAGGCACTCCATATTTATTTTTGTGTCTTGGAGTTGAATATCTTGCATATATTATCACTGTGATGTTTTCTATGTAATTTGGAGCTTCTTTGATGTTATATCACTTATCTATGGCCATTGTTCTTCCTACCATTTACTGGTACATTCTACTTCAAATCTCTGTTATTATTAGAGTTGATATATCTGAGGTATGTGTAATCCATTCATGTAGGTGAAATTCAAGTTTCAAGAAGGATGTAGTCATTTATCTGTGAACACATACCTTCATCCAGGTGTATCTGGGTATATCTAAGAATTTTTTTAAGGGTGAAACATATATATTTTAGCTATGTTGAAAGGGATTTAGTCCTCTATTTCTTACTGAACACAAATCTGTTAGTGATTGTCTTATTTCCTAGTTGGAACCTCTGTTTTTTGAGGGCATAATTTATTATGGAGCCTTGATGAAGTTTTAATATGCTACTGGTAGAATTTTAGGTTGGTATCTTCAACCACAACACAAATAATTTCTTATCTGACTGGTATCTTAAATCCCAACCTTCTTTACTTTCTGAAATTTGTATATGTCAAGACGAGTTTGCTCTTAAATGTAAAGTGAAATTAATCTCAATTTTTTTTCAAGTACTACTCCTTACATATTTGGCATTGTTCATGTTATTTGAGTTTGAAATTGTTGGATAGACACCTACAACATATTGCGTGCAAACTGTTTGTGAAAAATCCTCAATGAACTAAACCATTCAAACTCGAAAAACACAATAATTAATTGAGGTTTTCCTAAGAGGTAATCTTACAAAAACATATTTTTTCAATGTTTAAGGAAATAGTGCACACCAAGAAATTTAACTTGAAGCACATGTGAAACCATGCTTTTTTTATTCATGATGTTTTCATATGCATTGTTGTTATTTTTGTGAGGTAATTGATCTAGAATCTAGTGTTGAAGATTCTAGTATTGCTACTATAGATGACACTTGTTTGAAATTCCTGACACCAGGAAGAACCAATCTAAGATTTTGACTCATTTTCATTTTTTGCATGTACTTGTGCAGGTGAAGCACACCTTTTCATAGCTCATGGTGCATTGTCATGGTTTTTCCCAGACTAAACAAAACTTGCTTATTATGTGGCAGTTAATAATAGCTTGTATGATGATGTAATGTTCTGTGACTTGCAATTATCAAAATATGGGGTGAGCATATGCTGGTCAGATTTAAGATTGGAAAACAATACAAACATTAACTTGCTTTACCCAATCATCAAAATACTTATGTTGTCAGTGACAACAACATATCTGGATACTATTGTATTGAATACATTGTTGATATCCTCCCCAACAATATTTTAGGTGAAGTGAAAGGACATGGCAGGTTATGATTTTGTTTTAGGACCAATATAAAATTTTATGGATGCATGTTGTTCCTTTTGTTCCAAATTATCAAATTTCTTTTCGCTTTGTACCAAATGTTTGATAGAACCTCTTACATATTTCCCAATCCAAGTAGATTTTCTGACTTGGCTCTTTCTATATTCCTTTTGCCTTTCTATCAACCTATAGAAATAAAATACCTAAGGACTACCTTTCTTATAAATGATGTATCTTAAAATCACCTAGATGTATAAGTGTTGAAGAGCCTACCAGAACTAGTTAAAGGGCCTACTATTTGCATGCAGTTATGCCATGATACAAATTTATTTAAGTGGCTCTCTGGGGCCCTACTATAATAACAGAAAATAAGTAGTGAGAATTTTGATGGGCAAAGCCAAATAGATATTATAGTTGATGGAGATTTAAATTGGGGAATCTATACTTTCATAGTGGAATTTTTTTTCTTCCTAATTTGCATGATTACAATAATCTCGTCCTTCCATTTTTTTTTAGGAGTTTAGTCATTTCAATCCCACTCTTATGCATTTGAAAATATCTATCCACTGCTTCCACTAGAAGGCATAACTCAATATCAACCGGCTGCAGTTTGATTGAATATTCATGTATATCTTTCTAATTTCCATATCTATTGTTCCATTTCACAGTTGTGGAATTTTAGTGAATTTTTTTCTAGAAAGTACCAAGATTATTTTGTGGGTGTTGTTTTGAATGATTCTCTCATGCTTTGTTTTTTTTCTCATCTTGGATACTTAAATTTTTCGTGATATGTGGCAGTACTCCATGTTTTTTGAAAAGCACAGCTTAAGCATGTCATCATCCGTGATATCTCTATCAAAATCGATGACTTTGAACTACATTTCTTCCACCGAGGCTGGGTTTTTACAAGCCATTGCACCACAATTTATAAAACCCAAGAAAAATATGATACTGATTCTTCTTGGAAAAGAAGATGTGGACCCATAAAAAAAAACATCATATGGTTCCCTCGTAAAAAAGTTAATATTTGTGAAGACATTTTCTACTTGAATATGTTAGGTCCCTGTAATTTTTCATATTGGCAAGACCAAGTGAACAAGGGTAACATCAAACCAAATTTAGAGTCCTAGGACCTAGCCTTCCTGGACTTAGAGAGGGCTCTCTCTGTATTTGTATAAAATATATGACTTGATCGATTTAGGATGCTGATTTTAGGCTAGTTAAAATGATAGGTTATTTTTTTTTTTTTTTTTTTTGGTTGGGTTTCTTGTCAAGAAGAAAATATAGAGTAAGAGAAATTCAAACCATTGGTCTATGGGGTCTGTGAAAGGTCTAAAGAGTACAAAAAAATATCAAGGGTATTTCATAGGGCAAATTAACAAAGCCAAATGGATCTTAATGGGTTATGTGAGTGTGAAATGAACATTAAATGGTGAGTTTAGTAGGTTTAAAGGGAAATTAAGAATCATTTAACATATAATATAACAAGAAAAGTATTTAGGATCACTATGCTTATGAAAGAACCAAAGAAAATGGCACACCATAAACTTCTTTGGCCTAGCTTTATCAAGTAAACTTTGAGACAACAAAACCCTAGAGAGCAGGGAACTCCTAAATTCTCTAGCTATTCACTTTCAGAGAAAGAAAACATTCAAGATAACAAATTAGTAATGATTAAAGAGCAGGGAACTCCTAAATTCCTTAATCAGACTATAGAAGACCTTCAAAGTGACTATTCAAGATATACTAAAGGACAGGGCAAACCATAAACTTCTTCAGCCAAACCCTAATTAGTAAACTTCAAAGAAAAATCCTTAAAATCAATGTTTCAAGCTACACCAAAGGACAGGGCATACCATAAAATTATTTGGTTTGAATATTATTAAATCATTTTCAATACAACAAGCTAAGTGGAACCAGAGAGCAATTAAGAATTCTCCAATCATACCTAGTAGAGGAAAACATTTGAACAACAGAAAGTAGACATACTTAAGGTGCCTCTAACAGCCTATATTAACCTAAATTTTCTATTCTATTGCAAGAGAAAAGATGAAACAATATAAAAAACATAAGGAAACAATTGCAAGATAAGAAAAACATCACCATTTAACAAATTTCATTAGTCCTATGAATGTGCTTGCTCCATTGACATTCAATCCAAAACAGTCACAAAGCTCTAAAGCCAATTTCTTCACAACTCAAATTCTATGTAATATTCATCTCAATAATCAATCAACAACAACTATTAAGCATACATGCAATATTATCTGCAAAATGAGGAGGTAAACCCTAGCTAGGGTTTCAAAATGTCATTTATTACATAGTTAAGGCACTTTGACCTTTGAGACCATGCAAGGCCCAAGGAAAAAATATCTAAACTCATTTATTGCAAAAATAACTTCTAAAATAACTATTTTAGCTAATTTAGGAAAAAGTTTGACTTTAAGGCTTCAAAATATCTTTTGCAATAACTCCTCGTAAGGGTGCAGCTCCAAGGTACAGGGGCGCAGCACCAGTGCAAACGCGCAATACTAAGACTTGAAAAATCACCTGTTTTGCAGCTGACTTTTGGAGGTCTTCCCGGTGTCCAAATAAGCTCCATGATGGCTCATTGGAAAGGTCTCTGAGTCTACTTTCCATATATTTTTCCATTTTCAAGAATGGTTCTCATTTTTCTAGTAAAAATATACTTATCCCAATACTAATAAATGCGGACTGCCAGTGCCAAAAAGAGGGCATAAAGGTGATTTTTTTGTGGTTTTTGGCCTTTTTGAGGGACCCATTTTGCTCCAAATGTTCTGAAAGTTTTCGAGGTTGATGTCATTGGCATCAGGAACATGAAAATTTTGACTTTTTTTGCATTTGAGTGCCCCAAAAAAGAGTGCAATGCCAATGGCACTGCGTGTTTGGCCCAATTTCTACAAGCCAAACTGTCAAAATTTCAAAATGTGCATAGTGCCAAAATTTGGAAATTGTCTTGCTGATCAAGGTTGGGAGGATTGGAGGGACACATCAGCAAGGATATTGAGCTTATATTTTTCCTTTTCCTTAGTCAAAGCCTAAATCTTTGCAAGGGCTCATTTGAGCTTGGCCCTTGCAATCATGTTTCTCATGGCATAATGTCTTTCCATATTTCTATGCATGTCAGTGTCTCTCTTGGCCTTCTATAGTTGAACCTCTGGGTGAAAATTGGCTCTCTCTAGCAAATATTCTCTATAATTTCTAATTTCTATGGCAAGCAACTCACTTGGAGTGAGCTTCTCTGCCAATTCTGCCTCTTTTTTCCTTTCCCGGGCTAAAGCGCTCTTCAGCCCAATGGTCTTTGGCCTCTGCCTAGGAAGTTGTTCTTCCTCATCATCACTGTCATCAAAAGTGCCCAAGGTATCATCTAGAAAATACTTGGCCTTTCCGGCCTCTTTCTGAGCTCTGATTGCCTTGACCTCACTGATGGCCTGCTTTGTCTCCAACTACTGATTTTCTAGCTCAAGATAGCTAACCACATTATTTTCCCTACCAAGATTAGCTTGAAGCTCACTAACCTTGGCATCCTTGCTCTTGATCAACATATTGGTGATTCTATCCTCATCCTCATCATCAAGGTCAATCAACTAAAACTCATGTTTAGTTTCATGCTTGTCTTCCTCCTCAACAATGATATGCTCTGTAACCTTTTCGTTGCCTTTATCAACCTTCTTTGTTGATGAAGAAGGCATGACCCCTTTCACCTCAAGTGAAGCAAAAACATGCATGTGGCCTCTTTGATATGTAAAATGAAAAGGCTCAATGCCAATCATTTCAGTGCCATATGTCTCAATGTTCCCTTCACTACTTGATGTTCCGGTATCATGAGATGATGGTGAAGGATTGTGAAAAGGTGATGAGGGAGGATAAACATGAGGTTAGGGGATGTGAGTGGATGGTGATTCATGAATAGTGGGAGGTGATGGAGGAGTTGATATGGGAGGATGATATGAAGAAGGGATATTTTTAGGATGATGGGTAGGTGGAGTAGTGAAAACCTCAATGGAAATGAATGCATCCCATGGAATTTTTTCTGCTGTAGCTGATGCATGACCACCATCTTGATGATTGAATGATGGAATAGGCTCTGCATTTGCTATGGATAATATCTCTTTTGCACAATGTAGGCTGTTTTATCAATGCTACAGAAAATATATTATGGTATATGCAATATCCTAACTCTAGTGAAATGCATCAAAAGACGGATATGGTATGAGTAGAGGCGGGAAAACCTTCCCTCACAAGTGAAATACTTCATTATTATCTTCATCATGGGTGCATATCTATCAAGAAGATGAGAAAAATGGAAGATGGACTTGTGGTGATATTTATACCTAGGTTTTAGGTATGGTTCAAAATAATTCATGTCCAGATTTGCTTGCTTGAACCACTTCTCCCCCACACTAGGTATCCTTGTAGCAACAACAATGGAATCAGTGGACATCTCAAATTTAACCTCGGAAATATTGACCTTCTTGTCATGTAGGTTGATGATGAATAATCTTGTCAGCTTCGGGTGATTTTGGACTTGCTACACCTTCTCACAAAACTCAAAGTATCCCACATGTTTAAAGTAAGAAACAGTAAGAGGAGATACCATGATTTCCCTTGTATTGATAGGTTCAAATATTTTTATCTTCCCTCCCTTGTGATCATGCCTCCTTGGCATTTGTGCCTCACTACCACTGCCATTGTCTCCTTCCTCAGGCATTTTTAAAACTTTGTTTTATGAAACCCTAGAGTGTAGGTGAAATGAATGAGGGGAAGGAATGAAATGACATATTTTCAAATGAAGGGAATGAGTGTGAATTGGTATAGGTGTATGAGATGAGTGAGGGGAAAAATAACTCAATGAAAACCCTCAAGCAATGTACTGACTCCTACTTATGACTGATTTTCTTTAAGGAGGATGAAGTAAGGATGAATCAGTGATTTCAAGCTAAAACTTAGGGTTTCCTTTAGGGTTTCATTTCCATTCAATTAGAAGTGATAAAATAGCTTCAAAGAAGTTTTCGTAACATGTACTTACCCCTCAAGAGTGCTTGCAGGACCTTGGAAATTTTTTTAAGGAGACTTGAAGATATTTGGATGGATGGATCACTTAGAAACCCTTTCTGTCTAAGCACGCAACGCCAGTAGCTAAGGGTGCAATGCCAACCCAAGTGCACAACGCCAATGAAAATGAGCACAGGGTCCTTCTGGCAAGGGCGTAGTGCCACCTCCCAGGTGCGCAGTGCCTTCAAAAATTGTGAGGAGGAAAACTGGCAAGGGTTCAGCACCAACTCCTAGGCACGCAGGGCCAAAACATTTTGCACGAATTTTCCCAGAAAACCAATAGAATCTTTCTTGATGAATGCTCTTTATGTTTTGAGAGGTAAAAATGGTTCTCTTGAAGTGTGGAATGGGCTTTATAGGAAAATTTAATTTTGATTTAACTTTTAAAACCCACTTTCTAATGTTTTAAAATATTTTTTCTTTTCTCACTAACACTCTTTGACACTTTTGCCTTGCAGGTTGCTAAAGTCACGAATTTTCTTTTCTTTTGATAATTGAGACTTGACATGTTTACTTTGACAACTTTAGTATTTAATGACATAGTAGCATCTTCAAAATCTTCTATAGTTTCCACCATAAAGTTCAACTTATCTTTTCCACCTTCTCTGGCCACCTTTCTTAAAACCCTAAGTGTTTGCATTTCTTTCAGCAATCATTAGTGTTGTCTTCTAAGTTCTCTATGGCCCTTTCAAGTTCATTCATTTCTTTCCTATTCACCTTACCTTTTTCCATATTCCATCAATCTTTTCTGATAAACTTTCTTCATGTTTGGCCTTGTGTGCTTCCTCCATGTCATTTTCTTGCAAGTGATTACTACTTTGGCACTCAAATGGACTAACAAGTTCATAACCCTAGTCATCTGCAAGACCAAGTTGTTCCCCTTTCACTTGTTGTAAGTTTTTTTCATTTAGGAGTAGACAGTCTACCTTATCAGTACCTTCTGTTGATTAATCTTTCAACACTCCTGTAAAAGTGCCAAAATTTGTCTATTTTTCTCACTTGCAGACTCTGAACTGAGAAGGTAATCCTCTTTGAAATTTTTATGTCCTTCTTGAATAACCATGTCTTGACATTTCTATTACATCTGAACTAGATTCTAGCAAAGGAAAAACGGTGCCTGAAAAATCCAAGGATAACCTTATAAACGAAAAAACCCTAATGACCTAACCGGGGTGTACTTTGACCCGATTTTGACTGAAATTTGACTTGGAGATTTTTAAGTGAAAACAAAATATTGTTATAGGTTATTATGTCCAAAGGGACATGGAAATGAGTTGGCAACAGGAAACGCTAGATGGAGGGTGGAGTTTATTGATAGGTGAACATAGGGCAATGAGGTCTCAGGTAGGAAAGAAGGGTGAAAATGAGAGTTATAAGCCCATAATGAGTCTTTTAAGAGCAACAGGGGTGACTTTGAGATGGAAAAATGATAGATAGGGAAAAAGGGTTTTATGGAGATAATGAAGGCAGTGAGATTTCTGAAACTTAAGATATTCACGAAATATTTGTTGGAAATATTGCCATTGATGGCAAAGGAAGTGGCAAATAAGGAGCATCTAAACAGCAACAAGGAAAATAGAGAAGAAAGGAGCAACATTAGACAAGAAGCAGATATAGTAACAGAGAGATAGCAGAAGCAGCAAAAAAACCAGCAGAAAGAGCAAAGAAGAAGAGAGGAAGCAAGGCAGATAAGGAACTGAGGCAACAGACAACGCAGAGACAGTGAATAGAAGTAGAGTGCATAATTGAAGCAGAATTGTCCACAGACAGAGTAAAAAAAGAAAAAGAAAAAGGCCATCGAATAGAAAAGAATAAGTGAATGTTCTAGTAAATGGTAATCTGTGATAAGTAAGAAATCCATTAAAGGAATTAATGGTTGCGGGGATATGATGGTTTTTCTTGCAGAATCAAGAACTTGAATGTACAATTAAAAGCAGAATTGTGACAGGATAGAACTCCGAACATGCAATGGAAGGTTGATATATTAATATCATAATTGAAGATAGAATGACATTGAATTGTCTCGAGTTGATGTTTGTGAGGAAATCCTGTCCGTTGGTTCTCTCAAATTGTTCGAACAAACTCTGTTGAATTCATTCCCCTCATAGAGGAAGCCTGTGTATAACTTACTCTATCCTAATGGTAGTGAAAATCCCGTCGGAAGAGAACTACATTTGTTTGTTGTTTATTGGAAATACTGCCGAAGATAGACCAGAGTTAACTAAGTAAGAAGGATAGCACAAACCCAAACTAACCCTTTGGAATCATGAACGGAACCTGGAAGGAAAGAGGTAGAACGTAACAAAAGGAAGTGCGATGGAACCCTGCGTGGAAGAGCGGAACCATGACCGATTGAACAGTGAAGGCGGTTTATGGTTTTAATCGCACCACCTATGTGGAGCAAGTGGTATTTCCTGGTTGGGGAGCGATTCCATAGAGTGGTCGACACGCGTCCCTATACGACTCCGCAAAACCACTTGTCAATGTGTGCCATCGCGCGTTATAGTTCGACCCAGGATGCCCAGCGATATTGTTGTGTGCCTTTGATCTGGAGGGAAGCCATCGGATGGTGGTCATGTGAGGAAGATGCACGAAGATTAACCAAAGTATGACGGGCCATCTCACGTTAACGTTCGGCATCGGAGGTCGAGCGATATGCATATATGTTGTTGATCTGGAAGCTTGCTATCTAATGGTGATCGGACGCTGGACTTGCGCAAAGTTTACTTATGGTACCATGTGCGTATTTGATTGACTATTGACTATATATGTGGGCCCGGGGTCAAAGGTTTATCATAAGGTTAATTGTTTCAAAGCGTTGGATATTTCTCTAAAGTGTGAAGGGTTGTAACTTTAACCCTAAAGTTCAGTTCAAACTTGTAAATATATTTATTTGTCAATTTCTTTTAACTGATAAATAAATTAAAAAGAAATAAAAAAGGTACGTGGGGTAAAATAAAGGAAATACTGTCAAAGGAATACCATTAGCGGTTGAATGGTTTTTACTCATGGTATTGATAAAGGCTAAACTATTTAAGGCGAAGAGTATGATAGTACGAAGGGTGCATGCGTAACGGTGGTGGATGGATAAATTTCTCTAAGGAATATCTGCATGGACGAGCTCTGTTCTTAATTGATAAATTTGAATCTATGAGTCACCCATGGATATAATGATCTGACGATGAAGAATCTATGGTTTGATTGACTGATGAAATCATGAAGAACTGGTGCCAGTCTACTGAAGAAAATGAATAAATATGGTGGCTTGCAAGGTATGTTGTGTGGAAGCTATTGGATCCAGTATGAAAATTAATGAAATGTGGTCCGCAGTAGATTTGAGGGTCGAAGCCTTCAGTCATGGGGTTGTAGCTCCCTTCCAGTGGTAGCTGGTAAATGAGAGAATGGGGTAGTAGCTCCCTTCCAGGAGAGGCTAGTAAACAAGAGAAGGTTGTAGCCTTCTGCAGGTGGGTGTCTGCGTGCTGGTATGAGTCTACACCAGCATAAAATTGTAAGAAGTTTTCTTTATAATAAATATTGAAGACTGAGATAACAGCAGCTGTGATTTTCTCCTGAATTGGGTTTCCACCTTAAATACTGGTGTTCATATGTTGCTTATGTTTGATGGTTTTTTCTGTTATTTTTGTTCATGCTTACTACTTATCTGATGAATGAATGATGCAATGATCTAAGTAAAGACATAATAAGATCTCTGGAAATACAAGTTGGATGCAGTAATGTAGAATATCGTTTAAGAGAAAGGAAAACTAAAAATTGTGAGTCAGCTCTAAATACTTATTCACCCCCCCTCTTAGTATTTTTCCAACAATTAGTATCAAAGCATGTCCTTTTGAAAAAGCTTAGTCGCTAGAAGGAAGATCAAGCAAGATGAGTAATCAAGATGGAACAACATCTATCAGGCCTCCGCTCTTTAACAGAAAAAATTTAATCTTCTGGAAAACAAGGATGAGATCCTATCTTCAGTCTCTGGGAGTAGATGTATGGGCAATTGTTGAACAAGGATATCAATATCCAACTGCAGTACCAACAGATCCGACGGAAAGAAAGAATTATGAAACAAATGCAAAGGAAGTCAATGCTCTATTGGGAAGTCTAACTGAATCAGAATTTTTCAAAGTCATGCAGCTGAATACATCAAAGGTAATATGGGACAATCATTCTGAGTTATGAAGGTGATGCAAAGGTAAAAAGTGCTAAACTCCAAACTCTCAGAATTCAATATGAGAATCTAAAAATGGATAATGAGAACAACATTGCCAATTTCTTTTTACATCTTGATGATATTTTAAATCGTATGAGAAATCTGGGAGAAATAATAACCGAATCTACTTTGGTTGAGAAAATTTTAAGATCATTAACGGCAAAATTTGAGTCAAAATTTTCTGCTCTTGAAGAAAAGCAGGATCTTCAAAATCTTACTGTGGTGCAACTTCATGGCATACTAATTGCATATGAAATGCGAAGAGGAGGATCATCTGAAGTCAAAGAAGCAGTCTTTAGAGCTTCTACAAAAGTGAAGGAAGTACAAAAAACAGAAGGATAAGGATATATCTCAGAAGAAGATGAGGTAAATTTTGTAAAGAAACTTCAACTTGGCATAGGACGGTTCAGAGGTAAGCTTCCTTTCAAATGTTTTGATTGTGGAATAGTTGGTCATTATGCTGCTAAGTGTCCTCATAAAGAAACACATAAAAAGGGGAAGGAAGTAGAAATCAGGAATAAGAATCGGTTTAGCACTAGAAAAAGTTACTATACTCATGAAGACAGTGATGGGTTATCTGATAGTGAGGAAGAATGTGAACAAGATCTTATACTTCTCATGGCATTTGAAAAAGAATCTAGAGAAGAAAAGGATACTTTTGAGGATGCTCTAGAGGACAATGATTTTCTTGATGAAAACAATCAACTCAAAATATGCTTAGAAGAGAGTAAAATAACCATAGAGACTCTGAAAAATCAGCTTGAAGAAAAGGAGAAACACAATGAGAAATTAGAGTGTGAAGTAGTAAGCCTAAGAAAAGAACTTGAGAAAGTAAAGACTCTGAATCTTAGATTTGCTAAAGGATCTGAAACCTTAGATGAGATTATCAAGGTACAATGTTCTCCCCTTATAAAGACAGGTCTTGGATATATCGGAGAATCTTCTCAGGCTTCAACACCAAATTATCTAAAAGCAGCTATAGCTGGTATACAACATACTGCCACTCAGCAAGGGAATAAAGAATCTTTGCAGGTAAAGCATGATCATCTAAATTCAAAGAATACTAACAAGAATATCTTTCAAAGAAACACCAATCAACATGTAAATTCAAGAAGGAGATTTCATGATCGCAGGAATTTCTTCTTCAATGGACAATATTTCTCATGTCACAATTTTGGTCATAAAGTTGTTCAATGTGTAGCATATAAAACCATCATGACAAGAGAAGAAAGAAAGAAAAGGATTGATATTGAAACAAAGAAGAATACCTATAACAACTTTTCTCCTCTTCAAAATGAAGTTGAATGTGCCTATTGCAATAAATTTGGCCATGAAGAATCTGAATGCAGGAGCAAAGTTCAGACAAAAGAACATGTTCCTTCAAGCTCAGAAGTATGGAAAAAGAAGGAATTATAGGTTGAAAATTGTGGCATAGCGTTATTTTCAGAAAATGAAGAAAACCAATGGTACATTGATAGTGGATGCTCAAGACACATGACAGGTGACAAAAACAAACTTCTTGCATATAGTGCTCTAGAAAAGGAAAAGAATGTTACATTTGGAAATGATACTCCTGTGGTCATTAAGGGAAAAGGGTTTGTTTTTCTAAAAGAAAAGGTGAAAGCTAATAATGTCATGTATGTGGATGGATTAAAGCATAACCTGTTAAGTGTAAGTCAAATGTGTGATCAAGGAACTGAAGTTGTCTTTAGTTCAAAAGAATGTGTGGTACGTGATCTTGATACGGGTAAAACAATTATAAAAGGAAAAAGAACTCCAAGCAACCTGTATGTATTGAAGAACTGCAAAGAAAAATGTTACTTGAGTAAATATTCAGAAAACTGGCTATGGCATAGAAGGTTGGGGCATCTGAGCTTCTCTCAAATCAACAAATCAAGCAGACTTAAAGCTATTCGTGATCTTCCCAATATTACTCTACCTGAAAATATCATATGCAAATCTTGCCAATTCGGTAAGCAAACCAAAGTACAATTTAATGCCAAGGAAGGATCATCAAGTAAGCCTCTTGAACTCATTCATACTGACATATGTGGACCTATGAGGAAAAATACACCACGTGGTGAATAATACTATATCTTATTCATTGATGATTTATCTAGAATGTGTTGGATTAGGTTGATTAAACAAAAAGATGAAGCATTTGAGAAATTTCAGATCTTCAAAGCACTGGTTGAAAATGAATTAGATCTAAAAATCAAGTGTCTTAGATATGATCGAGGAGGAGAATATACATCCAATGAATTCCTTGGATTTTGTGAACAACATGGCATAAAAAGACAGTTTTCTGTAGCTGCACTCCACAACAGAATGGCGTAGCAGAAAGAATGAACAGAACAATTCAACAAATGGCTAGAGCTATGCTTGATGATTCTGGAACACCAGACACATTTTGGGGAGAAGTAGCACATACAGCAGTAAATATTCTTAACAAGGCACATGTTCGTGTAAATAGTGATAAAACTCCATATGAACTCTGGTATGGTAATTCTCCCACTGTAAAGCATTTTAGAATTTTTGGAAGCAAATTTTTTATCAAAAATAATGATGAAAAACTTGGCAAGTTTGAACCCAGAGCAGATGAAGGAATATTTCTTGGTTACTCCTCTAGGAGTAGGGCATATAAATGTTACAATAAAAGACTTCGGAAGATTGTTGAATGTATAGATGTTATTATTGATGAGTCTCCCGAAGCTCCAAATGAAGAAAAAAAAACAACAAATGAAGACGATGATGATGACATATATACTTCCGCATCAAATAGTAATGATACAAATAGTGAACCCAATGAAGAACCCAAAGATGATTTATCTGAAAAGGCTCCATCCAGATATGTTCAAAAGAATCATCCAAAATCTCAAATTTTGGGAGAAAAGGGATCAGGTGTACAAACGAGAAGGACTCTTGTGGGATCTTCTAGCAATCTGGAATTTCTATCCACTATTGAACCTTTCAATGTCAGTCAAGCTAGAAAAGATGAATGTTGGATTCAAGCCATGAATGAAGAGCTTGATCAAATTGAAAAGAATCACACTTGGGAATTAGTACCAAGACCTCATGACAAAAATTTCATTGGAACTAAATGGATATTCAAAAACAAGTTAAATGAGAATGGGGATGTTATAATAAATAAAGCTAGACTTGTTTGCAAGGGGTATGCTCAACAAGAAGGTATAGACTTTGAAGAAACTTTTGCTCCTGTAGCCAGACTCGAAGCCATAAGAATGTTTCTTGGTTTCTCAAACTTCCAACAAATCAAAGTTTATCAAATGGATGTTAAATCTGCTTTTCTCAATGGTGATCTAGAAGAAGAATGGACTATGGACTATGGTATCCAAAGACTTTGGACTATGGTATCCAAAGAATTCTGATCTTACTCTTCATGCATACACCGATGCAGATTGGGCTGGAAGTGTTGATGATCGGAAAAGCACTAGTGGTGGTGCATTCTATATGGGGCCCCGGTTAGTATCTTGGTTTAGCAAGAAGCAAAGTTCTATTGCCTTATCTACATCAGAAGAAGAATATGTGGCTGTCGCATCTTGTTGCACTCAAATTCTCTGGATGATGAAAACCTTACAAGACTTTCAAATCAAATGTTCACCTCCTATCTCCATTATGTGTGACAATAAAATTGCCATCAGTATCTCAAAGAATCTTGTTATGCATTCCAAGACCAAGCACATTCCCATCAAATATCACTTCTTACGTGAACAAGTGCTTGAACAAAAGGTGAAACTGGAGTATGTTCCCTCCAAAGAACAAGTTGACGATATATTTACCAAACCTCTACCCAGGGAAGCGTTCGAATATCTCAGACAAAAACTGGGAGTAGTCTCTGCCATGCAGAGGATCAGATCTACTTAATTACAGAAGATTAAATTGATTGTGAGGTGCTGATAGGCATCTCTGAATGCACAGGCTAAGGGGGAGCATTGGTCATATGAAAATGATGCATTTTTGGTCATATTATGTTTAAAGACGTAGCATGATCTCAGGGGGAGCATGATATTGTCGGCTCAAAGGATCTTGATCAGTTATTTGCCATTGATGTCAAAGGGGGAGAAAAAGAAACAAAGGGCTTCTATAAGACAAACAGAGGAAGAGTATTGCCATCAATGCTAAAGGGGGATATTGTTGGAAATATTGTCATTGATGGCAAAGGAAGTGGCAAAAAAGGAGCATCTGAACAGCAACAAGGCAAAGAGAGAAGAAAGGAGCAGCATTAGACAAGAAGAAGAGATAGTAACAGAGAGATAGCAGAAGCAGCAAAGAGACCAGTAGAAAGAGAAAAGAAGCAAAGAGGAAGCAAGGCAGATAAGGAACTGACGCAGCAGACAACGCAAAGACAGTGAATAGAAGTAGAGTGCATAATTGAAGCAGAATTGTCCAAAGACAGAGTAAAAAAAAAAAAAAAAGGCCATCGAATAGAAAAGAATAAGTGAATATTCTAGTAAATGGTAATCCGTGATAAGTAAGAAATCCATTGAAGGAATTAATGGTTGTGGAGATATGATGGTTTTTCTTGCAGAATCAAGAACTTGAATGTACAGTCAGAAGCAGAACTGTGACAGGATAGAACTCCGAACAGGCAATGGAAGGTTGATATATTAATAGTAGAATTGAAGACAGAATGACATTGAATTGTCTCGAGTTGATGTTTGTGAGGAAATCCTATCCATTGGTTCTCTCGAATTGTTCGAACAAACTCTGTTGAATTCATTCCCCTCATAGAGGAAGCCTGCGTATAACTAACTCTATCCTAATGGTAGTGAAAATCCCGTCGGAAGAGAACTGCATTTGTTCATTGTTTATTGGAAATCCTGCCGAAGATAGACCAAAGTTAACTAAGTAAGAAGGATAGCGCAAACCCAGACTAACCCTTTGGAATCATGAACAGAACCTGGAAGGAAAGAGGTAGAATGTAACAAAAGGAAGTGCGACGAAACCCTGTGTGGAAGAGTGGAACTGTGATCGAGTGAACAGTGAAGGCGGTTTATGGTTTTCATTGCACCACCTATGTGGAGCAAGCGGTATTTCCTGGTTGGGGAGTGATTCCAAAGAGTGCTCGACACGCGTCCCTGTACAACTCCGCAAAAACGCTTGTCAATGTGTGCCATCGTGCATTATAGTTCGACCCAGGATGCCCAGCGATATTTTTGTGCATCGTTGATCTGGAGGGAAGCCATCGGACGGTGGTTGTGTGAGGAAGATGCACGAAGATTAACCAAAGTACGGAGGGCCATCGCACGTTAACGTTCGACATCAGAGGTCGATAGATATGCATATATGCCGTTGATCTGGAAGCTTGCTATCTAACGGTGATAAGATGCTAGACTTGCGCGAAGTTTACTTATGGTACCATGTGCGTATTTGATTGACTATTGACTATATATGTGGGCCCGGGGTCAAAGGTTTATCATAAGGTTAATTGTTTGAAAGCGTTGGATATTTCTCTAAAGTGTGAAGGGTTGTAACTTTAATCCTAAAGTTCAGTTCAAACTTGTAAATATATTTATTTGTCAATTTATTTTAATTGATAAATAAATTAAAAAGAAATCAAAAAGGTACGTGGGGTAAACTAAAGGAAATACTTTCAAAGGAATACCATTAGTGGTTGAATGGTTTTTTACTCATGGTATTGATAAAGGCTAAAATATTTAAGGTGAAGAGGATGATAGTACGAAGGGTGCATGCGTAAGGGTGGTGGATAGATAAATTTCTCTAAGGAATATCTGCATGCATGAACTCTGTTCTTAATTGATAAATCTGAATCTATGAGGCACCCATGGATATAATGATCTGACGATGAAGAATCTCTAGTTTGATTGAATGATGAAATCATCAAGAACTGGTGCCAGTCTACTGAAGAAAATGAATAAATATGGTGGCCTGCAAGGTATGTTGTGTGGAAGCTATTGGATCCAGTATGAAAATTGATGAAACGTGGTCCATAGTAGATCTGAGGGTCGAAGCCTTCAGTCAGGGGGTTGTAGCTCCCTTCCAGTGGTAGCTAGTAAATGAGAGCAGAGGGTAGTAGCTCCCTTCCAGGAGAGGCTAGTAAACAAGAGAAGGTTGTAGCCTTCTGCAGGTGGGTGCCTGCGTGCTGGTATGAATCTGCACCAGCATAAAATTGTAAGAAGTTTTCTTTATAATAAATATTGAAGACTGAGATAACAACAACGGTGGTTTTCTCCCTAATTGGGTTTCCACCTTAAATACTGGTGTTCATATGTGTTGCTTATGTTTGATGGTTTTTTCTGTTATTTATGTTCATGCTTATTGCTTATCTAATGAATGAATGATGCAATGATCTAAGTAAAGACATAATAAGATCTCTAAACATACAAGTTGGATGTAGTAATGTAGAATATGGTTTAAGAGAAAGGAAAACTAAAAATTTTCAGTCAGCTCTAAATACTGATTCACCCCCCTCTCAGTATTTTTCCAACAATATTGTTCTCAGAAAGCTATAACTATCCTATAGTCATGCAAAGATAGTGAAAAATATTGATGACTAACGAAATCATGGTTTCAAAGAACTGCATTTGACCTATCGATATAAACCTTTATTTACAAGCACCTACAAATATTGTACAAGATGCACACTCTGCAGGACTAGAAACATTTGCGGCTATTTTTTGGAAAGATGAATATTGCATAAGCTACAATTATATCTATGATCCAATAAGGGATTATCTTTAGTTTGTGGACAATAATAATTTCACAGTTGATGACATCCTAATCGATTTATCTATAAAAACATCAAAGGCTATAGGTTGGCTTTCTTGCTACTAAACCTCCACCAATTTGTACAATCACTTACTGATGAAGGTCTATAATTCTTCTTATGCCTTTCAAGGCCAGAATACTTTTATATCAATAATTATACCTATTTTTTAATATATTTCTTTGTTGATCAAGATTATTAGAACTATAAAGTTATAAACTAATTGGATTTATGTGGAGTAATGAGAATACAACTTGATATACTCAGACGAATATCAGTACATCCTCCAAAGAAGGTGTAGAGTTCACTTCATATCTTTATTTCCTATTAGTAATTTTTCACCCATGCCTTTTAGCTCTCTCATATAGTTTTTGTTGGAAATATTGAAAATCTGGAGTACCGTACATGGACTTCTAACATTAATTGTGCTTCAACTGGTGCTTCGAGGAAGACCATTAATAATTTCTCACAATGGAGCAAGTGGAGACTACCCAGGTTATACAAATATTTCCTATCAAGATGCCATAAGAGATGGAGATCACTACATTGATTTCTCTATCCAAATAATAAAATATGGTATTCTTATATGTAGCGAACCACCTGACCTTACAATAGGAACAAATATCTTATAAAATTTAGTGTTATATCCATCTCACCTAACAACAGTACTAGACATCAAAAAAATGGTGCTATACACCCCAAGTAACAAGCCATGTATCTTAATGTTTCATCTCACATGGAATGAAGTTCAAAGCTTGACATGTAAGTTTGATCCAAGCTGGATGAATCAATCAAATAATAGAAAATCTCTTCCTCACTCACCTATTAATTTCCAAAGTTTGAAAAGTGTATTCATTTGAATTGTTCCTCAAATGGTCATACATTGTTAACTGCTCCCTATTTTTATCAAGAATAATTTCTAACTTTAGCTCTGTTAAAATATAACAGGTTGATGGAAATCTTGCACAATATGCATTATTCATTTTGTTGTGATTTCGTGTCATCATCAACATAGAGGTATATGGGTTCAATATCATTAGTAGTATGAGGTGTTACATCTAAAATAGTTCATGAAATAAATGTAAATGGTATATACTATAAATTGTATCTTCTTTCTTACTTTTGTCTTTCACATAATTCATGAGCTATAGCATCGGAAAGGAACCTTAGTATCATAGAGGCCACTATTTCAACTCTAAACATGAGTAGTCACAACAACATGACCGATAGGATCATGATTCAATCTGATGAAAGTGTTGTGCTAATGGATTTTAAGAAAATTAAAAAATTTAAGCTTGTTTATGTTGCAGAAGAAACTTCTATCAACATTCCAGATTCTAACATTGAGGAGATAAAAAAATTTCTCATGTTGTAGTATTAAGGAGGAATGTGATTTTCTTGTCTTCTCAGTCACTTCTTGTAGGGGCCACAAATATTGTCCAGCGAATGCACCTTTACAATATGTCAATTTTTGTCGTTCTTCTCAGGAATGAATTTTCTTCGTTGTCCTTCGACAATATTTCAGATCCAACAATGGAAATCCACTCCTTTGTAAGTCTTGCCAAAGTAAATGGGCTTATAACTGACTTTCCAGCAATGAAAAGTGCATATCTAAGTAAGACTCGTTGTTTTCATTTTTTATTTAAAGCTTAAGTAAACACCTTTTTCCCAAACATTGATTAAAAAAATATCAAGTGCATATCTAGCTTCAAGTTATTTCTTTCATTCTTTATTTGGTGCTTAAAGTTGTTGAGAAATCAAGGGCATCAAGTATTAGGTGATTTCTCTTCTTGTGATAACTAATTGTGAGTACTTTTTACTTTCTTAGATTAGGATCTTCTCTTTCTTAGATTATTAGTGTTGTTCTTCATAAAAAAAATAAGAATGCATAAACCATAAAGAGACAAGATACATAGAATATAGGCTATTAGCCAGGGCCAAAACCTCTCCCACTTGAGAAGAAAACGCGAAAAAATTATTCTTCTTATAGAGACTTCAATTGATGAATACCAAGACCAAGACCCTTGACCTACATGCCACTCCAAGAACAAGACACAAATCTTCCTCAATAAGGTCATTATTTCTTGATTCAAAAATAGTCAACCCTCTTGCTTCTTCCTTCTTCTTAGCTACCATTCCAAATTAGAAAATGACTAGGCAAGGAAGACTATCTCAATAGTGGACATCTATTACTTCCTCCTTCTTGGACACCTTATTTTCAGCTTCCTCCACTTCCTCAGTGATATGGGATTCTTCTATTCCTCTTTTGTTATTGTCCTTCTTGAGCTTAGTATAAACTCTTCTATAGTGCCCATATTCTTGACACCCATAGCATTGACTCTTAACCATGTTCCTTTTCTTTTTTTGATGACCAAGATTTCCAAATTTTCCTTTTCCTTTTGTCATTGAAACATATGCTTGCTCACCTGATCCCACATCATATTTTTCCTTTAGTCTTGATTCTTCAATCTTGCACAGTGACCACAGTTCATGAAATGGAGTAGCTTATTTCTTCCCATAAATACTAGAAGTAAAGTTACCCCACTCCTTAGGTAGAGAATTTATTACAATTGTAGTCATTTCCATGTTAGAAATAACTTCTCCCGGATCTTTAAGTTGATCCCTGATCTCAGATATCCTCATAAAGTATGAGGCTATTCCATCTTCCTTTGACATATTCAGCCTATAGAGTTCTTTCCTTAGAGAGATAACTTCTCCTGTAGTGCTCACGGAATACAACTCCACCGGTTTTTCATATATTTATTTTGAAGTTTCAAGTTTAGATACATATGGGATGAGGGGTTCCTTTATGGATTCAATGAGAATCCTCTGATCCCTAACTCCCCCCTTCATAAACTTTGCAAGTTCTTGAGCATATTCTTTTCCTAGTTTGGTGATAGATCCTTTGACATGATCCATGACCTCATTTTCAATGAGATTCAAATCTGTCCTTTTCTTCCATCAAAGATAGTTTGAAGCCCCAACCAATTTGTTGCTTTCCTTGCAAAAGGAAATTTTAACAAATTTAGATAAGGTCATATAATTTCTTGTTAAAATCCTTCTTCCACGTGCTTCTTCCTTGAATTCGATGATGATATAGATGATAGAAACCTTCTCCTTGATGAATATATATTTCTTCAATAATGATCCTTGACTCCACAGAGAGGAAGATCCCTTTGGATCCTTTGGTGGTGGAGCCTTTGTTGATGAAGCTCAATGATGAATTATTGAGGATGTCTTCAATGATAAGGATCTTGCTTCAATGAGAGATCTCCTTAGAATATTGATGACAATGTTCTCAGTCTTGCTTGATGTATAAGTCCTTGATTCGTATATCTATTTAACTTGATGAGCGTCTTTGTGGTATTTTGATGATGTATAAAGGATCCCAAGACTTATGTTGGCGTAGAATTCTTCTTCGACCTAGGGTTTTTGATACTTCATTGTAGATCTTGATTTCACTACAATATCCTTCAATTTTCTCAGGTGTCTCTCTCGAGATTTGATCTTTGAGTGTCCCTTGATAAGATGCCCTTCCTTCACTTTTTCACCTTATCTCTGATACTATGTTGAGAAAACTAGGGCTTCAAGTATTAGGTGATTTCTCTTCTTATGATAACTTTTTGTAAAAACTTTTTACTTTCTTAGATTAAGATCTTGTCTTTCTTAGATTATTAGTGTTCTTCTTCATCAAACAACTGACAATGCATAAACCATAAAGAGATAAGAGACATAGAATATAGGATATCATCCAGGACCAAAACCTCTCCCACTTGAGACGAAAACTTGGAAAAATTCTTCTTATTATAGAGACTTTAATTGAAAAATACCAAGACCAAGATCCTTGATGTACTTTCCACTCCAATACCGAGACACAAAGCTTCCTTGATGAGGTCCTTCCTTGAGTCAAAAATAGTCAACCCTCTTGCTTCTTCCTTCTTCTCAGCTACCTTTCAGAATTTCAGTCCCTTGGTTCAGCACTGTACTTCTTGTCTCTACTTAGAAGCCCCAACACATGAGTTTGACCAACTTTGAACCCTTGTCTTCCTCGCTCTAGAAGGAGACTTATTCTTGGAACTTCGACTCGAGGTATTTCTTGTTTTGTACCCAAAATCCTCTCTCACTATGACTGTAATATTTCGGCCTACTTCCTACAATCTCACATGTGTGGAGAAAATTTGACCCAAAAACAATCCCAAAACAAAGCTAAAGACATCATTTCTCCTTCGCTTCCCCTTGCTGGTTATAGGGATTCTTCTTTGACCCCTTCACACTTCTTACTGTAGTTCTTCACTTGTCCAAAAAATTGTCTTCTGAACTAAGGCCGAGTTGCCTATTTATATTGGTTGGAACCTGTAATAAGATGACTTGAAGAAGGTGAAGCGACATGTCTCTTTGTGTAGATTATTTTCTCCATCTTGTAGATGACTTGAAGGATAGGTATTGTGCTTGTATTGGAGGGATTCCATACTTATTTAATGACTCATTGTTTAGTCAATTTAATGTCTTAAATTTCTTGAATAAATTATCAACCGAGGTTTGTAAACTGATGAAGTGTGGTGCACCTTATGTGCTTAGTTAACCTTTCTTCTTACTTCTTTGCTTGTATTAAAATATGTTTTTCTGGGGGTTTTTGTTCTTTGATGTCTAAAAATGTTCAATATGAGACCTATGCAAATATTTAAATGAATCTATTGAATTTTAAGAAGGAAGAAAATGAAGTAGTCCTAACTTAATCTAATCTACATAAAAATAAATCAAAGAATTTTGGCTAATTAGAATCTAATCTGGAAAACAGAGCATCTATTTTATCTTATCATTAGTCCTATTCCATGGATCTAATTGTTAAAATTGAGATTGAAATTGCAATGTTTGTCTTAAGTAAAATAAGAGAATGAAAAAAAATAATGTACTTCTAGTTACTCCAACATTCAATTATGAAATGTGACCTTCTTGAGATGATGTGTAAGTAACTATCTATACTTTAACTTTTAATGTCCTAGAAAAGTAAGCAAAGTATGCAAAGGAAAACATCTAATGTATATTTAGCTACTCCAACATTCAATTATGAAGTTTTACCTTCTTGAGATGGTTTTAAGTAACCAATTATACCTAATGATCTAGAAAAGGAAGTAAAGTATGCAGAAGGTAACTCAGTAATTGCATTCATTAAATATTCAATCATTCAGTCTTGAAATATGATTAAATCAACCTCCTTGGAATGACCTTTAGGAATATCAGTGATGCAACTAAGTGAGGATCCAGAAGAAAAATTTGAAATCATGTAAAACTAATTGTAAACAACTAATGTATATTTGTTTTTCCCCAACATTCAATGTGAAGTATTACCCTCTCGATATGCTGTGTAAGAAGTCAACTATACCTTAGTTTCTAAATTCCTAGAAAGAAAGTAAAAATGTGCAAAATAGACTCAACAACAATGTGAATTAGACATTCAATCATTTAATTCAGAATCATCATCATGAAATGAATTTTGAGAACATCCATTTACATAATTAATTGATAATTCTATTCTAAATAAAATAAATGACAAAACAGTAAGAAAAGTAGATAACTGTATATTCTTATTGCTTCAATATTAATTCAATTTGAAAACATAGATATCTATCTTCACGAAATATTTTACTAGAACAAGGCTTACACAGTTATGTTTTTAACGTTATGAAATTGATCAAAACTGGAATGAAACATTAATATAATAAGAAAAAAGAATTGGTGAAAATAGAGTAATGGAAATTAAACTAAAAACAACAAATGAAAAACCTCCTCCAGTGCAGGGGCCCTCTGCAACTGATTTGGCTGGAACGCTAGCTAGTTAAAAATGCACTTAAGCAATCATTGGCAACACAAAATTTGTATTATGATAGAACGAAGTCTTAATACAAAGTATCAACAAAATCTTTAAACTTTAAACTTAATTTCTTAATTGACCTTCTCGGTTCCGTACAACCGGTATTTAAAGGAAATAAACTTAACTGTCTATGAGATAATCCTGCTACAGGTGGCTAATTCGAATTATAGAATTGCAATAGGACTGTTTGACTCTTGATTTGCTACGATAGAGAAAATCAAGAGCCCTGCTATTATCGGCTAACGTACTTTGACCACGCTTTTGACCATGATCTTAGGCCTGCTTTTCAATCGATCTTGACCGAGTGAATAGGACAAAATCCATGTGGAGATGATTCTAGAACTGCCCATGTGGCTCAATTGTCCATTTGAAACCTGGAACTTGCCAGACCATGAGAGTAGCCACGGAATCCACATTTAGCTGTAGAATAGGATGCGTTCTGTAGCTTAACTGAAAAAATCTATTCAAATAGAAAGAACATGAAAATATAACATGGCAGTCATTTTAATGCATTCCTTAAGACAAAACATAGCATTTATCATTGACTGGGGTGTGTGATCTTATGAGAAAGTAAGGGAAAAATGTGAGAAAGGATGTCAAAGAGAGGGTAATTCTGAGGTTCAACATACCCCCATTGCAAAGTCATTGCATGTCCTCATGCAATTTACCAAAAATGTTGGTTCTCCTTTCCTATTGCATTTTCTCAGACACTTCTGCTAGCACATCCAATTTTATTCTTTAGTTCTTCTTTGAAGTGACTGCCATCATGGGCTTTCTCATAAGAAGCTTGTACTTGAGGTTAATGACTGCTTTGTTTAGTAACTTGTTCTTTCTTTTCAATTTCCTGTTTTTCTTATACCACAGTCCTAGATGCAGAATGGTATTATCATGAATTACCTTTTCCAACTTGTTCTGCTGCTTCAAGGTCTCATTCTCATGTTTGATATGTCTGTTAAATGTCTCTAGTTCATAAATATCCTATTTGAGAGAATTAACTAGAGGTGTTTATGGATTGATAGAAGGTTCTAGATTGATTGAGGCAATTCTCTTCTCCAATGATTCTAATTAATCATATATTTCTTGTTGTACTAGGTCTATGCCTGGAGATCTTCTGCTGGGACTACTTTAAAAATTATGAATAGGGGAATTTTGAGGACTGTGTGGAGGAGAAATGTTGACAGGAGATGGTATCGGGGTTTCTTCATCTAAAATTATAAGCTCTGTCTCTTTTGGTAATTATTTCTTCATTGAACCTCAGAGTCTAGAGCTCCTTCTCAGTTGTGGAGGACTTACATTCTCCTCACTTGTAACCTTACTCTTGTTTCTTATCTTACCTCATGTCTTGATTTTCTTTATGATTTCTGTCAGTTCTTCAGAGATTAGATTTTCATCATTCTTCTACAATGAAGATTCAGGTTTTTCTTTAATATTTATATCAATATTCTTCGTTCTGCTTTTTCTGACATTATCTTCTTTAGGTTGTTCAGGTGTTTCTTGAAAATGGTTTCTAATGAGAAAACTCTCTCAGGTATCTCCTATGCTTTTTAAATGAAACTCAACCAATATCTTTACCAACCCATGATGATGCATGGTGGTATCTATGAACTGTATTCTCCTTTACACATTTGTAGACATCCTTTTTAAGCTATTTAGCAGAAAGAAGGGAAGATTTATTTCATCATTTTCTAAAAAATTCATCAATAACTGGATATGGTATACATACATGCAACCAAACCTTCCTTCACAAGGGATAAATTTCTATAAAACCAAGAGCATGTTCCTCCATTTACTTTTAAGAGCTGAGTTGGGGATACCTTTTCTAAAATCAGAGAAATCCATACCTGGCTTTTTAGTATGACTTTCCATGATTCACTATGGAACTCCTTGTTTTTTAACCATATTTCACCATGCCTTGGAAGTTATGTAGCTTTGGCCATGAATGACTCAGTAACTGTGAACTTAATGTCCCCAATTTCTACTTCAGTTCCATCAAAATACCGAGCAAAGAATTTTTTAATCTCCTTGTGAAATCCATCGAATTTCTCTATGAATTTGAGCCATCCATCTTTCTGCAACATTTCTTTGATTTGTGGGTATCCTTCCATGTACTTGCTCCCACCAGTTTTGATATGAAAATTAGCCCCATGCCTTGTACTAGGTAGAGTCCTCAACCTTCAAAATTACCCTTCTATTTTTTATGAAATGAATTGGCTACGGATATGATGAAAGGTATCGAGTGTTTGTAAGAATAAATATATGGTAGGGGTTTTAAAGAAACGTAGACAGGTATTTCACGTCATAGGTCATGACCATTAATCATCAATGAGGGAGTCAATTACAGACCATTATACAACATAATAGGGAGGATGTGGCTGATATATAGTATGATGGAAACCACAATCAAATCAAATGATGGTCTATCAAGGGAGCATATGACTATCCATATTATACATGATTTATGTTTTAACCTTGCTATTAAAATAAATTTTTGCACTTTACCTTTTAGAACTAACCTTTTAATTTGTTGTTTATTTGGTGCTAATCCTTTAGGTACCCTTTTAGCATGTTGGTGTTCAAAACATAATCCTTCAATTTCTTGTAATCATCATTTGTTTGTAGGCTGTACAATTGTGTCAGAACTGTTGAATGAGATGTGGCCGGAGAAAAAATTGGATGCAAAATTAAATCAACTGCAGAATGTAGTCAGTTGTAGAATGTAGTTAGCTGTAGAATGTGATCAGCTGCATAATGTGATCAGCTCCATAATGTGGTCAACTGCAGAATGGAATTTGTAAAAATAAATGAAGTATGACTATGGAATATGAATGTGAAATGAAATGGAAGTGGAATATGACTGTGAAATGGAATGAGAGTGGAATGACTTGTGAAATGGAATGAAAGTGGAGTGAGATGGAATGGAATTGTAAAATGAAATGAATTTGCAGATTATGAGCTACAAATATGGAATATGAATGTAGTTTTGTGTCACTACTTATGACAGAAAAGAAAATGGAAAATATAGGATGTTAGAAATCTCTGATTTTCACCCTGTATTTTATGTATAAGTATGCCAATCATTGATTGGTTTTCATACTTATATATATATAGGAAAAAAAAAGTTAAGTTAGTGAAGAATAATAATTCTTCTTCACTAACTTCATATCAATATTACCTTGGGAAATATTGACAAACTCTTCTCTTGAAAGTGGTTTATGATATACTTTCAACCGATGACCATTCACAAGAAGAGGTACCTTTTTTTCATCTATTGTCCTTATCTTCAGTGCTCCATTATCAAATATTTTTTCAATCTCATATGGCACAAGCCAATCAGTCTAAAACTTTCCTTGAAAATATTTAAATTTTGAATCAAACAAAAGTGCCCAATCCCCTGCTTGAAACTTCTTCTCCTTAATATACTTATCATGCCATTTAGCCCTCTGCTTCTGGACTATATTGGTTCTTTGAACTGCATCTTGCCTAATTTCATCAAGCTCATTTAGTTGCTCCAATATATGTTTCTGTGTGTTTGATAAATTAAGTCCCAATTGGACTTCCATATTGAAGGTTCAAATCTGAAACTCTATAGGGAACAGGAATTGCTTTCCATAAACAATTTCATAGGGATTATGCCCTATTGTATTCCTCCATGTAGTTTTGTAGGCCGATAAGGCTTCAGGAAGCCTTTCTGTCCAATCTCTTCTATGTAGATGTACAATCTTGGTGAGAATTCCTTCAATCAATTTATTGATAGATTCAACTTGACCATTTGCTTGTGGATGATGAGGAGTAGACTTTTTGTGCTTGATATTGTAATATTCCACGAGCCTTTTCACCAACTTCGATGTAAAATGGGTTCCCTGATTTGTCAGAATTTCTCTTGGAACACCAAAACGAGTGAAGATATCCTCAAAAGGAAAATTAGCTACAGATATTTCATTAGCAAAAGGTAATGATTTAGCCTCTACTCATTTAGTGACATAATAAATGCATACCAAAATATACTTCTTTTGTTTATATGGTGGATTGATAGGTCCAAAAAAATCCAAGGCCCATTTTTCAAAAGGTTCAATGAGTACTTGAGGTTGTAATGGCATTGCATTTGAAGGAGCATTTTTTCCTACCCTTTGGCAGTTGTCACACCTTTCGATATATTCTTTAGCATATATGAATATGGATGGATAATAATATCCAAAATGAAAGATTTTATAGGCTGTCCTCTTGTCAGCAAAGTGCCCACCACAAGTTTCATCATGACATGCTTTAAAAATTTCAGGCATTTCATCTTCTCGAACACATCTTCTGATAATGAGATCTGGACCTGTCTTATATATTTCATTAGTAATCCATGAATATCTTTCACTTATTTGAATGATTTTTCTTTTTTCTCTACAAAGAAAATGTGAAGGTAATTTTCTTGTAACTAAGTAAGTGGCAATATCTGCAAACCAAGGAGTCTGAGTAGTTATTGCAAAAAGATATTCATCTGGAGATTTATCTTCAATTGGAGTGTCATCTTTGATATTTTGAATTCTAGACAATAAATTGGCAACTGTGTTTTGTTTTCGAGGTCGGTCTAGAACAGTGATGTTGAATTCTTGCAGGAGAAATAACCACCTTGTAACTCTACCATTAGTAATAGATTTATTCATTAAGTATCTAATTGTAGAGTGATCTGTATGAACAAAGGTTTCATAGTTTGTTATATAATGTCTGAATTTTTTGATACCATGAACAAAAACTAAGAATTCCTTTTCAGTTATAGTGTAATTTAACTCTGCGGGAGTCAAATTCTTTCTTGTGTAATAGATGGCATAGGGGATCAAATATTTTTGTCATAATACAGCTCCTATTGTTGTATCTGAAGCATCTATTGAAATGTGAAAAGGTAGTTTCCAATTTGGACCTCTTAAGATGGGTGCTTCAGAAATATTTTCTTTTAAAGTCTCAAATGCTAATTGGAAATCAGGATTCGAACTGAATTCACAATACTTGGTGAGTAAATTGAAGAGCGGGGATGCTATTTTAGTGAAATTTTATATAAATCTTCTATAATATCCCGTGAAACCTAGAGAACTTCTAACATCCTTTTGAAAACTTGGAATTGATATTTTGGAGATGACTTCAACTTTAGATTTATCAACTTTAATTCCATCTCCTGAAATGTGATGTCCTAAAACAATCCCTTCTGTAAACATCATAAAATATTTTTCATGGGTTAGTGAAAGGTTTGCTTCCTTACATCTTTTAAGAACCTTTTCCAAATTTTCTAAAGATTCTTCAAATGTATTCCCATAAAATGTAAAGTCATCCATATACACCTCTACACAATCATGTATTAGATCAGAAAAAATTCCTAGTATTGCCCTTTGGAATGTTGCAAGTGCATTGCAAAATCCAAAAGGAAGTACTCGGTAAGCATAAGTCCCCCATGGATAGGTTAATGTCGTCTTATCTTGATCTTCAGGTGCTACCTGAATTTTATTATAGCCACTAAAACCATCCAGGAATGAGAAATACTTCTTACCTACTAATGTATGCAACACTTGATATATAAAGGGTAAAGGAAAATGGTATTTTAGGGTAACTTTATTCAATTCTTGATAATCAATGCATACCCTCCATTTACCATTGTTTTTGGGCACAATCACTAAAGGAGAAACCCACTAACTCTCTGAAATTGGGTAAATGAAGTTTACATTCAACAACTTTTGCAACTCCTCTTTCACAATTTCCCTAAGATTTGGATTCATCCTTCTTTGAGGTTGTCTGATAGGCTTACAATTTTCCTCAATGTAGATGTGATGTATACAAGTCTTAGGACTAATTCCTTTCATGTCAGTGTATTCCCATGCATATGCAGAAGAATGTTGTTGTAATGTTTTGATTAGCTTTTCCTGTTGTAATTTTTCCAAGTTATTGTTTATGTTCAAAGTTTTCCCTGGAAATATTTCAACTGTAGAGCTACCAAATTATTCCATAGAATAAACAGACATCTGCCTAGATGACAAATATTCAATATTGGATCTTTCCTGAAATTGATCATGTTCATATTCTGGGGATGATTCAAAATTTTCCATTGAATTTAAGGTTTGACTATCTTCACTGATGGTTGAAATAGTAAAGAGAGGTTGTATATAATTTTCATCAACAATCCATTCTTTGTCATCTAACTCTGTGATTGTTCTTGCTCGAGGATATAGAGTGAATTTATCTGTTGAGTTACTATCAGAGATATACATGTCACCAGATCTACAGCTAATGAAAGCATCAACTATAGCCAACCAAGGTCTTCCTAATATAAGTGGATGTCCTCCTAGATTATTCTTAGGGGTTAAGATCATAAAATCAACAGGGTACTCCCAAGATTATAAGGACACTGAAATATTTTCTAACACACCATATGGCTTGATTACAGATATGTCTGCTAATTACAGTAATGTAGGTGTATATAGAATATTAGGAAGCTTGACTCTATTCCATGGTTTGTTTGCTCATGATGTTTATTGTTGCTCCTAAATCAATCAATGTATTTGGAATTTCAACTCCATTGATATGTGTTTTTACAACTAGACTTCTTGGATCTAAATATTTTTGTATGGAAAATTTTCCCATCATTATGTCTGCTATTTTTCCTACAAGCTGAATTATTTTTATTTCTTTTGTTTTTCTTCCTGGTTTCTTCATGCTCAACTCCTTTATTTTTGTAGCTAGAATTGGAATCTCATTAATGGCTTGTAAAAAAGGGATTTTGATAAAGACATTTTTCAATTCATCTAGAAAATCATAATTAGGCAACATGATATGATTTTTTACTCCTCTATCAACTTGTAATATTTCAGGAAAAGGAGGTGTAGAAGTAGGTATTGATGGTTGCTCTATGATATGAGTTGAGTTTATTGGTTCTTTTTGTTTTTCATTTTCAGAATTTTGGTTTTGAAGAGATGTTCCTTCTTCAAAACATTTATTGGGTTGTAGAGAATCTTCCTCAGAATTGTCTTGTTCTTAAATAACTACAAAAGGCTTTTTATTTTCTAATATCCTACCAGATCTAAGTTGAACATAATTAAGATCTATAGGAGTAATCATGTAGGTTGGAAATTGTTGTCCTTCTATCATATAGGTATTCTAAGAATTTTTATTGTTGGGGTTTGGTAATGGTTGGGAAAGTAGCATAATTGGTCTCTGAGGGAATGGTAGTGAGAGTTGTGGATTTTGGTTTTGGTTTTGGAGTTGGGGTTGTTGATTTTGTTGGGGATTTTTTTGGGGAGGATAGTTTGGATATGATGGAGGATATTGATAATACTGAGAGAATCTTCCATAGGGATTTTGCATTCCTTGAGCCCAAGGTTGAGATTGAGATTAAGATTGAGGCCGAGGTTGCTGCTAAGAATTCCAATTTGGTGGGGGCTAAGTATACATTTGGTTATTAAAACCTTGAGCTTGTGGCCCATGCCATGGTCTTCTAGATACAAAGCAAAGAGATTCTGTTGGATTGGAAGTTGTTTCTTCTTGAAAAAAAGCCTTAAGACCAAGTATTGAAGGACAAATCTTAGTCTCATGATTTTCTGAACAAATCATACAGGTCTCTATGAATTTTGCATCAAGAGGACATTCTCTTAAAGAATGCTTCTTTCTGAATTTGGGACAGAAAATAACTAAAGCATCAGTCTCAACTTTCTGCTTGTTTTTTAAATTAAGAGTGTCCATATGTTCACTAATATTCCCTAAAATGTTTGTTTTAAATTCATCAAGCATGTTTCCAATTTCTTCCCTACTCATTGTTCCAGTTGTAGATCTATTTACCCTAGCAAGAGAAGGATCGCTTGGACCTTTCCTAGTTTTTGATCTTCCTCTTGAGAGATGAATACATAATTCTCCAATGATAGGTAATGGGAGTTGCGAGATATCCCCCTTCCCCATCATGTTAAGGATGTCTATCCACTCATCTCTAATGGCTTTCAATAAAAGAGCTTTAAAGTTTCTTGATCTAAATTATCCATTTTTTCTCTTTTTATGTTATAGTTGAATCTTTCAATTAAATCCTCCAAATTCTCATCATCTCTTTGCATCATTTTTAACACTTCATCCTTGTGATTGATAGGTATGCAATAATCCAAATACCTTTCTAAAAATTCTCTCTTCATGTCATTCCATTTTCTGATAGACCGAGTGATTAAACTCATCAACCATTTTAGAGCTACTCCTTTCAATGTTAAAGGAAACAATTTGAGTTTTTGAGAGTCTTGTAAATAAAAATAAGTTTTGCACAAGACTTCAAATTCAAACAAAAAGGTTTCAGGATCTTCACTTTTCAATCCATGAAAATTTGGGAGGACAGAAGGTGAGATATTTTTCATTGTGGCATTTGTATCTTCATCAACTATAGGGAATCCAAAAGAAATCTCAATTACCCTATTTCTTCTGACTCCTTCTGCATTTCCTCTACCTCTCCCTCTATCTCCTCCTCTACCTCTAGCTCCTTCAAACATTACATTTTCTCCATTTATAATTTCTCCTTCTTCTTCCCCTTCTTCTCCTCTTCCCGCCATTATAGATTCTTCAGAGCTGATATAAGATTCAACTTGTAAGGTTAACTACTCTTCCTCTAGTTCTTCTATCAATGGTATGTTGAAAAAATGTTCTTCCTCTTCCTCTCCACTAGGAATTTCTAACTCTTCAGCTAAAATGTGTTCTCCTGTTGAGGTGAACACGGTTACCTCTTTTGTTGGAGATCTAGGATCTTCTTCCTCTATGACTGCCTCAGTGGATGAAGTAGGAGATCCTTCTAATTGGATTTCTGACCTTAGAACTTCATGAAGTATATGGCTAGTAAAGTATGGAATATGAGTTTGAGATGGAGGTGTGTTAATTTTTAGTCTTGGTGGAGTGAGTGGTGTTGTAGGGATTAAACTCCTGCCTCTAGCTATGAATCTGCCCCTAGTCTCTTTCTCTATGCATATCATTTTTTTAAGATGTAAGAAATGAGGTTACCTAATTATGCTTCCCTGGAAATGACGCCAAAATGTCTAGTCAATTTAATGTCTTAAATTGCTTGCATAAATTATCAACCGAGGTTTTTAAACTGATGAAGTGTGGTGCACTATATGTGATTATTTAACCTTTCTTATTAGTTCGTTGTTTATATTTTATGTTGTTTTGGGGGTTTTTGTTCTTTGATATCTAAAAAAGTTCAATCTAAAACCTATGAAAATATTTAAATGAATCTAATGAATTTTAAGAAGGAAGAAAAGGAAGTGTTCCTAAGTTAATCTAATCTACATAAAAATAAATCAAATATTGTTGGCTAATTAGAATATAATCTAGAAAACAAAGCATCTATTTTATCTTATCATTAGTCGTATTCCATGGATCTAATTCTTCAAACTGAGATTGAAATTGCAATGTTTGTATTAAGTAAAAGAAGATAATGAAAACAACTAATGTACTTCTAGTTACTCCAGCATTTATTATGAAATGTGACCTTCTTGAGATAATGTGTAAGTAACTATCTATACTTTAACTTTTAATGTCCTAGAAAAGTAAGCAACGTATGCAAAGGAAAACATCTAATGTATATTTAGCTACTCCAACATTCAATTATGAAGTGTTACCTTCTTGAGATGGTGTTAAGTAACCAATTATACCTAATGATCTAGAAAAGAAAGTAAAGTATGCAGAAGGTAACTTAGTAATTGCATTCATTAAACATTCAATCATTCAGTCTTGAAATATGATTAAATCAATCTCCTTGGAATGACCTTTAGGAATATCAGTGATGCAACTAAGTAAGGATCTAGAAGCAAAATGTGAAAGCATGTGAAGTATTACCCTCTTGAGATGCTATGTAAGAAGTCAACTATACCTTAGTTTCTAAATTCCTAAAAAGAAAGTAAAAATGTGCAGAATAAACTCAATAACTGTGTGAATTATACATTCAATCATTTAGTTCAGAATCATCATCATGAAATGAATTTTGAGAACATCGATTTACACAATTAATTGATAATTCTATTCTAAATAAAATAAATGAAAAAATAGTAAGAAAAATAGATAACTATATATTCTTATTGCTTCAATCTTAATTCGATTTGAAAACGGAGTTATCTATCTTCACGAAATATTTTAGAAGAACAAGGCTTACAAAGTTATGTTTTTATCGTTAGTGTATTGATCAAAACTGGAATGAAACATTAATCTAATAAGAAAACATAATTGTTGAAAACAGAGTAATGGAAATTAAACTAAAAGCAAAAAATGAAAAGCCTCCTCCAGTGTAGGGGCCCTCTGCAACTGATTTGTCTGAAACACTAGCTTGTTAAAGATGCACTTAAGAAATTATTGGCAACACGAACTTTGTATTATGATAGAACAAAGTCTTAATACAGAGTATTAGCAAAAGCTTTAAGCTCAAAACTTAATTTCTTAAATGTCCTTCTTGGTTCTATATAACCGATATTTAAAGGAAATAAACTTAACTGTCTATGAGATAATATTGCTATAGGTGGCTAATTTGAATTCTAGAATTGCAATAGGACTGTTAGACTCTTGATTTGCTATGATATAGCAAATCAAGAGTCCTATTCTCGGCTAATATACTTTGACCATGCCTTTGACCATGATCTTAGGCCTACTTTTCTATCAATCTTGATTGAGTGAATAGGACAAAATCCATGTGGAGATGATTCTAGAAGTGCCCATCTGGCTCAATTCTCCATTTGACACCTGGAACCTGCCCGACCATGACTGTAGCTACGAAATTCATAGTTAGCTATAGAATAGGTTGCGTTCTATAGCTAAATTACAAAATTCTATTCAAATAGTAAGAACATGAAAATATAACATAGCAGTCATTTTAATGCATTCCTTAAGACAAAACATAACATTTATCATTGATTGGGGTGTGTGATCTTATGATAAAGTAAGGGAAAAATGTGAGAAAGGATGTCAAAGAAAGGGTAATTCTGAGGTTCAACACTCATGAAAATGTGTAACATGCCCAAGAAGGGTCCTCCATACATGACATAGACGTAAATTGACTTTTATGACTAGATGACAAATCATAAAGGCTCATAATGGGAGCCATCACTAAAAATAAAATTCTTTTTTCATGAAACCCATGAGCAAAGCATTACAATAATAATTTTATTTTTCTTCTTTACATCAATTACGTAAAATCACAATTACACATGTCATTATGAAGACTGAACTTAGTTACACTTTTCAACAAAAGTAAACATTTTTTCTCCAAACTTCTACTAAAAATACATTTAGTTTTTTTTGGATGTGAAATATTATATTTATCTTTCATTCAAACCTTTTGAGTTGTGGTCTAATGATTTCATTATTTATTTTTGCATCATGTTGATATCACTGGATGTTGAGTTTTGGTATCGTCTAACATATTTCCATTACTATTGTTTCACTATTTCTAATTCTCTAAGCACTTTTGATGACATCTTTAATTGCAGGAAATTTTTGTCTTATTCCTTAGATAAGAACTAAATATTAAATGTTCTTTGTTTTCTCAGAAATAATAGAATCGACCATAGCACCTGGAAGCATGCCACCTTCCCTGGCACCAGCTCCAGTGCTTTCAATAGTTTCATAACCTCCATTGCCACCTGTTACTGAAATTGTTTCTCCACCAACAACCTCTTCATCAAACAATGTGCCAACAACAACCACTTCACCAACCAATGTGCCAATAGCAACTCCTCATAGTCAACCCAACAATGCCAATCAATCTAGGCAGTCTTTGTTTGTATCTCTTCTAATAGGACTCTTTATATTATTCTTGTAGCATAATTGAAAAGGCATATTGTACACCATTCTTTTGTACCAAAATTTTATAAATGCTCCATCATTGATTTGGTCTGTAGATATTTTGATGACTCCTTGAGAAATTTTGAGCATCTTACTTGCATAGATGCAGTATATAATAATTGATTTTATTCCTTACAAGTTGTGTATATTCAACTCTTTTGATTACATAAATTAATAGATAATGTATTCCAATTTGAAGTACTTATGCAAAACGGGAAGTCGTTATGTGATATAGTTGGTCTAGAATAAAATTAATGCACTTACCTGGATTTGAATAGAATGTGTCTGTGTAGTAGTGGTATGGTTAAGAAGAAAAATATTGAGTCTTATATATTTAACACTAATGCATATTCTAGTGGAGATAGTAGATTATTTACCTTCCATCAATTCGATGGCCAACTCTTGTTACCACCCTTAACTAGGATTTAATTAGTTGCATCGCATCTTGCATTAATGCATTGCAGGTTGGTTTCATTCTATTTTTCATAACCAAATTCTTGTAGAAAGGCCACTGGGTAATTTTTTGAAAATAAATTAGTTTTCATTAGGAGAATTTTGAGGTTTAAAATGGGCCTCCTAAGGAATTTATAAAATAATAGTGGAAATAATAAAATAATATTAGATTACATCATCAAATTTTAGAGGGAAAAAAGAAAAAACTACATTTTCAACTTGTATTTTCAACTTATCTCCCTATGGGTTTACTCCAATTTTGAGTGGGAACACTCGTTGGATGCATAATTTGATTCCTCGTTCAAGGAGTACCCATGTTGCATTCCTTCGATGAACCCTGCTATAAGAAAAATGAGAAATACATGAAAAATGTTATTGCAATCACGTTTTTCAAGTATTTATAATTTTTCGTGTAGCAGGGTCCATCGAAAGTATGCAACATAGGTACTCCTTCGATGAGAAATTAAATTTTTCATCCAACGAGTACTCCCACTAGAAATTTGAGTAAAACCTTAGGAAGATAAGTTCAAAATACAAGTTGAAAAAGTGGTTTTATTATTTTATTATTTTTTAATCTTTTTACTTTTTTACCCCAAAAATGGTGAATCATCCCCCATGGTTGGCATCATCATCTTGAATCCATTGGTTTTTAAAAAAATTATTTTGGTTGTACATTTTTCTTAGGAGGCCCATTTTAGACCTCAAAATTTCTCTAATGGACACTATGATGTTAAGCTTATTTTTCCACTCCTTGTATTCAGACATGTTGGCATTGTCAAAGTACGAAGAAGGTGAAAAAAGAATGCATTGTACACTAATGAGAGAAAAACTATTTAATGCTAATGTGCTAACTAGCGTGGAAGGCAAGAATCTTTAGGGATGAGATTGAACCATACAACACTGAAAACATTATTGTTATTTTCATAGTCAAATAATGAATGCATAAAATGGCATATTTCTTCTTATGGCTTCAGTCCATTATGCTTAATCACAAATAAATGGGGCACACTATGATGTTTATACTTGACCTATACATTCACCTTCATCTAAGTTGTGATATAGTAGAGAAAATTCAGAAATGTTTGTAAACATCTCATCTCATAATGAGTGCATATTAACAAAAATACATATTTTGTCACTAGTACAACACTTACCTTCAGAAATTGTTGGAGGAATGAGTTCCTTAACAAGTGTTTACCTACCATAAATCCAGAGAAGGTGTGATAATCTCATCCTAGTGACTGAATGCGTTCTTAATTGGTAGTATGTGTGGACAACAAAATTCCAAAAGGACTCCATGAGGAACATAGTGTCCTGGCAATCGTACTGAGGAACATGGAAATTTGCAACAAGAAACTATTTGGAAATGCAACTAATATTTTGTGACGATGCCTCTTTAAAAGAGGTCATGTTTTGCTGCCCACTAGGACAGAGTTGTTTCTTTGAGCCTTTTTCAGTAGTCGCGAAGATTGAAATAATTTTGTTATGGTATTGCCTTGATTTTTATTGAATCAGTGTGGCTATATTCAATCCCCAATAAGCTCGTTGTAAATAAAAATAAATAAAACAACAACAACAATTACCACACTTTCTAAAACATGCATCGAGTGTCAGGCAACTAGTAACTAACGCTGGTTAGACAAGGGGGTGTTACATGCGTGCATTGTAGCTCTCTGAAAATTGACCTACCTAGTAAATTTAAACCAGTAAACGAAAATAAAACTTATCGTGGTTAGTTGTTTACGGAAACCTAATTCTTGAGGCTGGAGCTTATTCCATTTCCAGTGCTCAAAATTCTAGGGTTCGAGACCTAAAGAAGCCCTTGCCACAAAAAAATGCACAAAGAAATAAAATAAACTAATATTTACCCTTTATTTCATTTAGGCGAAGGAAGCATAAGTTGTTTCTTGAGCATAAGAAAAACATAATTATTATGGCGTTTTTTGCACTCTGGCTCCTCTGTGCTTCCCATTTTTTAAATTTCTATCATTGTAGAATTCAAAAGCTCCACATGCTGGATGAGCCATGAGTTTGAGTCAGCTGGCTGTCAGGTCCTTCTTGGGCATTGTCGTACCCATTGCCTTGTTTTACTTCTTGGTGTGTTTTCCCGGTAAGGGCTTGTAATTATGATGGTGATGGCTAATTGCAATAGCGATGAAATTTCCATACCTTACCAATTTGGGGATTTTTTCACAGCAATGGACACACCGAGTGAGTGCTTGGACAAAATAGACTATAGAGTGCATGATGATCATTTGTGAAGATAGATTTTGAATCATGTTTTTCATTTATTGATTATTTTTTATGTTTTAATTTTATTAATTTCATTTTTAATGTTACATATAAATTTATATATAAAGTGTTCATAATTTTTATAAATTTATATAGAGAGTACTTTTAGTCTTTATAATTTATATATATATTTTATAGAGAGAATGTATGCTTGTTTTCTTTATATATATTTATAGAGATGTTTTTATAATCATTATGATAGAATTTGTTTTATAATAAATAAATATTAAATTAATTTGGTGTATGAAGAAGTAAAATTTTATTTTTAAATATTTTTTAATTTTAATTCTAAAATATTGAAATAAGGTTTTAGTGATAAATGAATTGTAGTTAATATTAAGAAAGTTCTTATTTTTCATTATTTGTTTTAAAATCACTTAAATTTTAGAATAAAATATTACAAGTTATGAGAGACATATGGAAGTGAAATTTGGACCATATTTGTATGTAAGGGATGTATCTATTATGTATTCAATGATTGATTTTAGGTGACCATGAAGGTACCTTAAGGTGGTGAGAAAATATTTATTGGCAAGCCTAAAGGAGAAAATGAAGGTGAGATTCAATTAAACATGTGTGTGTGCACGTGGGAGTTGTTATGCATGCCACATGTTATGACAACTATTTTTAATTGTCCCATGAATACGTTTTGACCATTATCTCTAAGTGTCTCTATGAATACCTTAAGGTAACAAATAAAAATTCCATAGTTATGGAATCTTAGTCAATAGTGAAAAATTCATCATTCTTCGTTATTATTTTCAAATCATTTTGTCTTAAAACACGTGTAAATCTATCTTAACTCTATATATATCACGTGCAAAGAGGAATCAAATACCTCAAGATGAAAACCTTTCCTTGAGTTTCTGCAATATAGAAATAGGTTACGCGTCAAGGTTTTAATCAAACCACCGAATGCATGATAGATACTAAATTATGATGGATCTATGTTGATCCTGTAACAACCTTCGTGAAAATTCCATATAATAAATGTTAAAAATAGTAACCAGGGTTGATGGGACACTTATTCCAAGATAAAGGTTTGGAAAAACATCATAGTGGGTGTTAATTTGGTCTGTTATGGCTAATGAAATTAGCAAAGGAAAAGGAAAAGGAAAAGGCTTTGGAGAGGAAAAATGGCATTTTTGGCACATTTATTTATGAAAATAATAGAGATTAGGAGAAAAGGGAGATGAAAGGTCATAGGTTGCATGTGAGGAGAAAATTGAAGGAATTTAATGGAAAATGAAGAAAATAAAGGCCTCTTTTGTAAAAAGGCTTCTGAGGATCAGTTGGTACCTTTTGTCAGTTTAGTTTTGGAGCTCTCTCATTATTCTCTCTCTCTCTCTCTCTCTCTCTCTCTCTCTCTCTCACTCTTGGACACTTTATTTTCTTGGATCACTTTGGAATTTGAGCAAGAAAGGTAAGAAAGTAGGAAAAAGGAGGAAGCAAGCAAGGAGGAGGAAAAATCAAGCAGCTACAACATGATTCTTGGTAGGTATCAATTTAAATGTGTATTTTCCTTGCTATATTTGGCATGCATGGTATTGCATGTGGTTCTTTTTTGTATTGGCATGGGTTTTTAGCCTATCCTTGCCATTGCTGAATATCCATGCTATTGTGGAGCTATCATGTTTTGGTTTAGATATTGAGGTATGTGCCATATCTTACTAATGAGAAGGCTAAATTTCAGTGATTTGTTAATGGTTTTCCATTAGCATTCAAATATTGGATTGATTATGATGAGCCTCAGTCACTTAAGGAAGTCATTGGAAAGTTGAAGCATTGTTATGAACAGTCAAAGTGAAAAAATGAGTCTCAGCAAGGATGGAAAGGGACATAGAAAGGTAAAGGTAAGTGGCAGCCTAAGAGAGCAAGGCCTCAGAATGAAGATGACAAAGAAAACGTGGCATTGAAAAATAAGTATGAATCTTAAAATATATTTTCCATAGAATTAGGGAGGTAGGCCTAAGATATACAATGAAAAAGATGCATGAACTCTTGGGGATGTTGGGCAGAGCATTCCTTGCATTTATGCAACAGTGGACAACAAGAAGGCGGATCACTAGGCTTCTATCATTGAGATGGATGGTAAGCTTTGTGATCAAGTTATTTCTATTTTTATTGACCCTGGATCTAATTATAACTATGTTAGTCTTGACTTGGTGGATATGTGTGGTTTGAATAAGGAAATGCATACAGAATATTGGTTAGTGCAGTTGGCCACAGGTACGAAGAAAAGACTTCACCATTGGGTAAGAGCTTGTGCATTTGAGTTAAATGGGATGCCTACAACAACAGACATAACCATATTTCCATTAGGTTCCTACAGTATGTTATTGGGTATGGATTGGTTATATCTTCACAGGACCAAGGTAGATTTCTATGATAAATATATTGAATGATTGGATGAGAATGGGGAACCAATATTACTACAAGGAAAGAAGAAAGCCATATCAGTTAAGATGCTGACAATTATGCAGACCAAGCACAATCATAGGAAAGGATGTGTGCTATTTGGAGTTCATATCTCTAGTGAAAAAGGTAAAGAAGTTGAGGATGCAGATGTGTTGAATAGGTATCCAGTTTTGCAGCAGTGTCAAGATGTATTTCCAGTAGATATTTTAGAGTTTCCACCACATAGAGAGGTAGACATTTCTATTGAGTTTGTGCCAGGGGAAACTCCAACATCAAAATAACCTTACTGGATGAGTACGTCAAAGTTGGTAGAGTTAAAATTGAAATTGAAGGAAATGTTGGACAAAGGGTACATTAAGCCAAGTGTATCACCATGGGGTGCATCAATGTTTCTTGTGAAGAAGAAGGATGCCACTCTTTGACTATGCATTGGCTATAGGCAGCTGAACGAAGTGGCCATCAAGAACATGTACTCACTACCGAGGATTGATGATGTGTTTGATCAACTGAAGGAAGAAACATTGCCTCGTCTGCCTCGAGGCCTGATGAAGTGGCTCGGGCTGTCAAATACGCTTGTTTTCGTAGCTAGCCCTACGAGGACGGAGGAAGACTCTCCAAGTCGTCTGAAAAAATAGCCATGGATGCGAGATGACTTACAATAAGAACTATGATTTTAGGCTAGTAAAGAGATATGTATGTTTGATTTTAGGAATTTTGGGTTTTCGGCTGAGTTAAACAAAAACAAGTTTTAGATCGGGGATAGGTGGACCTTTGCGAGTTCAAGGTTTGGGGGCGAGGTAGGTGATGATCTTGATGCTTTTGAATTGGATTTATGGATAGATTAGGCAGGCAAAGGGGCCCGAAGGGCAAAGAAGAGCTTGGATCCTCTCGAAACGCGAGAAAACATATAGAACTAGCGAGATTCAAAGGTTAAGCACGCAAACAGTGGATTCAACTGTCACTCATTGATTAGTTAGGAAGCATAATGAAAGGATGGCGACATTAAACATGAAGAAACTTACAGTAAACAAAGAAGAAACACCATCAAGAACAGAACACCACAAGGATCCCAACAAGTGCCGCAAAACCACTGATCTTTCCTTAGCCAAAATATGAAAAGTATGTACAATGATATCAAAAGTATCCCAAGAGTCCAACCTGTAGAATGCCTCAGAAATTACAATATATAGATCACTCTAACACCTTTCCCCACCTCTAGGGGTCGAATTCCCTCTTCAGGGATCAGTTTCAACCAATTCTAATCATGGAACTACAATATAGGCAGCTAACAACTTGCCTCTAAAAGAGTGGAAACTGATCCATTACATGATTTTTTACTCATTTGAGAGTGAATCTTCTAGAAGAGATAAAAACAAGCCAAAGTTACATGCCAAACATGAATTTACATCATAAAAACCAAAGAATTCTATCCATAGGCAAAACTGGTCCAAAATAGGCGAAATTGCGAGACGTGAGCAGTCGAAAAAACTCAAAAAATTCTCAAGGTGGGTCGCTCTCTGAACTGCGTGGGTCGCTCATGTTGCAGGCTGATTTTGAGGTAGCTACCGACATCCAAATTGAGATCATGATATCTCGTTGGAAAGCCCTGGATGTCTACTTTTCCAACCCAAGTGGAATTTCTGAATTTGGAGTTGATTTGACCCTTCAAAACTTCATTCTCCCAGAGGTACTTTCTGTTGGTGCAAAAGGTGGCAGATAAGGTGTTTTTTTATGGTGTTTTTGAGTACATTTGACCATCCAGTTTTTGTCAAAATGCTAAGTTGACTTCAGAGGATGCATATTTGACCATGAAAAATCCAAAAAATGTAAAGATCTCCTCCAGCAAGTGTCTCAAAAAATGCGAGCGCATGAGCGGCGCGACCCACCTAGCCCACAAACACATTTTTTTAAACCAAAAATTTGGAAATGACAAAATTTTTTTCCGAATTTGCCCAAATTCGGAGCGGAGGTCCTCCATCATGTGTCTTGACCAGTCAATGAAGCCTCGGCCAAAATCCGAAGTGGATTAGGCCTTTTCCGCCCGTCGAAGTGCCTTGCGCAACCTCCTCTTCATGATCTTCATCCTCGCTTTGCAAACATGCATGCGAGCCCGATGGCCTTTCATGTGGCGAAGCATGTCTTTGTCGCGATTGGCCTTCGCCAATAGCTTCTCTAGATGTATATTTACCGAGTGAGTACGTGATATCTCGGTCGGGATTTGGTGTCATGTCACCGGGCCTCTTTCGATTCTCTGCTGTCCTCACGGATTTGGCGCACCTCATAAAATGTGAGCTCATCCTCGAAAGCTGCTTTGTTGCTGCTGCTCCAAATAGTTAATCACCCACGAGCTTTACGCAGTGGTCTTTCGGTTGGTCATTCTCGGCCCTTTGCTCTGGATGACTTCCCTCAACTTCGAGCTAGGAGAGCCCGTATCAACATCGATAGTTTGTCATATCGGTGTCCCGGCCTCATGATGGGCCCTCATCATGCATGGGCCTCTTGCCCCTGTCTTGTCACTGTAGCACCGCTTGGAGAGAAGCGAGACCCTTTCCACATCACGTGGAGATAATACTTGCTGTGTCGATGAAGTCGGCGGGGACCCCTTCCACCTCACGTGGAGATAGTACCCGCCGATGTCGGCATGCAAATAAGGCCAGTGGCCTCGTCTGATATGTCTGAACTAAAGGAGTAATGATATGGCCAACCTCAAGAATGTCCGGTGGTGTGAAGGCTCTCCCTGCCTCATAAGCGCCTCGGGGAGAATTTCTTTGACAGCACTACGAAAAAGTCTCTAGAAATGAAGTCCTCCCAAGTGATACCTGCTCGCGTAGCTGATGTGACACCAAGATTTTGATCGAAAGCGAAATGATATATACTCTGTCTTGTTGCCTATGGGCTCGTCTTCTTACTGCACAAATGTAACCATCTTCTCTATGTTGCGGTATACGAAATAAGGTATATTCATCATACGCACCCTTGTGAAGTGCATCAGCAAACGAACATGATATGAAAAAAGCACGGGCATACTGCCTTCACAAGCCGAGATCTTTCGAATAATGAGCCTCATGAGTGGTGCATACTCATCTCTCGAGAACCGGAATGGAAAGACTGCGCCCAAGTAAGCCACATATCCGGTTTTAACATATGGCTCATAGTGAAATTTCTCTAACGCTTACCCTTGCTCCATTCCTCGCCTATGTTCGGTATGCCGGTGGCTTGAGCAATAGTCAAAGGCGACACAATGAAATCAACCCCAGCTGAGTTTGCCGATCACCCCGCAAATGAAGAACAAACAAACGTGCCAATTCACGATGAGGTCGGGTTTGTACAACCATCTCACAAAATCGAAACATGACAAGAATCGAAAACAATCCATAGCTAATGGACATGCTTGCAACAGAGCCAAAGAGGTAGGCTCCTCTCTGTGATGATCACCACTTGTTTTCTCTGCGGGAACTCCGTGGCACATTATCTTGACCCTACCGAATCCTTTGACACGACCACTGGCTCATATTCGACTCTTGTTTCGACATATCTCGATCAAACTTTCGGGCAATGTGTACAACGATATGAATGCGGTGAAAGCAAGATTAGGACGTATGTTTAACATTCAATCAATATCCCACCGCCAAAAACACCATCAAGGAATCAATTTATGGATAACATCTCTTGCTTCAAATGGGCTGAAAAAGACAACATCTCTTGTTTTGAATGTAAATGAAGAAAAAGGCGACATCTACTGTTTTTGAATGCAAATGAAGTCTTGACAAAATAGGAATAGACAACCTTTCAAAAGTTTGGACACATCCATTCAAAGGAGAGCATGGTATTGACGGTGATATGTTTGTTTGCGAGTTATGACCAAAAATGTTTTTCAATGAGCCATTTGAAACAATGCTAACATTGGGCAAACAAAGACATGAGCAAATGCTAACCTTGGGCAAAAGCGATTCATTACAAACATGAGATATGTGACTCAAAGGTTTGATAAAGCATACAATAACAATGGTGACGGGAGATATTATGGGTATGAGAGCGAGATTTGATTTTCATGTTTTATGAAAGTTGACCATATCAACATGTCGAGACATCAAAACCCATTTTTACACCATTGATTTTCATTTTAACCACAGAAAACAATAATCTCATAACTGACGGGGTTATAAAACCTTCATTAGCATATTAGAACCATGTATGATGACACAAAAACGTTTGCAAACCCCAAATGATTGAAGAAAACCTGCTTTGAGAAGGCAAGCTGGAGTCGATGCGAGCGCTCTAACACAATTCGAATCTTTGTCTGCGTGGGTCGCGCGAGGGCTCGGTTGGGTCGCGCGGCCCGGGTGGGTCGCGCGGGTGCAAAGCCTCTGTGCTAAACACATGCTGTTTGGGTCGCGCGACCCGGGTGGGTCGCTGCGAGGGCTCAAGTTGGGTCGCGCGACCCTCTAAAACACTTGTCCACGCCTTCCAAAAATCCAAAATCGGCCTTCAATCTTGCAAATACGTTTTGGGAGCGATGAAATCGGTTCAAATGAACTTGTTTGGCCTTTATACTCTTCACAAATATCTTCCCAATCAGATTTCATTTCAAATCTAACTTTAAACCCACATTACAAATGTTTTTGTAATTTTCACTTTAGCTTTTAAATACAAACTTTGCTTTGCTTCTCCGAGGATTAAATCTGTGATTTTATTGTCTTTTTTGCGGGGGATATAATTTGTCTTAGCTAGAGGAAAGACCGAGTGCAGCTTCTACAATGTCTTCATGCGGAACAATTACAAATTTATTATAAAATGATAATGACAAATTTTCTAGTTCCAAAACAGAGTTTTGGACTAGAAATGTATTTTTAAGAAAATGACGATGATAATAAAATAGAAAATCACAAGTGCTTTGGACTTTCCTCACCTTGCGAGGCTTGATGACTAGTGTATAAATGACTCGAAACCCTAGACACCAAGACCTAGGACACTTATTGACAATTTTAATGACCTCATGTATCATGACAATAACTATGAATAATTTTTTTGAGGAAAATTTTTTAAAATAGCGGCTAGCGAGTGTAATATGAGGAAACACAAGATGACATAACCCTTCGTCGAGTTCATGGCATGATCCTAGTGATATGCAAAGAAGTGAAACAAGTGAGACACCTAATAATGAAAATGCAAAAGACAGAAATGATCATCGACGGAGGGCGGCAAGGGGCGACTCTAACATTGGCTTCAATGGGGATGGTGGCTCCATGGAGATGCCAAGAACGAGCGGATCTCTGGGGGAGTCGGACGGTGCCTCTCATCCATTGGGCGATGGAATCATTATTTCAACTTGACAAGACAAACTTTAGACACCTTTATTGATTTGCGGTTTGACTAATGATAGATCATTATTTTGACCAGCGACTAGACTCAAGCTGACATGACTTTAAACAAGAAAGGCGATAAACTTAACTTTACAATCTCAAACCAACCAACCTCTATTTCCCAGAATTATAGCCTTCGCTCACGGGCCCCAGACCGAAAATGAGAGATCGAGTGCACTCTTGCGATGAAACAAAGTAAAATGATATATACAATGAAAATGAGATCGGCGGCAAGTACTCAGAAATAATAGCGCTTCGGCAACTGAGCCATTGATCGGTCCACCGGAGACAATCATCTCCATTCATTTCTTTGAGAAGAAATGCATTACGCTTACGATATCTGTTGCATAATCTTAAACGGTCCCTTCCACAAATTCTCAAATTTGCCGTGTTTTCCCTTGTCTTCATTACGGGCATCCCATTTCAAAACTACTTCATCCAACTGAAACTTATACGATTTTGCCTTTCTGTCGTAGATCTTCTTAATGCGCTCACTGCAACTTGAAAGTATTTTGAAATACCTCCTCTCATATCTGTTGTAAATGAATCATCTCATTAATCCTCCGTGCATAGGATCCTCTTCACTTCCGGCCTCTGAAGCAATGCGACCACGGGAACTGACAAGTGAAGTAGGAAAAAGCTATGTCCAGTCCCATACACCAACTCAAAAGGAGACATGCCAATAGACCTTTTCGACTTACCCTATCGGCCCATAATGCATTTTACCAACTTTTTGTGCCAAGCCTTCTTGTTGATTTCCGACAATTTCTTAATTATATTCACCAAGGATTTGTTTGAAGATTCAGCCAAGCCATTCCCTTGTGGATGGTATGCGGTTGAATGTCCCAATGTAATATTGTACTTAAAACAAAAATCAACCATCCTCTTAGACTTAAAAAGTGTCTGTGCATTATCCGTGATTATTTTAGTAGGACACCCAAAGCGTGACGGAATATTGTTTTCAAGGAAAGAGATAATTACCGCATCGGTGGCTGTCGAGTGGGAATCGCCTCAATCCACTTCGTGAAGTAGTCTGTAGGTTGTCGAAGATCCATCTATGCTTGTCGGGAAGATCTTGGGTGGATCTCCACAGGTAAAATCCAATCCCCACTTCTTTGGAATGGTGCATTAACTTCGATTGGTTTTAGAGGCAAAGGTATGGTTTACTGCTTCCCTCGAATATTTGACACTCATGACAATTTTTTTACAACCTTGAACACATCAGAGAAAACAAAGAAGGCCAATAATACCCATCGCCCTTAGGATCTTATTCGGCTTGTGGTCTTCCAAAACAAATGACCTCCACGGTCACCTTTGTGAAAATCCTCCAAAACTCTTTGAGCTTCCTCCTCTACCAAACAATTCAACAACATACCCCCGGGGTCTTTCCAATACAATACGAGAATTCAAAATGCGAGAATTTATGACCTTTAACTTCAATGTTCTACTCTTATTTCGAGGCATACCCGAGTGGTGTAGACAAATTCTGAAGCACATACAAAATGTCGGCATACCAAGGAGAAGAAACAAAAAATATCGGATACGAACGGGCGCACTTTCTTCTTCTTCATCGGACATGGCGGCGATCAAATTTATGTCTAGAGCATGCAGATTTGTTTCAGCCATGAGCTTGGCAAGTCCTTGTCCTTTGATTAGCTTAGTCGGTTTAATCTCTACATCGTACTCTAACAATGCGGCGATCCACTTACCCCTTCTTCCTTCTGGATCACTTCTGTGCAAAACATCCTTAAGCTCATTGCGTTAGGAACATATCTTGTAATATGGGAATGCAATATGTACACACGAAATCCTTTAAAGAAACCTTTACAAGCACAAGTGCTTGTTTCTCAATGATATTATACTTCAATGCCCCATCTCTTATGAGTCCAGGGTCTGAAAAAAAGCGATGGGCTTCTCAACTCCATCCCTTTTTTTGCATCAAAAGCATTTGCCAATGTATGCTCGGGAAAGCGAAAGAAAATAAAATGAAATCTTGTGTGTAATCGGGGGCTGATTAAAATAGGGAAAATTTTGAAGAAAGAGCTATCTTTACCAAATTAAATGACTTTACGCACTCTTCTTGTCCATTTCTGCTTTGTCCTTTTTCAACATGTTCGTGATTTCTCTAAGGGTGCTCTGCAAGATTGGGAATAAAACAGACGCAGAAAATTCATTTTACCATTAAATAAATCTGTATCTCTTTCTTATTCGAGGGCTGTTCAATCTGCTGAATGGCTTCAACACGTGCGGGATCAACTCGAATGCCATCTTTCGAGATGATGTGGCCAAAGGAGCTTTCCTTCATCCATGGCGAAAAGGCTCTTCTTTGGATTCGGCGAAATGCCATATTTTACAGCTACGGAAAACAATTTTTAGATGATATAAGTGTTCCTCATCGAGAATTAGAAAATACGGTTAGATCATCAAGGTAAACAACCAAAAAACACATCTTTCTCATTGGCAAAAGCCATGTCCATGGCACGGCTGAAAGGTAGCGCTTTGCATTCTTTAAACCGAATGGCATCTTTGCGTAATGAAATGTTCCCCCAAGGGTAGTGAATGCGGTCTTGTCACGATCATCTTCCTGCACTAAAATCTGATTATAACACGGGTATCCATCGAGTAGTGACATCCTTGATGCTCCAACTACTCGCACGCAATATGTGATCCATCTTTGGCGGCGGATAATTGTCTTTTTTAATGATACCTTATTGATTTGACAGTCAATACATAGACGGATCTCTTTTTGTCTTCTTTCTCACGGGCACCAAGTTTGATATCCAATGCCCCGAAAAACGAATAGGCACAATAATTCCCGACTTATACAACCTATTTACCTCTTTCTCGATCGATGGTAGCAGCTTTGGATTGATCCTCCTCAACTTTTGACGAAAAGGCTTCGATTTGGTTTGATGGGAATAGTATCTCTGGATGATATTGGTATCATATGTTTTAAGATCTGAATAATCCCACGAAAACACATCAGCAAATGAAGATAATAATTTCACGTATTACTTGCTCTTACCTTTGTGTGACAATGACTTTGACAATTTCACCATCTTGGGATTCTCAAGCGTCCCAATATTTACCTCTTCGACACCTTTCTCTGTTGGCCTCAATGTAGGTTTACGAGCTACATCATCTGATCAAACAATTCTTCCAAAGGAATCAATCCCTTAGGAATGATGTTATCCTTCGATTCATGACACATCCATTTGATTTATCTGTATGTCATCAATACCATCATCAAATTCGGTATCTATGGAGGTATCTTTAAACTTACCCTTATTACGAGAAATTCACTAATCTCCTCATCATCCTCAAAAACTTGCCAACATCGGTGATTATGCCGGAACGGTGGGTCGGTGTTTCACATGTATCTCAAACTTGTTCTCTGGAATTCATTGGAATCTTAATATTTCTTGCTGCCTTAGCAAGTCCATCGAGCGACACCATTTTGTATGCGGGGCACACATGTCAAAGTATAATCGAGAAAATAACTTGAATATCCAAAAGCGCATTTCGGTAAGCCCTCATGCGAGGATGCTTAGCACTGAAACTCACCTTTAACTTGCTTTATCACTAATTCTGAATCGCCATATACCGCAATCCTTTTCGCATTCGGCTTCTTGAGAATCTTAAGACCAGCAATAAGAGCCTCGTATTCCGCTTCATTGTTTGAACAATCGAATGCAAGCTTGTAAGAACACACTCTCACATTGCTCGGAACTTTATCGGGAGCGAAAAGCTGGACTTCGAATCCACACACCAATCCCGAGCACTCATCGCTGCCCATTGCACCATCAAAATCCATGGTCCAAAGACCATTTTCATCGATCCTCTAAATGCTTGAAAGCAGTGTCGGCTCTGTTTTTCCTGTTCTTTGCCCATTGCCTTCGAGTGATTGCTCCAAAACGGCTTGTTTATCTCTTCTTTCCTTTTGCAAAACTTCTGCGAAATTCTCATTTATTTCTGGTATGTCTTCCTTTGAACTAATTGAATTTCTACATCATTAAAACTATCAGCAAGTAACACAAACGACTCTAACTCGGTATGTGCATAATTCACGGGATGATTGAGCAGCTTCTCTTTGCTAGTTATCATGTATTTCATCTTACTGCTCACGATACAACTTTCTCATTTGACCGAAGGCCCCGGAATTGTAGCATAAGAGAAATCTAATTGAAGTGTACCTTTCAACTTTTTCCCCCCAAGATCTTGCAAGGAGCATTCCGAAACGTGGAGGAATGTCGGCCAACCACCACATCCATCAAAACATTCTTATTTGGAATTTGATCTAAACTTACCACCAAATCTTTGATGAGTCCTATACACTTTACCCGAAATTTTGGAATCGAATGAATACAAATCATGATACTCTCTTGTAATATCTAATCCCAACTTTTCCATGATTGCCTTTGGCATCAAATTGTGCGAAAGCACCGAATCGAGCATAGCATTATGCAATATATATTCATGCAACCTCAGGCCGATGTAAAAAGGAGGAACATTACTGTCGGGGAGACTCACCATTCAATGCGGGCCCAAAAAATCAATTCCGGTGATCATCCTCAGCATTCACTTTGTGTCAATCATTGGATCAAAGTTCGGAATTTTGGTGACTTGACTACGGTAAGTTTCTTTCGTTCTTCATAATCTCCGTCGAAAGGAATGGATATTTTCGGTTTAGAAATTTCATTTTCCAAGCTAAATCTTTGAAACCTTCTCGACCTCTTTAAGCTGGAATTTCCTTCTTTTCAGCCTTGTCTTTCACTATGTTTGATGATTTACTTTCTCAGTGATGACACTTTACTTGCTGCAGGGGTCAATTGTCTCTTTCCCTCTTTTACGTGGTATTGGTGAATGCTGTTTTCGGTCGTTTGAAGCTTCCTTTCTTTTTCGAATGGGATTTATAGGCACATCTCGATTCCTCAATGAATCTTTATTCGCTTTGACGATCAATGCATTCAAATATCCTCTTTGGTATTCATCGACTCTTCCTCTAAATCGAGCATCATTTGTTAGGATAAAATCCTCATCTTTACGAACAAGCTGAACTTTCGCCATACTCCTCTTCCTCGGTAATATAAATAGGCAAATCATCATGGGTGAAGAAATGATTTTGCTCACGACACATCATCATCATCATCGGAATCATGACTCACAAAATTCTGCAAAGAAAGTGGAGTCTTAACCTGTTGTTGAACTGGCTCTTGAGCTCTTTGTTCATGGCTACTTAATTCGAATTGTAGGGCTGCTGCTGTCACGGAAATTTGGATTTCATCTGCGTTTACGCCTTGTCAAGATTCATTCTTCTTAAAGCCTTTTCCAACTCACGAGCTATCTGTTGTTACGATATAGATGTAGAAGGCTCTTCCTTTATTGTCACTCTTTTCTCGCTTTTAACCGTGCTCTTTTATCATTCGGATTTGCCTCAACACTAACGAGCGACCTTGCATATCTTCTAAAGTAGGTGGATCTCTATCACGAAGGGAATAAGCCATCTCCGGATCAAAACCATCGGGGAATTTAAGGAGAGCGAGATTTTTGGACGGTCTCAAATCATACGGAATAGCATTATACAACTTTGTATTGAATCTAATAATATAATCCTGAACCGACTCACCCGGGATTACGTTTGAGATTTGTATATTACGAAGTAATCTGCACGGCGGATCCTTTTTCATCTCCCATCGGTCTAAAAAGCTCACTCTTTCGAAGTTACGCTAAATGTATCTATGCTTCTTTGTGGCAAGGCTCGAACCATTTCCGTACCTCTCCTCAAAGGTTTGCACAAAAAGCCTCATGGTCACATTTTCTTCATCAATCTCGAAACGATCAAAGAAATCGTCCATATTGTCTACATGCTTTGTTGTGCGGGGAAGACTACGTGGAGTGCCATCAAATGTCGGGATCTTACTGCGATGAGCTACGGGCATATCATTCAGCTGCTTTGAGGTAACACAAGGGGTGCAAAACGAGCGACCATAGCTCTTGGTGGATTGAAAACAATGCTGTTGTCGAGGAGATACGGGAGGAGTAGGAGTAGTAGGTCTATGAGATGTATTCAATGGAAACGGAGAAAATACTGTTGATTGCGGATCGGAGAACTCGAGTCTGAAACCGGAATGATAGGGACAAAAGGAGGTTCGGTAGGGATCACGTGAACTTGATGAAATTTCGGATGGGTCGAGAACTTGTGAAGCGATTCAATAAATTCAAAAGTATTAGTATCCTCAATAGAACTTTGCATTTGTCTATCCAGAAATCTTGTGAAACAAATCTATATTGCAAATCTTCGATAAACAATGGATACGGGACTAATCTTGATAATTCGGTTTCGGAAAAAATTCACAAACAAAGATGTCTCAAGCATTTGGGCATCAAGGGGATTTCATCAACATATATGATTTTGACGAGGGACGGGGATGCGAGATCGGGTAAGTACTCGGGAACTCTCAAAACTCAATTGGCTTTCTCTCTCGAACTCTCTTAGTTGCCTTGTTTTCTAAGGGTCCTTGGAATCAGATTCGGATTTTCGAAGATTGTTGGTGGATCGGGGGTCGGGATTCGCCCTAGTATTTCTTCTTGAAGCCGGTGTATTGATCTTCTCGGAAAACAAAAATTACAAGGAACACAATCAACTATTTTCAGCCTTTCGACTTCTAGACTCAATCATCCAAAAGGTCTAGAACGAATAAATATCTTTCGAGGGTGATTTACCAATCAAGTGCTTGAACACACAAGCTTCACGGAGATCGGTCGGAAACGGCGTTTATCTACTTCCAAACATGCATAACAAAAGCGTTTCGAAAGCTACAGCGTGACTTCGGACTCGAGTCTAAGACTCGTGGGACAAACACATCAACAAGCAAACCATTGAGATTTTTCATCCCCGGGTATGGTCGCCACTATGTTAGCACTCCAAATCTACCTCGAGTCGAAATGAAGTAAAACTCAAGGCTACATCAAACCACGCTCGGCCTCGTAGCTAGCCCTACGAGGACGGGGGAGAGAGGCTCTCTCCCAGTCAATCTCGAGAAAATAAGCAATAGGATGCGAGATGACTTACAATAGAGCGATTTTAGGCTAGTAAAGAGATATGTATGTTTGATTTTGGGTTTTTTGGGTTTTCAGCTGGAGTAATGGGAAAACAAGTTTTGGGTCGGGGGATAAGGTCGGACCTTTGCGAGTTCAAGGCTGGGGCGAGAGTAGGTGATGATCTTGATGCTTTCGAATTGGATTTATGGATAGATTAGGCCGAGCGAGGAGATGAAGAGGGCAAAGAAGAACTTGGATCCTCTCCAAACGGCAATGAAAACATATAGAACTAAGCGAATTCAAAGGTTAAAGCTACTTGTAAACAATGGATTCAACCTTAATCACTCATTCAATTTAGTTCAGAAGCATAATGAAAGGATGGAAACATTAAACATGAAGAAACTTACGAGTAAACAAAGGAGAAACATCATCAAGAACGAACACCACAAGGATCCCAACAAGTGCGCTAAAACCCACGATCTTTCCTTAGCCAAAATATGAAAGTATGTACAATAGTATCAAAATTATCCCCGAGAGTCCAACCTTTGTAGAATGCCTCAGAAATTACAATATATAGATCACTATAACCCCTTTCCCCACCTCTGGGGTCGAATTCCCCCTTCATGGATCAGTTTCAACCAATTCTAATCATGGAACTACAATCTAGGCAGCTAACAACTTGCCTCTAAAAGAGTGGAAAGCTGATCCATTACATGATTTTTTACTCATTTGAGAGTGAATCTTCTAGAAGAGATAAAAAACAAGCCAAAGTTACATGCCAAACATGAATTTACATCATAAAAACCCAAGAATTCTATCCATAGGCAAAACTGGTCCAAAATAGGCGAAATATCGAGGTGGCGGTGAAAAACTCAAAAAATTTTCAAGGTGGGTCGCTCTCTGAACTGCGTGGGTCGCTCATGTTGCAGGCTGATTTTGAGGTAGCTCCCGACATCCAAATTGAGCTCATGATAGCTCGTTGGAAAGCCCTGGATGTCTACTTTCCAACCCAAGTGGAATTTCTGAATTTGGAGTTGATTTGACCCCTAAAAACTTCATTCTCCCAGAGGTACTTCCTCGCTGGTGCAAAAGGTGGCGACAAGGTGTTTTTTATGGTGTTTTTGAGTTGTTTGACCATCCAGATTTTGTCAAAATGCTAAGTTGAATTCAGAGGATGCATATTTGACCATGAAAAAATCCAAAAATGTAAAGATATCCTCCAGCAAGTGTCTCAAAAAAATGCGAGCGCATGAGCGCGCGACCCACCTAGCCACAAAACACTGTTTTTTAAACCAAAAAATTTGGAAATGACAAAATTTTCTCCGAATTTGCCCAAATTCGGAGCGGAGGTCCTCCATCATGTGTCTTGACCAGTCAATGAAGCCTCGGCCAAAATCCGAAGTGGATTAGGCCTTTTCCGCCCGTCGAAGTGCCTTGCGCAACCTCCTCTTCATGATCTTCATCCTCGCTTTGCAAACATGCATGCGAGCCCGGTAATGGCCTTTCATGTGGCGAAGCATGTCTTTGTCACGATTGGCCTTCGCCAATAGCTTCTCTAGATGTATATTTACCCGAGTGAGTACGAGTATCTCGGTCGGTACGGTGTCATGTCACGGGCCTCTTTCGATTCCTTACTTTCTGTCCTCACGGATTTGGCGCAACTCATAAAATGTGAGCTCATCCTCGAGTTTGTTTGTTCGCTGCTCCAAATAGTTAATCACCCACTGAGCTTTAGCAATTGGTCTTTCAGCTGGTCATTCTCGGCCCTTTGCTCTGGATGACTTCCCTCAACTTCGAGCTAGGAGAGCCGTATCAACATCAATGATTTGTCATATCGGTGTCACGGCCTCTGATGGGCCCTCATCATGCATGGGCCTCTTGCCCTCTGTCTTGTACTAGTGCACGTCGGAGAAGAAAGCGAGACCCTTTCCACATCACGTGGAGATAATACTTGCCGTGTCGATGAAGTCGGCGGGGACCCCTTCCACCTCACGTGGAGATAGTACCCGCCAGTGTCGTCTGCAAATAAGGCCACAGTGGCCTCGGCCGATATGTCGAACTAAAGGAGTAATGATATGCCCAACCTCAAGCATGTCGGGTGGTGTGAAGGCTCTCTGCACTCATAAAGCGCCTCGGGGAGGGCGCGTGGCACTACGAAAAAGTCTCTAGAAAATGAAGTCCTCCCAAGTGATACCCACTGCTCGCCAGGCGATGTGACACCAAGATTTTGATCAAAGCGAAATGATATATACTCTGTCTTCGCTGCCTTTGGGCTCGTCTTCTTCCGCACAAATGTAACCATCTTCTCTATGTTGCGGTATACGAAATAAGGTATATTCATCATACGCACCCTTGTGAAGTGCATCGGCAAACGAACATGATATGAGAAAAGACGGGCATACACTGCCTTCACAGGCGAAATGCTTTGAATAATGAGCCTCATGAGTGGTGCATACTCATCTCTCAAGAACCGGAATGGAAAGACTGCTGCCAAGTAAGCCACATATCCGGTTTTAACATATGGCTCATAGTGAAATTTCTCTATTGCTTACCCTTGCTCCATTCCTCGCCTATGTTCGGTATGCCGGTGGCTTGAGCAATAGTCAAAGGCGACACAGTGAAATCAACCCCAGACAAGGTTTGCAGATCACCCCGCAAATGAAGAACAAAGCAAACGTGCCAATTCACGATGAGGTCGGGTTTGTACAACCATCTCACAAAATCCGAAACATGACAAGAATCGAAAACAATCCATAGCTAATGGACATGCTTGCAACCGAGCCAAAGAGGTAGGCTCCTCTCGCGATGATCACCACTTGTTTTTCTGCGGGAACTCCGTGGCACATTACCTTCGACCACCGAATCAGCTTTGCACGACCACGGCTCATATTCGACTACATTTCGACATATCTCGATCAAACTTTCGGGCAATGTGTACAACGTGAATGCGGTGAAAGCAAGATTAGGACGTATGTTTAACATTCAATCAATATCCCACCGCCAAAACACCATCAAGGAATCAATTTATGGATAACATCTACGCTTCAAATGAAGTCTGAAAAGACAACATCTCTGTTTTGAATGTAAATGAAGAAAAGGCGACATCTCTGTTTTGAATGCAAATGAAGTCTTGACAAAATAGGAATAGACAACCTTTCAAAAGTTTGGACACATCCATTCAAAGGAGAGCATGGTATTGACGGTGATATGTTTGTTTGCGAGTTATGACCAAAAATGTTTTCAATGAGCCATTTGAAACAATGCTAACATTGGGCAAACAAAGACATGAGCAAATGCTAACCTTAGGGCAAAGCGATTCATTACAAACATGAGATATGTGACTCAAAGGTTTGATAAAGCATACAATAACAATGGTGACGAGAGATATTATGGGTATGAGAGCAGATTTGATTTTCATGTTTTATGAAAGGTGACCATATCAGCATTTCGGACATCAAACCCATTTTTTACACCATTGATTTTCATTTTAACCACGAAAACAATAATCTCATAACGAGCGGGGGTTATAAAACCTTCATTAGCATATTAGAACCATGTATGATGACACAAAAACGTTTGCAAACCCCAAATGATTGAAGAAAACCTGCTTTGAAGGCAAGCTGGAGTCGATGCGAGCGCTCTAACACAATTCGGAATCTTTGTCTACTGCGTGGGTCGCGCGAGGGCTCGGTTGGAGTCGCGCGGCCCGAGGGTGGGTCGCGCGGTGCAAACCCAGCGTGCTAAACCCGTTACGTTTGGGTCGCGCGGCCCGGGTGGGTCGCGCGAGGCTCAAGTTGGGTCGCGCGAGCCCTAAAACACTTGTCCACGCCTTCCAAAAATCCAAAATCGGCCTTCAATCTTGCAAATACGTTTTGGGAGCGATGAAATCGGTTCAAATGAACTTGTTTGGCCTTTATACTCTTCACAAATATCTTCCCAATCAGATTTCATTTCAAATCTAACTTTAAACCCACATTACAAATGTTTTTGTAATTTTTCACTTTGGCTTTTAAATACAAACTTTGCTTTGGCTTCTCACGAGGTCGATGCTCGATGATTTTATTGTCTTTTTGCGGGGATATAGTCTGTCTTAGCTAGAGGAAAGACCCGAGGGTGCTAGCTTCTACAATGTCTTCATGCGGAACAATTACAAATTTATTATAAAATGATAATGACAAATTTCTAGTTCCAAAACGAGTTTTTGGACTAGAAATGTATTTTTAAGAAAATGACGATGATAATAAAATAGAAATCACAAGTCTTTCGGACTTTCCTCACCTTGCGAGGCTTGATGACTAGTGTATAAATGACTCGAGAAACCCTAGACACCAAGACCTAGGACACTTATTGACAATTTTAATGACCTCATGTATCATGACAATAACTATGAATAATTTTTTTGAGGAAAAAATTTTTAAAAATAGCATATTTGCGGGTGTAATATGAGGAAACACAAGATGACATAACCCTTCGTCGAGTTCATGGCATGATCCCTAGTGATATGCAAAGAAGTGAAACAAGTGAGACACCTAATAATGAAAATGCAAAAGACGAAATGATCACTGACGGAGAAGCGGCGAGGGGGCGGCTCTAACGAAACAAAATTCTATAATATCGATTTGAGATCAAGCAATCATCATGTAGGCATCAAAGAGAAGGACATCTACAAGACCACATTCAGGACTAGGTATGAGCATTATGAGTTTGGTGTAGTTCCATTCGGTTTGACTAATACACTAGCTACATTTATGTGTTTGATGAATAATGTGTTACATCCATATTTGGACAAGTTTTTGATTGTTTTCATTGATGAAATATTGGTGTATTATAAAAATGAGGAAGAGCATGCAGAGCATTTGGCAACAATGTTGAGGTTGTTGAGAGAGAATCAATTGTATGCTAAACTCAGAAAATGAAACCTCTTCTAGACTGAGGTACACTACTTGGTACATGTTTTCTCCAAGGAAGGAATTACAGTATATCCAGAGAATATAAGGGCCATCATGGAGTGGGTAGCTCCCAAGAATGTAGATGAGGTGATATCATTCATGGGATTAACAGGTTACTACCGTAGGTTCATCAGGAACTTCTCACAAATTTCTTATCTGATTACATTTGTTATCAACAAACTGAAGCTGATGGGATGCTCAACAATCAATTTAGAGTAACTGTTTCAAACAAATTTTGGTTGGAACTTATCCTTTCCAACCTAAGAGGGCTCTCTCAAGAAAATGTATGATATTCAATAGACAATTCTTGGAACGAAGATGACTAACTCTTGAGTGTGTTTTGAATGGTTTTTTATGCAGGCGAAGGATGTAAATAAATGGTACCATTGGGCATGGAGTCAGAGTGGAACTCAATTACATGGAAAACATCTGTCATGGAAGTTGAGGCATGTGTACTCTCATCAAAAGATAACTTGAACAATAAACTATATGCATAAAGGAAGTTGGAGCATGTTTAACCATGAATTCCAAGTGATTACACATAAACAAAACTGAATAAACATTAAAAAGGGAGATAACGTAAACACACATAAGAGTACATGATGAATCTCAGGTCTGAGAGAAGCTTTCTGCAATTGTATATTACTGACTGGAAAATATTACAAAAGTAGCATATGGCATGACATTAATCAACCCTCTCTAACTCTAAAACTCATCTATTTATAGAGTGATGACTGATACAAATGAATTTCCACCTGGATAGCTTTGAATTCCTACCTCACAGACCTATTTCAAATAGGATTACGTCACATAGAGACTTCCTAGGGATATTTTTTGTTTGGCAGAGTTTGAATACAAAAAGGACTCTTCTTTCATTAAATAGTTCAACAAAAACCTTTAATAACCCTTATTGTTGGGGCCCTTGTTTTTTTTTAGTTTTGAAATCTTGGCTAAGACATTTTGAATTTTGACCTTTTTTGAGTTGTGGTATGAATACACATAAACGCGCGATCACGCGCGACTACCGAGTGTGAGGCTATCGAAAATTGAGCGCGCGGAAGCATGTGATGTTTGGAGATAGAACGAGGACAAGTGCGGATGAAGGAAACACACGGCGAGAGAAGACGAGAAAATGGAACACGCGGATAACGGAGAGAAGCGGGAGAAACTAAAGTAAAGACATAGAGGAGCGATAGTCGCAAGAGCGGGTGAATAAATAACGATCATTGAAAAGGAAGAGAAATGCTGAAGAGGTTGCGAGGCTCGAGACCGGAAAAGATGCACGGAACAGCTGCGGAGGATTCATGCATGTTCTTCATATGGTTTCTTATCTTCTCTATTCTACCATTCTGTTCCGAAACCCATATGTAACAGATTTGTGCGCTATCAGAGAGAATGCCATGTAATCATGTGTTTGGTCAAGAGGTTAATACAATGGAAAGTTGCTGTCTCAATAAGATGTTCATGTGCTTGTAATGTGTTTACGCTGGTTTAAAATTTTATTTGTGAATGTCTGAATGTTTATTAAGTGATCTTGCGTATATAACTCGGTATATGTAATGGATACACTGCCCTTCATTACCTGCGGGTTTGTTCCTTGCCATTGATCTCATCCCCTTCTGCATGTGGTTTCGGCACACCTCGGGTGAGACGCACTACTCCCCAGAGCAGGGTGAAAATTCCGGCGTGTTCCTAGACTACACCGGACCCCTTTGTTGGCCACAACTCTTGAACCTGGGTCTTGTCCGCAAGACCTGACTTCTCGCCAACAAATGGTTCTGTTGTCGGGACCTGCATGTTCTGAGGGGATCTAGATCATGGTATCGAGGATCTTTGAAGGAGCGATACGTCGATGGTGGGATGATCATCTTGACCAGTTCATTGCTCAGCAAGCAGAGCTGACCAACAAAAAGGAGGCAGCGATCAAGGAACTTGTTCTTTTCTCTGATTCAGCCAGCGATACGTACGAAATTTTCTGGGGAAGGTTCCCTACAGACATTTACAATTGGTTGCGGAGGTTACGAGCGACACTGCCCCAGGAAGGCTTGCGGAAGATAAACCGCAGGTGGACGCACGAAGACCTGGTGGCACTGCATCGGGTAGATACTGACCTAACCCGCGCAGTGGATTTTTGGGTAAGGACCACGTTGGAAAGGATACCTTGTGGAATTTGTTGTTGAGTGCTATCAATCCTTCTAGAAAGCCGAGGTTGTTTTCCACTCGGGGGCTAAGAGGGAAGGCTGTTGAAGGAGATTCTAGCTGTGGGTCAAAGCTACGATGGTGGATGAAGGGTTTGATTGAATTCCACAAAGCGGGTATGGAAGCGTAAACCACTTGTACTGGGGGAAGGGTTAAGGGGACTGATGTGGTGTAGAATGTGAAAGTGGGAAGTGGGGAATGGATGCTGAGGCCGCATGCAAGTTGCGGGAGCTACGTGCACATCAGCGGGCACAGATCCCCGATAGGTGGCGAAGAAGGGTAATGCGAGATTTGAAGAGAAGAGAGATCGAGAGGAAAAATCAGAAGGAGGCGCCTCAGAGAACGGGAGTTATGGGTTTGGATACCCGGAAAGAAGACGAGAGAGCAGTAGAAGTGCAGTGGGTGCATGGGAGCCCAGCGATGCGAGAAAGAGAGATCGTGACTAGCAAAGATAACAGAAAGAAGCAGCCCGAAGAAAGTTCCGATGATGAATGGCACGGCGTGATGCAGTGGATGTTTCAAGATCAGACGGCACCCACCCCTCCAGGCAGCCCTCGCCCTGTCACACAAACTTGGCCGGAATCCAGGCCTTCCACGATGCGCATGTCAACCTTTAGTTAATATTTCGTATTCGATTCAGAAGCATTCGGTGATGTAAATACTAAGCCAGGCGTGGTAACGTCCGGTAACAGCAGCGTTACTAGTAGTGGTATTTTTCCTAGTGGGACCATTATGCAACCAGGACCTGGAGGCTTTATCCTGGTCAATTCTCCGCAAGTACACATGGCTGGATCTTTCACCTGGTATCCAGAGTTCTCTGGCCAGGGCAATGATGATGTAGAGCAACACTGGTACCTGTGCGAAGCCATCTGGAGGGCTCGCCAGACGCCAGATGCAGGGAAGTTAATAGAATTCCAAACCGCCCTCAAAGAGAGGGCTCTGCGATGGTTTATCAAGTGGTCTGAGGCTCATCCTAACCCCGTAATTGCGGATGTGAAGCAGGATTTTGTCCGCGAATTCAAGCTTCCCCAGACATACCAGCAGGGCCTATCAGAGCTGTGGTAAATTAAGCAGAAGGAAGGTGAGACCGCGTGGGAGTTGATGCAGCGATTCAAGGACGCGATCGGGAAACTTAGCTACCCGATCGATCCAAACCACCAGAGGGACTGGTTCATCAAGGCTCTGCTCCCCTTGACACGAACCCCCCTCACTCACCAGAAGATTGATAACCTGCAGGACGCTTTGGAGCAGGCCATGAAGATTGAAGCCATGGTGGGCTACCGCTAGGAATATCGAGAGGGGGGGCGGCCCCGCAAGATCCTTCTTTGATAGGGTTGCAACACCAGATTGCTAGCTTGACTGAAAATCTCAAGGAGCTTTAGCCCGTGAGACCACCGCGACCGAATGTTTGGTGTACTCATTGCCTGGTCAAGGGCCACATAGCAACCGCGTGTCCTCGGTTGCGCGACGCAGGAGCAGGACCCTTGGTCGCAGCAATCCAGGGGGGTCCACCACCAGGGGGTGGCGCGGCGATGAACCCACAGGGAGTCTACCAGCCGCAACAGACTTACGCGGGTTTCCCACTGCAACCAGGTTCCTCCACCACGGAGTACTGCGAGATTTGCCGGACGCTGGGGCATCCTCCTCGGATGTGCCCGATATTACAGAAGTACTCCACGGTCCCGAATAATATATACTGCGAATTTTGTGTGTCCACGACTCACAACACTGAGCAGTGCAGGGCGCTTGACGCACTTGCGGATCAACTGGATCGTCCCTCGTACAGGGTGAACGAGGCTCCAAGGGGAAGAGGTGGCGGAGGCATCCGAGGAGGCCCCACAGGTGGACGCAGTCCGGTAAAATGTTACAACTGTGACCAGGAGGGTCATGTGGCTCGAGAATGTCCCCTTCCACGACGACCCTGGTGTTCCCAGTGCCGGGTCAATGCCCACGCTATAGAAGACTGTCCGGAGCTCATCAAGAAGTGGGAAGAATGGGCGAGGCAGAGGGGAGCGAATCTGATAAACTCAGAGCCGCGAGGGACCGCCACCCCAGACTTGTAGAACGTCGCAATCGTGACAAGGGGCGGCAAGAAGACTGGAGAGGATGCCCACGGGAAGGAGCCAGCACGAGTGGTTCGGCCGGCCTCACTGAAGAAGTTGATCAGGCCCCAAGTCCAGAAGAAGTATTTCTAGGAGGCAGTTGAGGCATTCGCCCAGTTACGGAATGAGGGAGGTTTGGAGGAGCCCGTGTTGCTGGAATCTGGTGCGCAGAACGTCGCAGGTATGGTGGTTGAGGACTGGCTCCAGCTATTTCTCAGGATTGTTGACAGCGCTGCGCTGCGGCAGCAGCTCAAGTATGCTTTGGACGGAGCACTGCAGGGGCGCACAGAACTAATAGATCCGGCAAACGCTGGCCCTCAATACGTGCAGCATTTCAAGTGGAACAAGCAACGAACAGGCAAAGAATTCCGTCTTAACACGTAGGTTGCAGGGTTCCAAATCAGCGACACCATGTTGGACTTGGGGTCCGACGTCAACATTTTTCCACGAAAGACATGGGAGGCTCTTGGAAGGCAACGGCTAGCCTACTCACCAATCCAACTCAGGATGGCGAACCAGTACTGCATTTTGCCAATCGGTCGGCTCGAGGGTGTCGAGGTCGACGTTGTGGGGGTGAAGACATACAACGATTTTGAGGTTATTGATATCATGGGCGACAAGGATCCCTATCCTACCTTACTCGGCATTGATTGGGCTTTTGAGAATTACGCCATCATTGACCTTAAGAAGGAGTTGATGATCTTTGAGGATGGGGAGGTACGGGTCACCCAGCCTCTCAACCCGTATCAGGGCTCGCGATATACAGAAACGGTGGACAATCGGGAGGATGATCAGATGATGGACCACCTTTATCAGATGACCGCAGGAAAGCGGGACGATTATATTAACCCGGCCGTGACTGGCTCTGTCAGTTGGCGGAGTGTGCAGAGCTCGGAGCTCGAATCCGAACTCGCTTGGGAAGACTGGCAGCAAGGGGGATATGAGACCACCACGCGGAAATGTGCCTCCATTGCCCAAGTCCGATGTGTAGGGACTGAGATCCCTGGATATCCCACCTTGTCAAACATGCGGGCAGTCAAAACTTTTATTAGCAAGGTGGAAGACATGGTCCCAGTTGAAAGCCAGATGCCACTTTTGGATGTGGCCTTGCAGTCTATGTCACCACGGTGGTGGAAAAATCACCGCAACACTCTGTTGTGATGGGAGTGTGTGGCGGATGCTCTGCGGGCACGCTTTAAAGAGGACGAAGGACCCTGTAGTACGCTTAAGTATCATGGAACTTCTGACCCGCGACACTATTTTTGGGCCTGCGAGGAACAGTGGCATAGCACCCAATACCCTGAGGAGTTGTGGGTCCACAGGTTTATCCACTCCCTGGGTACAATTCCCCAGGCCTGGTACCTGGAGGAAGAGCGAAAACGGGGCACTTGCTCTTGGCAGGCCGTCGCGGACAAGTTTGTGCGGTGCTTCTTGTTCGAAGGAGAGACAACGCAGGAGTCTCAGGCCCTACAGGCAGTCAAGGAGGTCTTGTTTTTCTGCCATCCCGAGCCTGATGGGGGCCCGGTGGTGTCACGACCTGTGGTCAGGCACGAGTTGGTTTGCCACCGGATTGACGGCGATCTAGATGACGACAGTCTGGAGGACCTCAGGCATCTCTATTTTGATGAAAGGGAAGGCGAGCAGCACATTAGTGAAGAGTCGACAACTGAAGGAGTTCATTTACAGCCCCTAAAGACAAAGAAGCTAAACATTGGAACAGACGAGAGACCCAAGCTCGCAACGGTGGGAGATTACTGGGACGAGGAGACAACAAAAGAAATTTTCAGCCTCCTCCGGGAATATGAAGATTTGTTCCCGTCTTCGGTTGCGGACCTGAAGGGGATCAAGGGGGATCTAGGTGAAATGCGCATCGCGTTGAAACTAGGGGCCAGGCCGGTGAAGCACCGACCCTACCGGTTGAACCCACGTATCAAAGAGAAGTCCAAGATGGAGATTGAAAAGATGCTGGCTGCAGGTCTCATCTTTCCAGTAGAAGAGGCCGAGTGGGTGAGTCCCATTGTCATCCAGAACAAGAAGGACAAAGCGGAGATCCATGTCTGTGTAGATTACCAGAGCCTGAACGATGCCTGCATCCACGACCCGTTTCCCACTCCCTTCAGCGATGAAGTCCTAGATCACGTTGCGGGAAACGAAGCTTATTCATTCACTGAAGGGTTTTCGGGTTACCATCAAGTGCGCATTGCCGAGGAAGACAAAGCAAAGACGACATTCACCACTGAGTGGGGATCATTCGCATACCACGTTATGCCGTTTGGTCTGAAGAACACACCGGCTGTGTTTTCTCGGATTGTCATTGCTACTTTCCGGGAGTACATTCACAAGTTCTTGGAGGTCTACATGGACGACTGGACCGTCTATAGCCTGTTGAAGAATCACGCTCCCTGTTGCGTGTTATGTTTGACCGGTGTCGTCAGATGCAGATTTCCTTGAACTTGAAGAAATGTATTTTTGCAGTTCCATTCGGCACACTCTTGGGCCACGTGGTGTGCAAGCAAGGGGTCTGCGTTGATCCCGCCAAGGTCACGGTCATCGTCCATATGGAGGCCCCCGAGACCATGAAGCAGTTGCGAGCATTGCTTGGGCACACGGGGTATTACAAGCGGTTTATTCGCAACTACGCAAAGATTATGGCCCCTCTGGAGAAACTGTTGCAGAAGTCAGAGGTGTTTCAGTGGACGGTGGAGTGCAGGAAGGCACTTGACACCTTGAAGGAGAAGTTGGCGATGGCGCCCATACTTGTTCACCCCGACTGGGATAAGCAGTTCCATGTGCATATTGATGCGTCCGGTATTGCACTTGGAGCTGTATTGGCCCAACCCGGGGAGACGACAGTTGACCACTCGGTGTACTTCGCTAGCCGTCGATTATCGAATGTAGAGAAGAACTACACCACGACCGAGTGGGAGGCATTGGCGATGGTGTACTCCCTCCAGAAGTTCCGCCACTATCTTCTGGGCGGCAAATTCACATTCTTCACGGACCATTCTGCATTGAAGTATCTGGTGAATAAGCCGGGGTTGGAAGGAAGAATCTGTCGTTGGCTATTACTTTTCCAAGAATTCACATTTGAAGTGATTGTGAAGCCTGGTAGGTTGAATGTTGGTCCCGATCATTTATCTAGGTTGGAGACGGGAGAGAATGAAGGCTCATTGGACGATTAGCTGCTGGATGCCGACCTCTTCTAAGTCGAAGCAGTACTAGATTATCTTGCTGACATTGCCACTTATCTGACCACGGGACAGTGCCCTTAGGATTACACCCCGCTTCAGAAACACCACCTAGTTGTCCGGGCGGTCGACTACTAATTGATCGCGGGGCAGCTGTACAATCTGGGCCTTGATGAGGTGTTGCGCAGGTGTGTTCTCGACCATGAGCGGGAAGCAGTGATGTGGGCATGTCACAGTGGTGTTGCGGGAGGGCATGTGGGTGTGAAACCCACCGCAAGGAAGGTGTTCCAAGCTGGCCTATGGTGGCCAACGGTACATGCTGACTGTAAGGCCTATGTGAAGCGTTGCGATGTTTGCCAGCAGACGGGAAGGCCTTTGCACCGGGACGAGCTTCCGCTACACCCAGTGCATGTGTTGCAGCCGTTTGAAAAGTGGGCTGTTGATTTCGTAGGTCCCATCACCCCAGTTGCCAGACACTCCAAGTCCCAGTACATCATTACTGCCACGGATTACCTCACCCGGTGGGCTGAGGCAGCAGTGGTACATGACTGCTCGACAGAGACCACTGCCCGGTTCATCTTTGAACACATCATCAGCCGCTTTGGTTGCCCACAAAGCTTGACCAGTGATCAGGGTATGCATTTCATTAATGCCACGGTCAAGTCATTACTGGACACATTTATGATTCAGCATCATAAAAGCAGCCCATACCACCCACAGGCCAATGGTACTGTGGAAGCATTCAACAAGATTCTCGAAAAGCGCTTGACTAAAATTTGCAATGCTCAGCGCGACGATTGGGACGAGCGCCTCCCAGCGGCATTATGGGCCTACCGGACCACAGTGAAATGTTTGACCAACCAGACACCATTCCAGTTGGTGTATGGCTGGGAAGCTATGATTCCCGCCGAGTTCACTGTACCCAGTCTTTTGATCGCAACGTCCCTTCAATTCTCGGATGAGGAGTCACTGCGGGAACGCCTCCAGGAGCTACAGGAGCTGGATGAGGCCCGATTCCTAGCGGAATTCCACCAGAAGGTTCAGAAGGCCAAGCAGAAAGCGTGGCATGGCCGCCACATCAAAACCAAAGCCTTCCAAGTTGGTGACAAAGTTCTCTTATATGACAGCCGATTCCAAAAGTTTCCAGGCAAGCTCCAGATGCACTGGTTGGGACCCTACTTTGTCATCGAGATCCGCGACTTAGGAGCCATTCGGTTGGTACAGCTGGACGGTATAGTTCTCCCTGGGTGGGTGAATGGCGCATGCCTGAAACCCTACCAGGAGTAGGTACCTTTCACTTTTCATCAATAACTCTCGCAACCGAGAGAACCCGTAGAGTATCTTAGTCGAATAACTCTCCCGCAACCGGGATGAGCATAGGGAGTCTTTTCCATTCATAGGCAGTCTGTCAAATAACTGGTCAGTTACGGGTACCTCACCGCAACCGACTGTGGTTGGGGCAGACCAGTCCAGCGTGTCACAGCGCCAGTCCAGCATGTCGTTCGCGTAGGATCCATCCCCGTGCCAGTGTCAGTCCAGGTCATTTCTGTCAGTCCTTTTGTCAGTCTGTAGGATCGCTCAGATCTGCGTCATAAATTACCATAAGTAGACAGTAATCGTACCGTAATCATTTTCCATCACTCGCAGTTCCCTCAGCCGTCGCGCCCGCCCATCTCCCCATGACGCCGTCAGCAACTGTCAGATTACACACAAGCATGCGATTGATCGCACGATTATCGCAGGCAAGAAAGATAACAAGAATTAATTGCCGTTATGGAGTCTCATCACCTCCGCTTGTGCCAGTAGATGACATAACTTGCATGAAGGCTATCAACATGAGAATGAGGGACCAGTTCAATTTGGAAGTTGCAGCGACTCCAGAGCAGTTGCAGCCTCAAAGCGCACTATACCCAGAAGGAAACTCTAGAAGAATCCTCCAAGTTTACCAGCGCCGCGCCAAGATGCTGAGGGCTCTCCTATCTATCCCCGAACTAGTGTTGGACAGCTGAATTCACCGCGTAGAGTCGCTAGTTCGCAAGTATGACAATGCAGCATGTATGGACGCCAACCTATCCGACCCAACTGAATTCCCCCACCTCCATTGGCAGACCTACATGGAGCATCATTACATGCCAGGCAGCAACTCCAAAAGCTGGATGCGACCAGAATTCAGGGGCCTACAATAGTCATCCTTGATGCATTTGAGGACTCTTCCAGTTTTCGGAACTACGGGACCGGTCCTGCAATGCACCTGGTTCCTCCTCAGTCAGATACAAAACGGGTCCCTGTGGCTCAATGAGGAAATTTCAATTCATGCCAAAGACATTCATCGGCTTATAGGGCTATCTCAAAATGGTGCATATGTCTCCGCTGCTGGCTAGAAATCCTCCAAGCGTGCCCGGAAGTTGGGTGACTCAGACCTGTACACCAAGTATGGCACTCACCGGGGGGGGCAAAGGTGCCAAAATTGATTTGATCAATAAGCCAGCAATTCGGTTCTCTTGCTACCTTATCGCTAGCAAGACGATGCGGCACTACATGAAGGGAGAGTGCACCCTGGATACAATCTCCATTGCGGAGCACTGCAACCAGGGTGTCAGGTTGAATTGGTGCTCTTTTGTGCTAAAAGAACTCTTCGCGGCCTACAAAGAAAACTACAAGCGTACCACCAGTTTCATTTAGGGTTACTTGATTTTAGCTTTCACCATGTGGAAATGGCACCTTCCTCTCATCCGGATGCCAGCGGAGATTACCGCGAGCCAGTCTCTTGCGATGAAATACACCCCCTGGTAAGTGTCCTTGGACCCTAGCACCAAACAGGTGAACGCGGAAGTGTTTCGGGCGTGGTACGGGATGATGAAAGATGTGGTGACTAACCAGCAACGGGTGTCCAGGCACCTGTTGGATGAGTATAGTGAGCAGGTGTGGTTTGGGGTCAGCCACAGGCACACTTACCTCCGGCCAACTTGCGTGTCGGACACCACCTTCCACATGGCACCCCTCAGATTCCAGTTGAATGATGACACCTTTCACCATGAGGTCTCTGCGTGGCCGGGGGTCATCAAGCACATCCGCGACGGGATCACCCGATATAACTTTGAGCGGATGCTACCGGCACAGCGGCCTGCCGCGACCGACGCAGCGGGGTCCTCACAGGTTGCGGTGGAACCTCTATAGGATGCAGCTGAGACCGCACAGGACCTACCCGAATCACTGGTCCCCATCGTACAACACCTCAATGCCCAGGTAAGACGACTTAACATGGTAACCCAAGTTGCTTCAAGTGGTGCTCCTTTATTTCCCTCTTTTGCTGAATTTCAGATCGATCAGTCTCGTGCTCCCTCCAATATTGCCCCTCTCATTTCTCCCATCCCCACCAACCTGTTCACCTCTACCACCCCTATCATCACACCGATGGGCGAAACGGGCCCAAAACCCGATTCATCAGACCCCCCTCCATCCAAGAGGGCCCGCGTTGCTGTCACCGATCCAATGGTGGATCTTACCGACGATGATCCACCATCCACTCCACTCCCAAGAACGTTGATTCTAGAGGAACCCCTGATCGATCCGTCAGATTTCCTCAAAATTCGTCTCCCCCATACCTCTTTCACCCCATCCACCGCTCCCTCCACCGGCCGTCCACCTGCCACCTCCTCCAATCCATCCAACTCATCAGCCACTGTCTCAGATCCTCTCATCTGGGAACTTTTCGGAGGTTACGACAGGGTGGAAGTCACCTCCAGTACTGCAGCCGTGGTACCGCCGGTTGACCCCGTGGCCACACCCCGGGATCCTCCCTCTACTATATCTACCAGGCTAAAAAATGGTGGGGCTGATTCGGCTGACCCTCCCCCAGACCAGACCACGCAGCAAGACCGGCCAGAATCCGATATGGCCACTTCAATGCAGCAGCAGACGCCGGTCCATCCTCCTGAGACCTCAAACTGATCAGTGGCTAGTGGCCAACCTTCGCAGGAGTGGGTGTCGGAGCGAGGGCGCTCCCCGGCGCGACGTGCGGAACCATGGGGTGCGGCACGGTTGTGCCTACTCATTCGAGCGGGCGGCCCTAGGCAGAAACAGTTCACTCGGAGGCTGGAGCGGCCGGTGTGGCGGCGGCCCTGGCAGGATGCCGGCGCTTCCGAGCCGGGCGCAATCGACTAGGGGAAGACCTGCCTGCGGGAGCGAGGTCTCGTGGCACCGCTCGAGGGCATTCTCTGGAGCTTGTGGCCCATTGCCAAGGGAGGGCTCGTGCCGCCACCCCACTTCACCTTGATAGCGGAGGACAGTGTAGCAATCCAGGCTCACCACCTCAGGACTGTTTTCACTGATCTATGAAGGGAGAACGAGGAACTCCAAGTGGCGTTAGCCGCACGGCCTACCCTTCTGGATCCACAGATTGTCCACTGAGAACAGGTGACTGCCAAGCAGACTCAAGCAGTTAATATGAAGGTGACTCTCCATTCCACTGCGGGCGAGGCTTACGCCCTTCTGCGAAGTCTGCAGGAGTGCTCACTTGCTCTCACTGTCAAGACGCATCCTATCTCTGCCCAGCTGCAACAAATTTCCCGTGAAATTCAGGAGATCGCGGACCCAGCACGGTTAGATCAGCTCTATGCCCAGGCGGACGAGCTTGAAATTCAAATGCAACAGACTGAGGCTGACTCGGCAGCGGCCAAACAAGTCATTCGGGAAATCCGTCCGCCCATCCGAGCCCGTGCCGAATCCATACAACAGCTGGATGCCAAGGCCGAGGCCCAGCTTGCCACGCTATTCGGGGCTGTCCCGACGACTATAGAGGCGGTCGCCTCCACCCGGATCTCTGAAGAGGCCGACTTGCTTATGCAAGAATGGCAGCAAGCAGTGGCGGACTTCACTGGGCTTAGAGATACAGCGCTCCGCAGGGTCCCGGAGTTGGGGACCTTGTTTGAACAACCACTTGGCGGAGCACAGCAGGAAAGGGCACGGGGTGAAGGCACAGCAGAACAGAGCACGGGAGCCAGCAGGGCAATGGAAGTGGAGACTGTTATTTGTGATTGACTCGGGGACGAGTCAAGGAATTGTGGTCGGGGCCTGTTGGGGCCCTTGTTTTTGTTTAGTTTTGAAATCTCAGCTAAGAAATTTTGAATTTTGACCTTTCTTGAGTTGCGGTATGAATACACATGGCAACCGCGACCGCGCCACAACTACTAGGAGTTACGGAGCTATCAAGGTGGCGTGGAAGCATGCGATAGCTGGAGATAGAATAGGGACAAGTGCAGATAAAGGAAACACACAGTAGAAGACAGAAAGTGGAACACGCAGATGACAGGAGAGAAGCCGGGAGAAACTGAAGTAAAGACATAGAGGAAATGATAGTCGCAAGAGCGGGTGAATAAATAACAGTCACCCGGCTGAAAAGGAGAGAAATGCTGAGGAGGTTGTGAGGCTTGAGATAGGGAAAGACGCACAGAGCGATTGTGGAAGAATCATGCATGTCCTTCCTATGGTTCCTCATCTTCTCCATTCTACCTTTCTGTTCCGAAATCCATCTGTATCAGATTTGTAAGCTATCATTGAGAATGCCATGTAATCATGTGTTTGGCCAAGAGATTAATACAATGGAAGGTTGCTATCTCGATAAGATGTTTATGTGCTTGTAATTTGTTTATGCTGGTTTAAAATTTTATTTGCAAATGTCTAAATGCTTATTAAGTGATCTTGCGTATATAACTCTGTATATGTAATCGATGCACTGTCCTTCATGAGTTGCAGGTTTGTTCCTTGCCATTGATCTCATCCCCTTCTGCATGTGGTTGCGGCACACCTCGGGTGAGACGCACTACTCTCCAGAGCAGGGTGAAAATGTCGGCGTGTTCCTAGACTACACCGGACCCCTTTGTTGGCCACAACTCTTGAACCTGGGTCTTGTCCGCGAGACCTGACTTCTCGCCAACACTTATCAAATGCAACCAACTAATTTTCTGAGTGTACTGGATTGCTGATGTGTCATTATGCCATGTGGATGTTGAGTTGGAACTCTTCCAAGTTGAGTTTTACAATTTTTACATAAATCTGGTTAGTGAAAATTCTAGAAAATAGGCCTCCAAGATGAGTGATTCATATCCAAACCTTAATAGATTTGAAAAACATGAGAGAGGTTTTGGTATATGGGCTTGTGCTGAAGAAAAACATCCTTTATTTTTCCAATTTTTTTTTTCATTTGGTCAGAAATTTAAGTTGAAGTTGACTGCTAAAACAATCATGTATAGGAAAGTTCAGGGGAGTTCGTAGCGAAGAGTTCGTAGAGTTTTCCATTTGGAAATTTCTGCAACCATTCTGACTTCTCTTCTCATTGGAGATTCTTCACTAGGTCAAAAGACTTAAATGCATGCCTTTACCCACTCCTCTTATGATAAATTTTGGAAATTATAACATAAAATCATCTTCAGAGAGCTCATAGAGAAAACTCAGCTTTAAGCTTGGAGTATGCTACGAACTTGCCTGATATTTTCTAGATTTTGAAAATTTCACTTCTTACCCCAAAAAACCTATCCAGAGTGATGTTAAATTATGAGATGGAGCATCCTAGGAAAAAATTTGGCCCAAAAAATTTCTTACCCTCTTCAATAGGCAGCAGGTTCATCCACAACTATCATTTTCAAGCCTTTTCTCTTTAATTATGTCTGCACTATCTCCATTGAACCAAAAAAAATTGTCTAAGGTGGAAATGACCATAACCCAGTGATGAAAAAACATACTGGAATCTAGGCTTTGCTTCTTGTAATTTCAAGATGTACTGTTATGTTTGATGATGTGGAAAAAATGATGAGCTAGTAGCCTAATCACCTTCCTTGTTGAGTGTTCTGACCAACATGTATCTCTACTGATACACTTCAGTGTCTCCTAATAACTCATTTGTTCCCAAAAAACACTAAATGCTACAAAAACACCAAAATTTCCCCTTGCTGCTGTTAGCACTTGAATTGGACCCCAGGCTGAAAAGGCAAATCAGGGTAACAACTAAACCACGCTAAGCCTTGTAGCTAGCCCTACAAGGATAGGAGAGGGCTCTCTCCGTGAAAAGGATATTCAACAAAGTGAAATAATAATCTGATATTAGGCTAGGTAAAATGATGGGAAAAAGCTTTAAATAAAATAAATGATTTTTTAGGGATGTGTGGGACAAAATGGGACAGTTGAAACCGGGAATTAAATCAGGACACAGGGTATTTCATGGGGCAAGATAGGCAGGATATTTAGCAATTAAAATTTAATGAGGATGGGATGGAAAGACTGGTGAGGAGCTTAAAAGGGCATAGTAAATGGATCCTTTTCAAATAGAAGAAAAAACACAGAGCATGGATGATTTCCCAAGGCAGAGCATATAAAATGGATTCTACCTTTCTATCTTGAAAGCATTCAAAAAGAAATGTTTATGAATGAGATATGGAACATAACAATTACATATGAAACAAAGGAGAGAAACAAATGCTAAATCTCATACCACATGGATCCCACAAATTAGTGCTGCATCTCTTATTAATTCCTGTCAAACTGTACAATGGAGCGCAGAGATTTTCTTCCACACTATTCCCCTACTTCTGAGTTACAGACTCGACCTCTTACAAATGATTTACAATTACAATAAATACACTGAAATGTGGGAACATAGATCCACAGAAAAGGGAGCTGTTATAATAGCTGAAGAACTGAAATGCAATCATAGTAAAGAAATACAACAATCTTCCCCTAAAAATAAGGGACAACATTACATTTGACTACTTGGAGATTTCACTGTTATGCTGTATGAAAGAAAATAGGCAATCCAATGAACAAATTTCCTATTTTGCTACTGTTGTAACAATCTTTGCTTATTTTAGCTCTCGACCTTTGACTGTCACTTGCTTTCCTTTATTTGTTTGGAGAAAATTGACTTTTTAAATAAAATGTTGTTGAACAGAAACGAAATGAAATAATGCCTTACGTGAAGGGAAAAATGTAATTTGAATGGGAAAAAGTGGCGAGGGAGATGGTGTCCACATAGCAATCAGAATCGGAGGATCACAGGGGAAGCATATGCGACGTATAATGTATGACGTAATCGCAATCGGGATCGGGGGTTGGATATATATGAATCAAACCACAAAAAATTCCGATGCGATGAAAGGGAGGAGGGCCTTTATGGTGGGACCGGGATATGTGAATCACAATTGCAATATCGGAGCGGGCAGAAGGAATAGTTTGCATATGGAATCGCCGATTGCGATGGCATGATTAGATGTGGGCCGTTCGATCATCAATCGGATCAACGGTCGAGATCACACTGGGTGGGGGGGTGTTGCGATTGAAATGTTCCGATTGGCGGAGGACCATTGGATTTGGATGATGAGATCGATGGTAGACGTGTAATCGGGAGTGAGCCATTGGGGCAATCGCATCAGAAACTTTTGCGACGGGCCGATCGAAACATGCAAATAAAACATGTGATGCGATCGAAAGGGATTTAAAGTGGCGGGGTTTATATAACATAAACCTCGTTACAAAGTTTTATTATAAAGTTTCCATAGTATGGTGGGGAAGTGGTTTGGGAAATCGCATATGTATTAGAATGATTTATAATGTGATTTTGTAAATCGGAAGAGGAGAATGGGTTTTTATAAGGAAGATATTAAAACTTTAAACATGAAGTTTTAAGCGAAAATTGGGAAATAGGGATTATTTGAGGATATAGGGGATTTTACTTCACTTAAGCATAAATTTCAATCCAGAAGTCAGTTTTGAGAGTGTAGTATACCGTTGGAAAGCTCTTTTCGGGCTCTTTCTGATGGATCTACTTGGAAGATGATTTGGCACTAAAAATGCTATGGAAAACTTCTCTGAAGGCAGGGTGATGTTTTTGTGGAGATGGCAGCTTCTGAAATATGACTTATTACATATGCTAATATAAAATTACATAATGAAGGATAATAAAGGAAAAATATCATTTTTTCACCTCAAGACATGGTTTTTAGGTGAAAATTACATCAAGCTGAACAAAATATAACTTTAATCTTCCAGGTCATGTGACTTTGAGTTTAGTGACTTCCTCATGATCTTGCCGATATTATTGACATTTGACTCATTAATTTGACCACGGTGAGACCCTAGAAAATAATGAGACCCATCCTATGACGTACTGACATAATTTTGAGAATGAAAGTGACTAATGACTAAAGACCATAGAAAGGAAAATCATCAAGTACCTTATGAGGGAAAAATGATAAAAAAAAATTACTGCCATCAATGAATCCATGACCTAGCGGAAAGGTGAAATTTATTCGGTATGAGACACCTAATATGCAGATGCAAAAGAGAAATTTTGATCACTGATGGAAGTATGAATAGACTGACACTAACATTGGCTCCCATGGGGATGGTAGCTCCTTGGAGGTGCCAAGAACACCATAGAACAAGTAGCCTTATCGATTGGGCATGGAGTCAAAAATACTGAAAACTGACACAAATGAAAACTGACTCTGACTCTAGACTAAGATTGAAAACTTAAATAAAACCAAACCATACACATATCATCCAAGTTTTATAGCCTTCACCTCGGACCCCAAACTTGAATGACTGTGCATTTGAACTCTGATTTAAAAAAAAAAACATGGTATATACAATGATGATGAGATAGATTCTGATACCTAGTCCTCAACAATGGTAGTGCTTTAGCAGTCTACCATTTACTGCTCCACCTGGACAATCCTGGCCATCCATTTCTGAAAGCAAGAAAGCATTCTGTCCCCTATATGTTGTAATTCTGTATGGTCCCTTCCAAAGGTTGTCAAACTTACCGTGCTTCCCTTTGTCTTCATTTCTTACATCCCATTTCAACACTATATCATTCAGCTGAAAATTTTCTGCTTTTGTCTTCCTGTCATAGATATTTTTAATCTTGTCCTGCAACTGAATCGCTTTCTGTGACACTTCTTCTCTTGTTTGTTGAAGGTGAATCATCTGGTTGATCCTTCATTGGTTGTCATCATCTTCTCTTCCAAATTCTTGTAAAAATCTCATAACTGGAACTGTAAGAGAATTAGGAAAGACAACATCAGTACCATAAACCAACTCAAAAGGTTACATACCTATTGATTTTGTACTACTGACTCTATCTGCCCACAGTGCATTGATAAGCTTTCGGTGCCAATTTCTTTTGTTTTCCTCCAACATTTTTTTAATTATATTCATCAGCGATTTGTTCGATGACTCTGCCAGGCCGTTTCCTTGTGGATAATACTCTGTTTAATGGCCCAACATGATGTTGTATTTGTCACAAAAATCGATCATTTTCTTTGATCTGAACATAGCTGCATTATCTGTCACAATTTTACATGGGAAGCCAAAATGAGATAAAATATTCGATTCAAGGAATTGAATAATTACCGCGTCAGTCGCTTGCCTAGCAGGGATGACCTCGATCTGTTTCGTGAAGTAATCTGTTCCTGTCAGTATCCATCGATGTTGTGCTGAGGACGTGGGATGTATTTCTCCTATAAAATCGAGCCCCCACTGCTGAAAGGGCACATTCACTGAAACTGGTTTCAAAGGAAGTGGAAGCAATTTCTTCTTCCCTTGGAAAATTTGACATTCATGACAATTCATCACTGTTTTATATAAATCAGAAAATAATGTGGGCCAATAATACTCGGCTCTCAATACCTTGTTGGCTGTAGTTTTCCAAAACAAGTGACCACCACAGTCACCTTTATTGAAATCATGCATTACCTTCTAAGCTTCTTCTTCAACCAAACAATTTAGCAAAATGCCTCCTAGATCCTTCCAAAACAGGGCACTATTTAAAATGCAGTACTTTGCAGATTTAAGCTTCAAAGATCTACCTTTACTCTTAGACATGCCTGGAGGAGGTGACAAATGTTGAATAACATACACAATATCTGAATACCAAGGGGGCTGCAGAAAAAAATATGAAATAAGAACCAGCAAACCTTCATCTTCCTCTTCTGACATTGGTGTAAAGAGGTTTATATCTAAAGCACGCAGATTTGATTGAACCATCAATTTTGCCAAGCCTTGGCATTTGATCAATTTTGTGGGCTTGATCTCCAGATCATACTCCAACATAGATGCTATCCATTTGCCTCTTCAACCTTCTGGATTAGTTTGCATCAACACATCCTTCACTGCTACGTTAGGGACATATGCTATAGTATGTGAATGCAAAATATACACCCTAAAATCCTTCAATGCCTTGATAAGGGCCAATGCCTGTTTTTCAATAATATTATATCTTAAAGCAGCATCTCTAATAGTCCTACTAAAAAAGGCAATTGGATTTTTTACTTCATCTCTCTTTTGCATTAAGACAACAGCCATAGTATGCTCAGATGCAAACGAAAATATGATAAAATATTGAGTATAGTTGGGGCTGATCAAAATTGGGGCATTAGAAAAAGAAAAATTTACCAAATTAAATGACTTGATAGCTTCTTCACTCCACTTAACAGTGCTTTCCTTCTTCAACATATTGGTCATTTCTCTCAAATTTTCAGCCAGATTAGGTATAAATCTGCGTAAAAAATTCATCTTACCATTGAAGGCCTGAATCTCTTTCTTGTTCTGTGGAAGGTCTATGAGCTGAATTTCCTCCACTCTGGCTGGATCTATGCAGATACCATCTTTAGAGATGATATTCCCGAGAAATTTTCCCTCATCCATGGCAAAAAGGCTCTTCTTGGGATTGAGAGAATTCCCAAATTTTCTGCAACGTTGAAAAACCACTCTTAAATGGTGAAAATGCTCGTCATCTGAACCTGAAAACACTGTCAAATCATCCAAATAAACAACAAGAAAAACATCTTTTTCATTTGCAAAAGCAACGTCCATTGTACGCTGGAAGGTGGCTCCAGCATTCTTCAGTTTGAAGGGCATCTTGGCATACTGGAAGGTTCCCCAGGGTGTTGTGAAGGCAGTTTTATCTTGGTCCTTCTCATGCACCAAGATCTGGTTGTACCCTAAGTAGCCATCAAGTAGTGACATCCTAGATGCTCCAACTACTCTCTGCAGAATATGGTCCATTTTCGGAAGTGGGTAATTATCCTTTAAGGATGCCTTATTCAAGTTCTGAAAATCTATACACAATCTTATTTCTCCAGTATTTTTACGCACTGGAACCAAATTCGAAATCCAATCAGAAAATCTAATAGGAACTATGATTCCTGCTTTGTACAACCTGTTTACCTCCTTTTCAATTGATGGCAGTAGCTTTGGATTGATTCTTCTCAACTTCTGTCTGAAAGGCTTCTGATTCGGCTTGATAGGAATTGTATGCTGGATTATGTTCTTATCATACACTTTCAAATATGAATAATCCCATGCAAATACATCAGAAAATTCAAAAAGAAACTTAACATACTTCTCCTTTATCTCAGGGAATAATTCCTTTGAAAATTTGACGAATCTGGGCTTGTCAGCTGTTCCAATATTCACATCTTCAACTCCTTTCTCTGTGGGCACCAAGCTTGGTTTCTTTGCGACATCATCCTGATCAAAAAGCTCCTCTAGAGGTATGAGACCTCTAGGAATTACATTATTCTTTAGCTACAATATGTCCATCTAGTTTTCTTCTAACTTCTGATCATCAACCTCATACTCACCCTCTATGGGAGTATCTTTGAATTTTCCATCACGCTGCAAAAATGCATTAATCTCATTGTCATCCCAAAATACTTGCCAATACCTTAAATTGTCTGGAACAGCAGGCCTATGTTTTACATAGATCTCAAACTTATTGCTGGAGTTCATCGAAACCTTCAAGTTACTTGCAGTAGTGGCAAGGGAATCAGTAATAATGTTATGCATCCTGGGCACTGCTGTCAAAGTATATTCAGGGAATGTTTTAAAAATGTCCAAGACTACATTTCTGTATGCCCTCAATCTTGGATGTTTTTCTTGGTATTCTCCCTTCACCTATTTTATTATCAGCTCGGAGTCACCATACACAAAAATCCTTTTTGCATTCAACTTCTTCAGAATTTTGAGACCTGCAATCAAAGCCTCGTATTCTGCTTCATTGTTAGAGAAATGAAAAGCTAACTTATAAGCACAAACTCTAACATTGCTAGGAACCTTCTCAGGTTGAAAAATAGGGCTCCTAATCCATATTCCAATGCCAGCTCCATCCTTACCAACAGCTCCATCAAAATCCATAATCCACAAACCTTCTTCTTCTTCTTGAAGATGCTGGAAGTTTGTTTCTTTCTCTTCTTTACCTTGGCTGATTTCCCGCTGTTGAATGTCCTTTCACTGCTGGCAAGCAGGAGGTTCAAAAGTGTTTGTTGCTTTATCCTTTTCCTATTTCATGGATTCTCAGAAATTCTCTGAAATCTCAGGTATTTCATCTACTTGTACCAATTGAACATTCTCATCACTTAAACCACCATCGAAATACAAGAAAAAAGACTCTAAATCTGTATGGACAACATTAATGGGATGATTTACAGGCTTGTCTTTGTTGGTAATCATATATTTCATTTTATTTTCTCTATATAACTTCCTCAACTGGCCAAATACAGGGATAGTGGCATAAGAGAAGTCAAGCTGCATATTTCCTTTGAGTTTGGCACCCCAAGACCTAGATAGAAGCATTCCAAACCTTGGTGGGACATCGAGAACAACTACATCCATAAAAACATTCTTTGCTGCAATCTGATCTAAAGACACTACCAAATATTTAATTAGACCAATACAGTGGACCCTACTTCAGTCGAAGGAATACAAATCATGATATTTTCGAGTGATATCAAGGCTTAGCTTCTCCATGACAGCTTTGGGAATCAAATTATGTGAGGTCCCAAAGTCCAACATAGCATTATGCAAGATAAACTCATGTACTCTAAGACTCAGGTAAAAAGGAGGGACTTCATTTTCTTCAGATTCTTCTGTGGCTGGACCGAAAATAAGTTCAGGGTAGTCATCTTCTACATTAACCATATCAGAGATAGATTTTGTTTGCAAGAATTTGGACACCTGAGTTTTATATGTGCTATTCTTCACCAAATCTGTGAGGGGCATAGACACCTTTAACTTAGAAATTTCATTTTCTATATTAAAGGAGGGAGCTTTTTCTACCTCTTTAATGGGCAGATCTCTCTTCTCTGTTTTCTCCTTTGTTGAGCTCTGCTGTTTCTTTTCATTTGCTGTATTAGTAACTGAAGACGCTTTACTAGAAGAAGGGTCAGCTGGCTCCTTAGCTTTATTCTGTGCATCTTTCTTCATTTGGAGTTCTTTCCTCCTTTGAATGGGACTGGTTGTAACCTCTCTGTTCCTTAAAGAGTACTGCCTTTTTTGAGCTGACAGAGTGTTCATATACCCTCTCTGGTAGTCATCAGACTCTTCTTCCAATACTGTGTCATTGGCCAAAATGAAATTTTGGTCTTTTTGAATATTTGGAGTCGCCACTGTGTATTCTTCGTCTTCTGTGAGGAAAACTGGCGCACCATTAGCTGTGAAAAATTGATTAGCCTCAATCACATGGTCATCGTCATCTGAATCTATCCCTTGCACATAGCTCTACTGTAATGGAGTTTTAATCTGCTGCTGTGGTGGCGCAGCTTGGTCCTGCGTTCTTTGGTCTCTCTGTTTAATTCTGAATTGTGGTTGTTGTCCTCTGAAATTCAGATTTCTTATTTGAGGCTCCGGTTTGTCTGCAATGGTTAACCTATCAACCATTTTTTATATTGTTCTGATCAGAGTGTCCATTTTACTGTCTGAAGTAGAGGCCTCCTCTTTTATTGTGATTCTTTTCTCAGCTCTGGCTCGTGCTCTTTTAGCCAGCAGATTAGCTTCAACGTTTACCACTATCTTTTGCATGTCTTCAAGTGAAGGCGGGTCTCATTCATGCAGTTGATATGCCATGTCGGCATCAAAACCATCAGGAAATTTCAACAACGCTAATCCCACAGGAGGTTTAAAATTAGCTGGAATAGCATTATATATAGCATTGAATCTTAAACAATAATCCTGCATGGTTTCACCCACATTTCTTTTAATGTTCTCATACTCAGACAAAATTTGGAGTGGATTCTTTTTTACCTCCCACCGTTCCAGGAATTGAGTGTGCAACTCCTGCAAAGTGCAAATTGAGCCTAGTGGTAAGGCTCTAAACCACTTTCTAACTTCGCCTCTGAAGCTTTGAACAAACAACCTTGTTGTTACATTCTCTGCTTCTACCTCATGCAAATCAAAAAAGTCATTCATTTTATCAACGTGCTGCTGGGCCGTGATGCTCTAAGTGGCATCAAAAATAGGAATTTTACTTTGATAGTCAGTTGGCATATCATTGAGGACCTGGGGTAAGACTAGGGGTGCATACCTGGCAGCCATAACTCTGGGTGGATTTACAACAAGATTTGTAGGATTTGAGGGAGGTGTTGATGGAGGAGATGATAATTGGGAATTGACTGATGGGAATGTTGATGAATTGGGAGGGGGAAATGTTGTTTGTGATGATTCTGAAGGCTCAGGAATATTAGTTATAGTGGTCAACTGAGGAGAATTCAAAATGTAATCGTCAATGGAGGAATTTGCTCTTTGGAATTCAATATCTACAAGGAACTCAGGATCTAAAATTGTATCATCAATGTCATTTTTAGACTTATTCCTAAATAAAGAAAGCTGAAAATTCTCATCAAAGGAAATATCTTCTACAAAAAACCACTCACTAGGCCAAGTATAGGATCTGAAGGCGGGTCTAGGGCTTAATGATCCTTCTTGTCTTCTGACAATTCTTGGGATAAGATTTGGATTTTCAAACACAGGGGGAGGAATTGGATCTGGATTAGCCCTGGTGTATCTTATTGAAGCCAGTGTGGTCGAATTTCTATTTCACAGAATTTTATTCCCAGCCTAGAAAACTCTGAAGATCATCGTTCAAAAGTCTAGAGTTATCTAATATACTGGGGAAATTTGCAAGTCAGATGTTATGTTTATAAAACTAGACCAGATATTGACTGAAGCAGCATTTATCTACTTATGCACTTGCAAAGCAATGTGCAGTTCGAAGGCTACCTGGCATAACTTCAGGCTTCATCTGTAGTTTACAAAACGAATAACACTAACAAACAAACAATCTTGAGCATCCCCGGTATGGTCGCCAGAGATGTTAGCACCTGAATTGGAACCCAAGCTGAAAAGGAAAATCAGGGTAACAACTAAACCACGCTCATCCTTGTAGCTAGCCCTACAAGGATAGGAGAGGGATCTCTCCATGAAAAGGATATTCAACAAAGTGAAATAATAATTTGATATTAGCCTAGGTAAAATGATGGGAAAAAGCTTTAAATAAAATAAATGAATTTTCAGGGATGTGTGGGACAAAATGGGACAGTTCAAACCAGGAATTAAATTAGGACACAGGGTATTTCATGGGGTAAGATAGGCAGGATATTTAGCAATTAAAATTTAATGAGGATGGGATGGAAAGACTGGGAAGGAGCTAAAAAGGGCACAGTAAATGGATCCTTTTCAAACAGAAGAAAAAAACACAGAGCATGAATGATTTCCCAAGGTAGAGCATATAAAATGGATTATACCTTTCTATCTTGAAATCATTCAAAAAGAAATTTTTATGAATGAGAGATGGAACATAACAATTACATATGAAACAAAGGAGAGAAACAAATGTTAAATCTCATACCACATGGATCCCACAAATCAGAGCTACATCTCTTATTAATTCCTGTCAAACTGTAAAATGGAGCGCAGAGATTTTCTTCCACATTATTCCCCTACTTCCGACTTACAGACTCGACTTGTTACAAATGATTTACAATCACAATAAATACATTGAAATGTGGGAACATAGATCCACAGAAAAGGGAGTTGTTCTAACAGCTGAAGAACTGAAATGCAATCATAGTAAATAAATACAACAATCTGCCCCTAAAAATAAGGGACAACATTACATTTGACTACTTGGAGATTTCGCTGTTATGTTGTATGAAAGAAAATAGGTAATCCGATGAGCATATTTCCTATTTTGATGCTGTTGTAACAATCTTCGCTTATTTTAGCTCTTGGCCTTTGACTGTCGCTTGCTTTCCTTTATTTTTTTGGAGAAAACTAAATTTTTAAATAAAATGTTGTTGAAACGGAAATGAAATGAAATAATGCCTTACGTGAAGGGAAAAATGTAATTTGAATGGGAAAAGGTGGCGAGGGAGATGGGGTCCACATAGCAATCGGAATTGAAGGATCGGAGGGGAAGTGTATGCAGCATATAATGTATGACGTAATCGCAATCGGGATCATGGGTTGGATATATATGAATCAAACCACAAAAAATTTCGATGCGATGAAAGGGAGGAGGGCCTTTATGGTGGGATCGGGATATGTGAATCGCAATCCCAATATCGGAGCGCGCGGAAGGAATAGTTTGCATATGGAATCGCCGATTGCGATGGCGTGATTAGATGTGGGCCGTCCGATCATCAATCGGCGGTCGAGATCGCATCGGGTGGGGGGGTGTTGCGATTGAAATGTTCCGATTGGCGGAGGACCGTTGGATTTGGATGATGAGATCGACGGCAAACGTGTAATCGGGAGTGAGCCATCAGGGAAATCGCATCGGAAACTTTTACAACGTGCCGTTCGGACCATGCAAATAAAACATGTGATGCGATGGAAAGGGATTTAAAGTGGCCAGGTTTATATAACATAAACCTCATTACAAAGTTTTATTATAAGGTTTCCATAGTATGGTGGGGAAGTGGTTTGGGAAATCACATATGTATTAGAATGATTTATAATGTAATTTTGTAAATCGGAAGAGGAGAATGGGGTTTTATAAGGAAGATATTAAAACTTTAAACATAAAGTTTTAAGGGAAAATTGGGAAATAGGGATTATTTGAGGATATAGGGGATTTTACTTCACTTAAGCATAAATTTCAATCCAGAAGTCAGTCTTGAGAGTGTAGTATACTGTTGGAAATCTCTTTCCGGGCTCTTTCTAATGGATCTTCTTAGAAGATGATTTGGCACTGAACATGCTATGGAAAACTTCTCTGAAGGCAGGGTGATGTTTTTGTGGAGAAGGCAGCTTCTGAAATGTGACTTATTACATATGCTGATATAAAATTACATAATGAATGATAATAAAGGCAAAATATCATGTTTTCACCTCAAAACATGGTTTTGAGGTGAAAATTACATCAAGCTGAACAAAATATAACTTTGATCTTCCAGGTGATGTGACTTTGAGTTTATTGATTTCCTCATGATCTTGCTGATATTATTGACGTTTGACTCATTAATTTGACCATGGTGAGACCCTAGAAAATAATGAGACCCATCCTATGACCTATTGACATAATTTTGAGAATGAAAGTGACTAATGACTAAAGACAATAGAAAGGAGAATCAGGAAGTACCTTATGAGGGAAAACTGATAAAAAAAAAATTTACTACCATCAATGAATCCATGACCTAGCAGAATGATGAAATTTATTCGGTATGAGACACCTAATATGCAGATGCAAAAGAGAAGTTTTGATCACTAATGGTAGTATGACTAGACTGACACTAACAGTTGCAAAAATAGAGCATTTATGGTAATTTCATAGTGAATTCGGACTATTTTACACTGATTTCGCTACGAACTTGTGTAGAAGTCCCAAATTTACATGAAATGGCCAATGTGACTTATGCACAAGATATTTTTTGGGATTTTTATTTGACATTGACACCTATCACCTTAATGATGACCTTTAAGACCCCCACATATGTAAATTGTTTTGAAAATTAATGAACTTCATGACCTTATTTCACCCTAATGACCTAACCTAACTTACCTAAGACCAACCTAGAAAAACCTATTTGTTATCAGGGATAACAGTGGCTCCAATGGGGATGATGTTCCCCCTATGGGGAAGCAAAGAACCATCAGCTCCAGTGCCTTATTGAAAAATAAAAATTTTAACTTTGATGATGTCCTTTCCAAGTATTTATGGCCTCCACCTCAGGCTTAAACTTGTTGAAGAGATCATCTGCAACTTTAAACTGTTTGCAATCAAACCAAACTGGAATCCAAGATGAAAACTAAATCTGTACAAACTGATAATGAAACTGGGAACTAAAAACCAAACTTGGTCATTATTATGAGGTTATTTTTGTAGATTGCAACCTACTCTAATAGCTGTAAACAGAAGCTAGATTCAAATGAAATAGAAATTCCAATATAACCAATCAATTAGATGGTTATTCAATAAACATTTTCTCATACTTTGAAAGATAAACTTGAAATATGGCAACTAAAACTTCCATTTGAAAAAAACCCCATGATCCAAAACTTCTGTGAAAAGAACTTTTCTTGATGGTTGTAAATGACTGGCCAGAGGATCTCAAAATCATGAAATATAAGCTCATTTCGAAGACCAAATGAAAAAGAAACATCTTCTTCATTTACAACTGCAACCTATCCCTATTTCATACCTTGATTTGTAACATCATTTTCAGGACAGGACTTTGAATGTTCATGAAAATATTCAATAGGAGCAATTATATCATTATGCACAAACATATATTTTTGATCATTTAAATCTACAAGAAGACTTCTATGACAACAACTTGTAGATCAAAAAGTTGTGTATTATTGTCTATTATTTCTTCTTCATGACAACCTTCAAGCATACTCAAGGAATCAACCTCCTCCTCATGATGAAAAGAAACATGTTTCACATAAGATTTTCCCTTCTCCTTCCCATTTTAATGTTCCTCAGCATTCAAAAGTTCAAAAAATGAACAATGTGTAGAGCCTTGTAATTGACCATCTTTATGTTCCTCTTTATCATCTAAAGATTGGGAAAGTTGTTGCAAATTTTCACAAATTTCATGGGATATAACTTAGCTGTCAAATTTCTTACCTATTTTATCTTCAATGGAAAAAGAGACATCTGCTTGTTGGAAAATTTCTTGATCATTATGACATCTATCTCGTGAAGAAAATTCATAAAGTGCCTCTAATATCTGCTCATCATCCATCCATTTAGCATCATCATGAATGCTTTTAATGTATTGAATGAAACCTTTCCAAAGATTGCAACGGTCTTGAAAAAGTGATGATAAAGGATGATAATTCCCATAATTTTAAAAAAATATTCTATGGAAATATTTAAGAGAACACAAGCTTCCTAATTTCAACCCTTCATACCATACTCTAGCTTTGCCATCTAGGGTAACCATAAACATCTCCATGAGACAATCTTCAAGAAAATCAACCCTCAGTCTACATACATGTATGTGGAATTTAACCAAATGAAAAACAACACCATCTTTATTTTAATCTTTGAAAATGGGAAGATGGGTTGACCAATGAAAATGAGGCATACGATCTGGAAAACCATAGATGTGAGACTAATCCATAGGAGCATACCTGGGATTTATTCTTGCAGTATAACTCATCTTGGAACTTCATCAAGATACTGATTTTCAAGCAGTGGAGTCACCATGAAGCTTTGAATTTCTGAATTCTTTTAGAATGCATTCACCAAGGTAGAAGTACATCCTTGAATATTTCTGATCTCCTGTTACCTTCAAGAGTTTAGTTAATTTGATTGAAAAAAAATTTCTGGGGAAATATAACTTCGAGCTCCTGGGAGACACACCAAAATGTTATCACCAAACTAAAGATGATGGGCTACTCAACAGTCAATTCAGAGTAACTGTTCAAAGCACTTTTTGTTGGAACTTAGCCTTTCCAACTTGAGAGGGCTCTCTCAAGAATTTGTATGATATTCAATAGAAAATTCTTGGAAAAAATATGGATAAATCTTGCATGTATTTTGAATGGTTTTTTATGCAGGTGAAGGATGTAAATAAATGGCTACCATTAGGCATTGAATCAAAATGGAAATCAATTACATGGAAAACATTTGTCATGGAAGCTGAGGCATGTGTACTCTCATCAAAATATAACTTGAACAATAAACTATATGCATAAAGGAAGTTGGAGCATGTTTAACCATGAATTCTAAGTGATTACACATAAAGCAAACTGAATAAACATTAAAAAGGGAGATAAGGTAAACAAACATAAGAGTACATGATGAATCTCAAGTTTGAGAGAATCTTTCTGCAACTGTATATTACTGACTGAAAAATATTACAAAAGTAGCATATGGAATGACATCAGTCAACCCTCGCTAACTCTAAAAATCCTCTATTTATAGAGTGGAGACTCATACAAATGACTTGTGACCTTGCTAGATTTCAATTCTTGCCTCAAATACCTATTTCAAATAGGATTAGATCACTTAGAGACTTCCTAGGGATATTTTTTGTTTGGGAGAATTTGAATACAAAATGGACTCTTCTTTCATTAAATAGTTCAAAAAAACCATTTAATAACCCTTATCAAATGAAACAAAATAATTTTATGACTGTATTGGACAGATGATGTGTCAATTTTTGACATGGATACTGAGTTGGAACTCTTCCAAGTCGAATTTTACACATTTTACATAAATCTGGTTAGTGAAAATTCTGAAAAATAGGCCTCAAAGATGAGTGCATAATTTTGAAACCCTGATGGCTTTGCAAAAAATGGGAGGTTAATGTATATGGGCTTTTCCAGAAGAAAAAACTCCTTCCAATTTCCAAAATTATTTTCAATTGGGTCATAAAATGAAGTTGAAGTTGACTGTTAAAACATTTATGTACAAGAAATTTCAAGAGAGTTTGTAGTGAAGAGTTCGTAGCGTTTTCCATTTGGAAATTTCTGCAACCATTCTAACTTCTTTGCTCATTAGAGGGTCTTTGATCCGGATCTTGGGGGGGAGGCCCCCAAGATCTAAAAAGTTGAAATGGATCTGACAAGATCTGCAAAATTAGAATGCCAGAAAAGAAGAGAGAACACAGAGAGAATAAAACCACAAAGAAACTTGTTTTATTAAAACAAAGAATAATTGTAGAAGCTACATTGTGGTAGACAATCTGTCCTTTTACAAAGTGAGGCTTGTTATTTATAGCCTTTTTTGAGATACAATACCATAGGTGGATACCATGGGCCAATACCATGGGTAGATACCACTTACAATACCATGGGTAAATCCCATGTGTGGATGAATACCATGGGTGGATACATACCATGGGTGAATAAATATCATGGGTGGATGAATACCATGGGTCGATTCCATTTACAATACCATGGGTAAATTCCATGGGTGGATGGATAACATGGGTAGATGAATACCATGAGTTGATGCCATTTTCCATTCGGATCATTCCTCCCTCCTTAAGAAGCAATGGTCCCCATTGCGTGAACTTCCCTCCTGAAAAGCCTTTGTTGAATATGAAGAACCACTGAAGAGAAGGGTTTTGTGTAGTTAACCCATAACCGTAATGAACGAAGATCCGAGGATAGAGATACCCTGTAATGCTTGTGACCAACTGTGATATTGATAGTGTGCGGCCTAGCAAATGGACTTCGATGAAGTGTGGGTTTGTGGATGAACCAAAACCATGACAAATGAAGATCCGAGGATAGAGATACCCTGTAATGCTTATGACCAACTGTGTGACTAACAGTGCGCGGCCTAGCAATTGGACTTCGATGAAAATGATTTTGTACGGTTGACCCATAACTGTGATGTTGATTGTTGATGAAGTAGCAGGTGCCTACATAGCTTGGGGTGGGAGGGCACGTCTCCAAATAACCCAAGCTGAATGCTGCTATGTTGAAACTGATGAATGTGAAGCAGGTGCCTACTAAAACGGGGTGGGAGGGCACGTCTCCAAAGAGAACCCGCTCCGAATGCTGCTCCAGATTTAAAATAAGCATAACTCGGTCAATATAACTCGGAATATTTATTATAACCTGTTTATGGAAATGGACTGATCATTCTGCATCATCTCATGTGCTTGAAACCACTCTTTGGAGACTCTAGACTCTCAGATTTGCGCTGGAACTGTCACGCCGTCACAATTTTTTTGAAAAAATAGTTGATTTTAAATCAACGATAACTCCCACATGCGAACTCCGATTCGACCGATTGTTTTTTTGAACTTCGGTGATTTTTCAAGAGGAGTTCAGATATATCTCCATTTCTTTGAAATTTTGTATTAAAAACTGTGAAAAATGACAGGAGAGCCGCCGTCCATGAATTGTCGTCAAAAAAATTGCTTCAACATTGCTGATTTTGAATTAGCGATATCTCCCTCATCCGAACTCCAATTTGGCCGATTTTTTTTTTGAATTTGAGTATTTTTTCGCAGGGAATACAGATCTGGGCTTTGTTTTTGTAATTTTTTCACCAAACGTTTAATATATAATCTGAAAGCTCGCCGCCCAAAAACATTCATGGATTTTGTTGAAGATTGCTGCAAAACATTGAAACTGAAATATGTTTCAAACCCTCATTCCCATGGAGGCATAACCTGAATCTGATACCACTGATCCAGATCTTGGGGGGGAGGCCCCTGAGATCTAAAAAGTTGAAATGGATCTGACAAGATCTGCAAAATTAGAATGCCAGAAAAGAAGAGAGAACACAAAGAAAATAAAACCACAAAGAAACTTGTTTTATTAAAACAGAGAATAATTGTAGAAGCTACATTGTGGTAGACAATCTATCCTTTTACAAAGTGAGGCTTGTTATTTATAGCCTTTTTTGAGATACAATACCATAGGTGGATACCATGGGCCAATACCATGGGTAGATACCACTTATAATACCATGGGTAAATCCCATGTGTGGATTAATACCATGGGTGGATACATACCATGGGTCACTTATAATACCATGGGTGAATAAATATCATGGGTGGATGAATACCATGGGTCGATGTCATTTACAATACCATGGGTAAATTCCTTGGGTGGATGGATAACATGGGTAGATGAATACCATGAGTTGATGCCATTTTCCATTAGGATCAGTCTTAATTAGGAAAAATGACTTAATTTCATGCATTTACCCACTCCTCTTATGATAAAAATTGGAAATTATTACATAAAATCATCTCCAGCGAGTTCATAGAAAAAAATCGACTTTAAGCCTGGAGTACGCTATGAACTTTCCTGATATTTTCCAGATTTTCAAATTTTCACTTCTTACCCCCAAAAACCTATCCAGAGATATGTTAAATGATGATATGGAGCATCCTAAGACAAAATTTGGCCCAAAAAATGTATTACCCTCTCCAAGAGGCAACAGGTTCATCTAGAACTATCATTTTCAAGCCTTTTTTCTTTAATTATGTTTGAACCATCTCATTTAATCAAAACAATTTGTCTAAGGTGGCAATGACCATGACCCAGTGATGAACAACCATACTGGAATCTAGGCTTTTCTTATCAGAATTTTAGGACGTACTGTTATGTTTGATGATGTGGCAAAAATGGTGAGCTAGTAGCCTAATCACCCTCCTTGCTGCGTGTTCTGAGCAACAGGTGTCTCTACTGATACACTTCAGCATCTATTGATGACTCATGTGTTGCCAAAAAACACTAAATGCTACAAAAACACCAAAATTTCCCCTTGCTTCAAAAACAGAACATTTAGGGCAAGTTCGTAGTGAATTCTGACCATTTTACACTGATTTAGCTATGAACTTGTGTAGAAGTGCCAAATTTACATGAAATGGCCAATTTCACTTATGCACAAGATATTTTTGGGATTTTTATTTGACATTGACACATATCACATTAATTATGACCTTTAAGACCCCCACATATGTACAATTTTTCGAAAGTTAATGAACTTCATGACCTTATTTTACCCTAATGACCTAACCTAACTTACCTAAGACCAACCTAGACAAACCTAGTTGTTATCAAGGATAACAACATCATTACAAAGGAAAGTTAAGTAGTTTGATTGGACAGAGGAGTGTGAGGCTAGTTTTGAGTAGCTCAAGAAGTTGTTGACACATGCTCTCGTGTTAAAGATAACAAATCTGGATAAGGAGTTTGTAGTGTGTACAGATGTTTGCAAGAGAGGAATTGGTGGAGTCCTTATGTAGGATGGAAAGGTGGTATGCAATGAGTCACAAAATCTAAATGAAAATGAGCAAAAATACCCGACACATTATCTCAAGCTAGCAGTGATCATTCATGCACTGAAGATGTGGAGGAAATACCTTCTTGGTAGGAGGTTTGTACTTATGAGTGATCACATTGGGTTGAGGTACTTGTTTTACCAACTGAATCTGAATGCCAGACAAGCCAGATGGTTGGCCACGATCAGAGAGTTTGACTTTGAGATCAAGTATATCAAGGGAAAGGAGAATAAGGTTGCATATTCTCTTAGCATGAAGGTACATGTAAATCACATAGTAGTCATGAGCTCCTATGGGATGGACTTACAAGATAATATATTGCAGGCAGGTCACCCCCATCACAGGTATATGGAGATTATGCACATGTTGCAGCAAAGTACAGGTACAGGTACAGGTGGTGGTATATGTACAAGTACAAGTGTTGGTACAAGTAAATGTACTTGTGTTGGTACAGGTAGAGGTACATGTGGTATAGGTATAAGTACACGTGTACATGATTTGGATTACCATATCACAAAAAATAGGTTGGTTAGATTTAGAGAGAAGATATATGTATCAGACAACTGTGAGCTCAAGAAGGTGATCTTGAGGGAGTTTTATGCGAAACCATATTCAAGTCACCCAAGCTACTAGAAGACTTTGACTATGGTGAAGATATTCTACTATTGGCCTAATCTAAAGAGGGATGTGGCAGATTTGGTAGCCATATTTTTGAATTTCCAGATGGCTAAGGCAGAGTGTAAACATCCAGGTGGTTTGCTATAATCGATTGCGATTCCAGAGTGGAAATGGGAGGTCATTTCCATGGACTTCATTACAGGTTTTCCTAAGAAAAATAGGAAACAAGATTCCATTATGGTTGCTGTGGAAAGTTTAAAAAAGGTTTCACACTTCATTCTGGTGAAGATTACATACTCAACTAGTAATGTAGCACAAGTGTTTATCAGAGACATAAGCAGTTTGCATGGTGTTCTGAAGAAGATTGTGTCTGACATGGATACAAATTTTACTTCCAAGTTTTAGAAGGAGTTGTTTGTAGGTTTGGCCACTGAGTTGGCCTTCATCACAACTTATCATCCACAGACAGATGGACAGACTAAAAGGGTCAACATGATACTAGAGGATATGTTGAGGTTGTATGTGATGCATCAACAACGCAAGTGGGAAGAATATCTTCCACTAGTAGAGTTCACCTACAAAAATGGGTACCAAGAGTCATTGAGGATGAGTCCATTTTAGGCTATGTATGGGCAAAGTTGTAACACTCCTATCAGTTGGAGTGATCTGGTTAACATGGTACTGATTAGGCCAGAGATGATAGCAAAAATGGAAATCTATCTACAAAATTGAAACACTTTCACCAACTTCCTTCAATACCTTCAACATGTTTTGATCAACCCAAGGATGTGATTAGTTTATAGATCTACTGTAACAAGGGCAGCACCATAAATGAGACCTCGAGTTAATTTCCTCCAGGAGCTATAATTATACTTTGACACATTAAATTCACTACCATTCTTGTTTAATTGTTGTTGAGAAAGGAACTTCGTCTATAGTTCTTACCTGTCTTCATTAGAAAACTGACAACAATATCCATATTTATGCACCTTATAAACAATGAAAATCCAGGATGATGTGGGATGGGAAACTTGTCCATCATTTCTCAACACCTAGAAAACATTTTTAGTTTACAATTCTTCTAAAGGATGCACATCGTTGAATAACATGCAACAAATTGTGAGGAAAATCTCATTTGTACATGCATAAGCAAGAATTATAGAGTATATAGGAGGATAAGTTGAGATGAACTGATAGATTACCCATGAATATCAAAGGGTAACATTTGATTGGATATTCCCGTCCAGGTTTCCATCTTCTAGTTGACATCAAACAAATTGGCTTATGATCATACACAAGTCAGCCTACCCTTAACTTATTTACTTCTGAGAATGTTTCTTTTTTTCTACCATTATAATTGAAAGAAGTGAAAAACACCCTCCCCTATGAGGAGAGTCAATGCCAGTAGAAACTTGTCTTTCAATCCCCTTTTTTTTTTCAACACATTTTCAGCAAAAGAATTCAATGCATCTTTGATTTTCTTTGTGCTCTTTACAAGGCTTATTCCCATAACATGGACCATCATGTTGTCCAACAATATTTAAATATTCTGTGATGACATCAAATTTAGGTTCAGGGCTTGTTTTAGGTACTAAATGAGCATTAGCATGGTTATCAGACCCACTGCACATAAATATTTGTTGGCGTATGGTTTTATTTGGTTTGAGAGAGATTGATCAAATACACTAATATCACACATTAATCTTTGAAAAACAGAGTAAATATATTGCTCTTCCAACAAGCTCCAAAAGCACTTGTATTTGTGATACCATTTGGTATAAAATATAACAAGGTCCCTCCTTCCCAGTGCTAATGGTTCTTCTCATTACTCATAAGTAAATAAAGAGAGTGAGGCATATATATTTTTTGGAATGCCTTAATTCCCTACTCTAGAGAATGAAAAATACAGTCCTTTGTTTTGATAATTTTAGTCACATATATTTTACTTGGTATCCAATTCCTTCCCCATCCCATTCCTGTACATCTATGGTATCCAATTCCTTCCCCTTCCCATTCCTGGACATTTGAATAGCTCAGTATTCATTTAACATCAAAGGTATTGTCTATTCATATAAAATATCAGGTGCCAAAGTTATAGTGGTTGAGATATTGAATCCACTTTGCATATGTAATGAGATCGGTTGAGGGATTAAATCCACTGAAGGAGTAGAGGTGCCTCCATAGGAGGAGTGTTATTGCCACTCAGAGCATTGGTGATCTACTTATTGGAAAAGAGGAAAAATAAAACGACCGTTGCTTGAAAGGTTTCATATATCAACAAAAGAGTATGACAAAAAAGTAATCTACAAAGGGTTTTAAGGGGTTTTACTCATGGCATATGATTTCATGGAGTGCCAGGAAATATTGAAAGGGAGGAAGGGACATTGTGTGTGTCGGGGGATATCGAAGGTATGGAAAGAAAAAGGGCATTGATGTGAGCATGTAGAGTTATGCAGAGAGGTTTTAGCATTGTTGGTGCTAAGCCTATTGTAGGGGAAGGCACAATGGTCAAGAAAAATAGGAATAATAAGAAGACATTTTTGGATGTTGCCAAGCCCCTCCCTGATTGGGGAATTGGCTAAAATATATTGGCAACACAAGAACTTCTACAAAATCACATGCATCAAGCTCAAAAGAGATTGTTTTCATGGAAAGGCATGGGGGAGTTTCCACAGAAATGGTGAACCAACAACAAAGACCCCTGTAAGGATTAATGGTGCAAACAAACGTGTGTGGAAATTGATTAATGACGTCCCTAATGAGACTTATGAGACTACATTGAAATGTATATTAGTGATTTGAACATGTGAAGACAATGCTAAAGTAAATGTTCATTTCTTCCATTGGTTTTATCAAACTCGATTTGGAGGCTTGCGAGACAAGATTTCTTTGGAAGCTACAAATTGTGAGGCATGAATAATGTAGTTGCCTAAAAAAATATGTTTACTGATCAACTATCACAACATTTTTTTTCTCTATTGCACCCACATTTTTTTTGTTTCTACTTTTTGTGCATGTATGCTTATAGGAGTGCCTTTGATAATGGGGATAATTCTTTCTGCACTTGCAACCTTTGAGAATTATTGAGTTAATTGATATGTATGCAAGATATAGTTAGATATGTATACTTCAAAAAGCTAAAAAAATAAATATACTTCCAAAAGCTACAGAAAGAAATATCCCCATTGAATTAGGTGATACGTATACCATATCTACTCTCCACAATATTGGTGCCTATGATTGGCTTGGTATTCAAATGGATTTTCTATCAAATATTATGTTTTCAATCTTTTTGGTGTTCCTGATTAGCTCTCCCAAATATGTAATTAGACCAAGCATTTTAGGGTTGGCAATAAAATAATCCTTACATGCAAATTTCATTACATTACAACATGTAGATTTCATTACACTACAACACATTCCTTACTGAAAAATGATCCTTTAAATAGAATGCAATTATATCTTATTCCCCATTATTTCCACCAGCTTCCTATACACTATCAATAGCTGAAAGAATAACAAGGGACCAATACTTTTCATTTCTAGAGAAATACCACCTATCATGTTATCGATAGCTTCAAAAGGGAATCGATTTCTTTATACCACAGATGCCTAAGTTCCTCTAAGGGATACTCCTTTGTGGAACATATTATTAGACTTTGTGGATGGTCGATATATGGGAAACACCAATTGCACTCTATCAACCTTTCAATTTGTGCCTCATCCTTGTATAGTTATATAAAGTGTTATATAACCTTTCTCATAATTCAACCTAGCTAGTTGTCTACAACTACATTTTTACCTCAGGATATCACTTCTTTGGAAATGGCTCTAAGGTGTGCATAAAATAATGAACCCATATTTAAATAGGAACATCCTATATATCCTAATGACTCTGCAGTAATACATGTGGCCCATTGGATTGGAAGTACCACTGAATTGTAGGGTCTTGTAGACAGAACTGCATTCCAAAATGTCATTAGCTACTGGAGCCCCAATTTCTAGTACGAATTTATCATTTAGTGCCTCTATCATATCATGCCATGAATGAAAATTTATTTGATGTGCTTACCCACCATTACATAGGGGCATTTTCCAAATGCATATACAGTGTTGCAACCCTTTTCTCAGGCACCATCTACTCCACCAATTGTTCCAAAGCTTCTTCAATGGTGTCATTTGTGCCATTAAACTCAATATGTTCTTATGATAAGCACTAATCCACCTAACTATTATCAACATCATGCAATTCCAATCATTTTTTTTTTAAATATATTCAAGAGTTCCTAAAATTGACAATGATGAATCAACTACCTTAATGGACACTGCAAATCATGGTTTTATTCAGAAAATAATTTGCCACCAATTTTCTCTTTACACAGTCATTACTATTGGACATCATACTACAAGGAAATGACCCTCTAGTGGAGGTTATAACGAAGGTTTTTAGTGTTACAAAATTGGCCAAAATTGTCAAAAAAAAAATTGCTACAACATCTGTTTCCGGTAATGGAGGTTTTGGAAGAGCTTCTAACGGAATTTCAGCATAACTAAAAAAACTAGGTGGCCAGAGGTTATTACAGATTTTTTTCTCATCGGTGCGCTATCCATGTGTCAACACACTGGTGTGTTTTAGAGTAAATGCACAATTCTTGCAAACCTAACAAGCGCTGGGATGGAAAACAAATAAAGGACGCCCCAGGACGTTTATCAACGTCACAGTGCATGTCATCCAGACGGTCGCCTTGGGGTGGTCGAAGGTGCATGCATCGGGCCGTAAAGGTCTAAAACTGCACCAGGCGCACTGTAGGTGATAAAATACACTGGGTCGTTCTAATTGGTATTGGGATTTCTGTGGTGCCCATAGGTCGTATCAACGCACTAGTTTGTAGTATTATAGAAACGCATTGGTGCACATTATCACACAAACACAACAATTGTTCTAATTCGTATTGGTATTTGTGTGGTGTCCATAGGTCATAGAAACGCACCAGTGAGGAGTCTCACATAAACGCACAGGTGCGCAATATCGCAAAAATGCACCGAGACTTATAATTTTTATTAGTATTTGTGTGGTGCCCATAGGTCATAAAAACACACCGATGCGCTTTATCATACAAACACACCGGTGTACAGTAATTGACATGCACCAATGTTAATTTTGTATTTTTTAGAAACATCGACCTGTGACAGTGCAATTATTGTGAATTTTTAAAATTCATTATTCATCAAAATTTGACACATATCTTATAACAATATTCATATCAATTAAATGTTTATTAGTGCATTTAAATGTGATGTTTGGATTAATTTGTTATATCATATCATAATTATTGTGATTTTTTAAAATTCATTATTCATCAAAAGACAAAACATATCTTATAACAATATTCATATCAATTAAATTTTTATTAGTGCATTTTAATGTGATGTTTGGATTAATTTTTTATATCATATCATCAGATTTCACATCTCTTCATTATAATATTTAATTAGTGGTGTTACATTTCATGGCGATAATGGAGAACACAATAGAATAAATTAAAACACACACACACATATATATATATATATATATAAGACATTTTTTGTCATACAAAATGGGACAGTTATTGGTATCCCTTTGTCTTTCAATTGGGACACTATGTTGATTACATTAAAAAAAATGTCTAATTTCACAGAAAAATATTTCAAAAAATACGACACCTTCATTTGACATCCAAATATAATGATCACCATTCTTCGCTTGAACTGTTGTCACTGCTCGAGCTACTTCCATGACTTGGGTTATTTTTAGGAATGTTTTGTTCACAGTGTTGATTGTTTTTTTCTTCTTAACCTTCCATCTACAAACATTAAAATAAATTGTAATGAGTGTATATACATTGGTAAGAACAATGAATATTGCAATATTAAATAATATACATCAATGTAAATCGAAAAAAAATTATGTACCATAGCAATAATTGACTCATGAACTATACACATTCTTTCAAAACCAAATTTCATGCCATCTTTCAAGATTTCATCTGATGACACAATTCCATAATTTGTTTCCTGCAAGTTTTATACCCCATAACAAATCATATATTTAATATAAAATATTTTTTTGTTCTATTAATGATAGATGGAGCTAAGTAAAACAAGATCGATAGATGCTTACAAATTCCACAATTAATTTCTGATATGCCAACATATACTAATAACCCATATTTAACCCAATGTCAATCAATTCGTTTGATGGTTCTTCTTTGTATGTTAGCACCTATTTTAATACATTCAATGATGATTGTTGTGATGAAATCTAGTTAAGTTGTTATAAGGAAGTAACAATTACTCACAAACTTAGATATCAACCCTTTTCTTCCTTTTCGTCTTGTTTTATGTGCTGAATGGGTTCCATTTTCTTTTATTTTTTGTAAGAAGATACTTGAAAGGTAATATTTAATGATAAATGTTTATTTATTGTACCTAATTGAAAAATTCAATGATTACATATTACATTTGAAGCACGTTGTTGTTGAGATGGCTCATCATGCGATGCAATTATGTCCATTTCTTTGACCATCTCCTTGTACACCTTTTTGGACATTTCTACTAGCATATTTCTGATATCAGCTCGTTCATATTTTGAGATTTTCATAATATTCCTGAAAATGTTACATGACAATAAACTATTTAATTTTTATATTTATATATGAAAAGTAAATATAACAAAAGTGATATTTATAAATGATTGCTTTCTAGTAATATATATATAATTCTAGAAAATTTTTTAAAGGGAATATTATTTTTTCATTCTTTTTTTTATTGTTGTATTTTTTTGCTATTAAAATTCTGACTGTCTCATTGACCAATTCTCTGGAATCTCTTCCTGTAGTTTAGATAAAATTTGGTTCTAGAATCATTGGATTGATTTTTGTATGGTAAGTGGAAAGAATGTCTATACATTTGTTCCACTAGATCCCTCAAAATAATATAAAAATTTTTCCCCTTTTTTTAACCTCTAGCCCCACTCTAGATGAGTTAAGGAGAGATTCATTTTCATTTGCATGTTATATATTTTTTTCTTTTCTTAGAACAACATTTTTTTAGCCACCTATAAATTTTTGACAAGAAAACAGGTGGCTAAAATTGTTTCTGAGTCTTCAGGAGATACATTTCCTTTGTAAACCTATCATTCTTGAAGCCTCCATGTGTTTTCTATCCTTTAAAGAACCCTCATTGTTGTTTCCATGAAAGAACACTACTGTTTTGTGAAGAAACTGTGTTCAAAAGGCCTCCATTTTCTCCATTTTATTCCCACAAAAATGCCCATTTGTCTCCCTTATTTCCTTCTCAAAGTTCCTCTATAACCCTTCATTTAACCTCTAAATCCTCCTAAATCCCATTTTAAACCATATACTGCATTTTATTTGGTTTAAAAATCTTCTTTTTTGCCTACCGGAACCCCTCATTTGGCTTAAAAAACACTAAATTTAGGCCTAAAACACTCATTTTCACATTGAGGCCTTAAGGCCCTTTCGGCTTAGCCCTTAGCCCCTTTCTCTGCATGTGACTCGGTGCCCAGGACCAGGCGGAAGCCCTTAATCACTAATCGCAATCGGAGCATTCTTCCCCATCTTTCCTTTGTTCTTTAAAATCTTCCAATGCGATGGGAATTTCTCCTCCGATTCTCCGATTTAATCCTGACCGTTGAACCCACAAAAAGCAACGGCCAGGATTAAATTGCGCCCTGCCCTTGGGCCCTCCATCATTTCCCCTATGATCCAATCTCGACCGTTAATCTCCCCTGTGATCCAATGGTCATCGCTTAATTGAAAATCACAAAATCAAAGACGTTGGCGTTTTGGCCCCTTTCCTTTTCTCTGATGCGATTAAATCCTAGCCGTTCATTCCGCCAGATCCGACGGCCCAGATTTCATCGCACTCTGCCTTCTCCTTTCTCTGTTCCACTGTTCTGCCGATCACCGATTAGATCTCCGCCGTCGATTATTATAGATCCGACGACTCTCCTTATTCCCGTTCATTCACTTACCCCTTTGCCCTCTGCTTTCTCTTTTAATCTCATCCATCCGATCCGCAGATCTAACGGTCATAACTTAACCCCACCACTTCTTCTGCCTGTGCATCTTACCTCCTATCACATGTGATCTGCACTGTCCAATTTTACACATCATGCTCCGACGGCTATTGCTCCGTTTCATGTTTTTTCTGCGCCCAGGGTTTAACGTTTCAAAAAAATGTGAAATGGGCGGTTTTGGATTTCCACGTGTCAGCCTTTTTATGGGATCGCATTTTTTTTGAGATTTTCTGCTTTCCCCATTTTTGTTGCATGAAAACCACTCCAATTTTCCACCTCACCGCCCTCCGCAATGTGATATCGATTTTAATCATAACTGTTGATTTGTTCTAATCTAATGGCCCGCATTACATCGCAACCTCTTTCATTTGTTCCTCATCGGACCTTCCAAATAACTCCATTGGAAGATCTCCACCATTGATCCCTTTCATGATCCGACGGCCCGCATTTAACCTTCCTCCGCACTCCCGGTCCCACCACCAAAGGCCCCCGTTTCCTCTCATTTCGCCTTTTTCCTTGTATTTTCCCCAGGCGTTAAATTTTGTGTTTTAACACTTAAAGTTATTTTTTCTGCCTAATTCGGCCTAAACCTCGCTTTCTTGGCGTTGCGCCATGTAACCTTTCCACTCGCTCCTTTGCCTCCGCTAAGCCTTCTGAAGTAGTTTTAAGCCCCATGTAGGATTTCATAACAAGTTTATTGTGTTTTGCAGGGTTTACAGAGTGATAAATTCCTTCTGTCTCCACAGTCACAGTTATTGTGATTCAGAGCACAGAAAGACCATCACAGAAGCGGCAAAGAGTATCAGAAGAAGGATTAAAGGATTTATGCCTAATGATTGAAGACTTAACGCATATAATCCAATGATTAAAGGATAAAGGACATAGATAAGAACCAAAGATGATCAAGGAGGCTTAATGAAGACTGAAGCACACATCAAGCCATATCAGTGCTTTCATATCAGCGAAATGTTATTTTTCCTAAGAAAGACACACCCACATGTCCTACTCCATGCCTCATCGAGCACCGTAATAGTCATGATTCTGACAGAAAGCTCTCGGAGCTGTTAGTGCATTAGTTATGAAGTATGGAATACCTAAGAGACCTTCAGTCACCTTACTTATCTTAGAAGACAGAATAGAGTACTACAGTCAGAGAGTACTTCAAAGAAAATACCTGAGGTTATTTTTAACCTGACAAAGACTTCTAGACCAGCATAAAAAGTACCAATATGTCAATATAGAGCCATTAAGCAGAGTGGGCATGAATACTTCCTCCCCTCTATTTTAATGAAACATTTAAGTTCATATCTACTACTACTATTGCTCATTCTCCTATAAGAACCCCTGTAAATTTCATTATAAAGGTTGTTGGTTGTTGGGATTTTATCGACTGTTAGAACTGTTATTGAGGGGAAGTAGCTGAGTAGTTTGTAATATAGTAGGTTGGGAAGAAAATTATAGACTTTAAAGAGCCATTGGACTCAAATTATGTGACTGATTTTGCACATCAATTGAACAAGCAAATTCACAGGATCCTGGTCTATATTATTGGTGATGTTTTCTTCACTGTAATTGTCTCCTTTCATGTTTTTCCATACTATCCATTATTCTCTGATAAAGAATAGCAAGCATAGATTAGGGCATACTGTTGGAAGTACCCTAAGTCTCACTGTAATCTTTATCTTTATGTTTTCCTCTGATTTGTGTATCTAAGAAAAAAATCAATATAATTTAACCAGTCAAAGAAGTTGGCTTGCCCATGCTTACTGATGTATGAATTTAGAGTTTGTTTCTTATATGTTCTTGTCTGGTTTCAGTTGAAAGAATTGGGAAACTGGGAGATTAGAGTTAGCCCTGTCTCACTAGGTTCCTTTTCCAACAGTCAGCCTTTCTAAGATCCCTTTGAGTTAGTGTCAAAAGCATTTAAAGTTCAAGGTCTTTCTCTGATCTTAGGCCTTACTCTGTGTTTAATATTAAATGTTTTCTACTTTCTGAAAGTGGTTATGAGGACTGTTGTATTGTCATCCTTGAGAGTATGCTGAAAGCAGGTTTGGATTTAAATGACATCTGACCTGACCTTAAGCAACCCTTTGTGTCATTACTGAGAGTTTCCTTTGAAGTGTGTTGTTGGGAAAAATACTGAGAGGGTGGGTGAATCAGTATTTAGGGCTGAACAATTTTTTCTTTTCTTTCTCTTAAAACCATATGTTACAGTACTGCATCCAATATGTATGTCCATATATCTTATTATGTCTTTACTTAGAGCATTGCATCATGAACAGAAATAACAGAACAAACCATCAAACAAAACAACACATATGAACGCCAGGATTTAAGGTGGAAACCAAATTCAGGAGAAAACCACCGCTGCTGTAATCTCAGTCTTCAATATTTATTATATAGAAAACTTATTACAAGATATGCAGGTGCAGACTTATACCAGCATGCAGGAACCCACCTACAGAAGGCTACAACCTTTTCTCGTTTACCAGCCTCTCCTGGAAGGGAGCTACTACCCCCTGCTCTCGTTTACCAGCTACCACTGGAAGGGAGCTAAAACCCCCTCTCTGAAGACTTCGACCCTCGGCACCACTGTAGACCATGTTTCATCAGGATCCACCAGTTTCCATACAACATACCTTGCCGGTCACCAGATTTATTTATTTTCTGTATACTCACACTAGTTCCTTATGATTTCGTCCATCATTCACACCAGAGATTCATCATTATATTCATTGGTGCATCATAGTTTCAGATTTTTCAGTTAAGAACAGAGCTCGTCCATACAGATATTCTTTTGAGAAATTTTTATTCACAACCTTTACAATGCACACACGATTCTTTATTTTTTTCTTATCTTTATATAGTTTTTCCTTTATTAAAACCATGAGTCAAAACCACGAACCGCTAATGGTATTCCTCTAACAGTATTCCTTTTGGTTTATCCCACGGGGCTTTTTAATCTCTTTTTAATTTTTATTTATCAATTTAAAGAAATTGACAAATAAATATATTTACAACTTTTGAATTCCCATGCCTTATGTCTAAATTTTAACCCTTCGGACTTTATAGAAATATCCAACACTTTCAAATTAATCTTACGATAAACCTTTGATCCCGGGCCCACATACATAGTCAATAGCCAATCCAATATGCCCATCGTACCACAGTAAAATTCGCAGAAGTAAAGCATCCGATCATCGTTAGATTAGAAAGCTTCCAGATCAACAGTGTATATACATACCGCTCGACCTCCAATGCCAAACGTTAACGTGCGATGGTCCGCCGTACCTGTGTTAATCTTCGCGCATCTTCAACAAATGATGACCATCCGATGACCCCTTCCCAGATCAACGATGCTCAATGATATCGCTGGGTGTCCTGGGTCGAACTATAACGCGCGATGGCACATAGTGAAAAGTGGTTTTGTAAAATCATACAGGGCTGTGTGTCGTCCGTTCTATGGAATCGCTCCCCACCTCTTGAATACCACTTGCCCGTTGAAAGCGGTGCGATAAAAACCATAAACCGCCTTCACCGTTCCTCTTTCGTAGTTCCACCCTTCGCTCAAGGTTCTGTTTATGATTCAAAGGGTTAGTATGGGTTAGCGCTATAACTCTGATCTATCTTTGGCAGGATTTTCAATGAACAAATATAGTTCTCTTCCGATGGGATTTCCTTGCAAACATTAACTTGTGACAATTCAATGTCATTCTTCAATTCTGCTATGATATAAATAACATATCAACCTTCCATTTCTGAGTTCTATCCTGTCACAGTGCCGCTTCTAATTATACCTTCAAAAACATCATATATCTGCCACCATTAAGTTCTTTAATGGATACGCTGAATGCCTCGAGAGCCCCACATATCAAACTAAGCCAGTTCTTCATTGCAAGAAGGTCTCATCCTGGAATTCGAATCCTACCACCATGATTCCTCAACAAGGTTTCACTTTTAACTCCATACAGAGAGACTCATACAGAGGTTCAGGGGATTCCTCACAAGAATTACATCAGTCAATACACATATAATACACATATCCTTAACTCTGCAATAAGGATTTCATACCGAAGGTATGCCTATTATGAAATTGATCACACAGGTCATATATATTCCAGATTTACTCAACCATACTTAACACAATTCCACAGTTCTTCATCTCCCTTGAAAACTATATTAAACCCATAATTCAACTCTATTGCTCTGTCTCTAATAACTCTGTTTCATCTGCTGCCTTTGCTACCCTCTGTCTCTTTTGCCTTATGGATATTTTAGGTGTTGCTCCTATCTTTGCCAATTCCTTTGCCATCAATGACAACATTTCCAACAATCTCCCCCTTTGGCATTGATGGCAATACTCTTCTTCTGATGCCCTTATAGAAGCCCTTTGTTGATTTTCCTTCCCCTTTGACATCAATGGCAAAGAGTGTGATCAAGATCCTTTGAACCGACAATGCCATGCTCCCCCTGAGATCATGCTGCATCTTCAAAAATAATATGATCAACAATTCATCCTTTTCATAAGACCAATGCTCCCCCTGAGCCTGTGCATTCAGAGATGCCTAGAAACACCTCACAACCAATTTAATCTTTTGTATTTAAGTAGACCTATTCTTGTGCATGGCAGAGAATACTCCCAGTTTTTTTCTGAGATATTCGAACGCTTCCCTGGGTAGAGGTTTGGTAAATATATCAGCAACTTGATCTTTGGTGGAAACATACTCCAATTTCACCTTTTTTCCAAGCACTTGTTCACGTAAGAAGTGATATTTGATGGGAATGTGCTTAGTCTTGGAATGCATAACAGGGTTCTTTAAGATACTTATAGCACTTGTATTATCACACATAATGGAGATAGGAGGTGAACATTTGATTTGAAAGTCTTGTAGGGTTTGCATCATCTAGAGAAGTTGAGTGCAACATGATTCTGCAGCCACATATTCTGCTTCTGCTGTAGATAAGGCAATAGAGCTTTTCTTCTTGCTAAACCAAGATACTAACCAGGGCCCCATATAGAATGCACCACCATTAGTGCTTTTCCTATCATCAACACTTCCAGCCCAATCTGCATCAGTGTATGCATGAAGAGTAAGATCAACATTCTTTGGATACCATAGTCCAAAGTCTTGAGTTCCTTGTATATATTTGAATATTCTTTTCACAACATGAATATGAGAATCCTTTGGATTAGCTTGGAATCTTCCAACAATCCCAACAACATGCATGATGTCTAGTCTTGTCCTAGTGAGATAAATTAGACTTCCTATCATAGATCTGTATTTTGGTTGATTCACCATGGGGGAATCATCATTAGAACTGAGATTACATCCGGTTATCATAGGTGTACTTACAGGTTTGCAATATTCCATGCCATACTTCTTTAAGATTTTCTTGAGGTATTTTTCTTGTGATAATAATATGCCATCTGTTGCTTGTTGCACTTGCAAGCCAAGAAAAAATGTTAGTTCCCCAAGTAAATAAATTTCAAATTCTTGCTGCATATCAGAAGCAAATTTCTGACTCATAGACTCTTCATTACTTCCAAAAATGATATCATCAACATATACAACCACTATCAATAGCTTGTCATTTTAATTTTTTGTGTATAAGTTGCTATCAGCAGACCCTTTTGAAAATCCTTGTTGATGAATATATTTGTCAAGACGATAGTACCATGCCCTTGGAGCTTGTTTGAGACCATATAGAGCCTTTTTAAGTCTACAAACAATTTTTTCATCATTTCCCAAAATGAATCCTTCTGGTTGTTCTATATAAACTTCTTCTTCTAGATCACCATTGAGAAAAGCAAATTTAACATCCATTTGATAAACTTTGATTTGTTGAAAGCTTGAAAAAGCAAGAAACATTCTTATGGCTTCAAGTCTAGCTATAGGGGAAAAATTTTCTTCAAAGTCTATACCTTCTTGTTGAGCATACCCCTTGCAAACAAGTCTAGCTTTATTTCTTATAACATCCCCATTCTCATTTAACTTGTTTTTGAATATCCATTTAGTTCCAATGACATTTTTGTCATGAGGTCTTAGTACTAATTCCCAAGTGTGATTCTTTTCAATTTGATCAAGCTCTTCATTCATGGCTTGAATCCAACATTCATCTTTGCTAGCTTGACTGACATTGTGAGGTTCAATAGTGGACAGAAATGCTAGATTGCTAGAAGATCCCACAAGAGTCCTTCTTGTTTGTACACCTGATCCCTTTTCTCCCAAAATTTGAGATTTTGGATGATTCTTTTGAACATATCTGGATGGAGCTTTTTCAGATAAATCATCTTCAGGTTCTTCATTGGGTTCACTGTCTATATCATTTCTATTTGATGTAGAAGGATATATGTCATCATCGTCTTCATCTGTTGTTTGTTTTTCTTCTTTTGGAGTTGCAGGGGACTCATCAATAACAACATCAATACATTCAACAATCTTCCGAAGTCTTTTATTGTAACATTTATATGCTCTACTCCTAGAGGAGTAACCAAGAAGTATTCCTTCATCTGCTCTGGGTTCAAACTTGCCAAGTTTTTCATCATTATTCTTGATAAAGCATTTTCTTCCAAAAATTCTAAAATGCTTTATAGTGGGAGGATTACCATACCAGAGTTCATATGGAGTTTTATCACTATTTACATGAACATGTTCCTTGTTGAGAATGTTTACTGCTGTATGTGCTGCTTCTCCCCAAAATGTGTCGAGTGTTCCAGAATCATCAAGCATAGCTCTAGCCATTTGTTGAACTGTTCTGTTCATTCTTTCTGCAACGCCATTCTGCTGTGGAGTGACAGCTACAGAAAATTGTCTTTTTACGCCATGTTGTTCAAAAAATTCAAGGAATTCATTGGATGTATATTCTCCTCCTCGATCAGATCTGAGACACTTGATTTTTAGATCTAATTCATTCTCAACTAGTGCTTTGAAGATCTGAAATTTATCAAATGCTTCATCTTTGTGTTTAAGCAGCCCAATCCAACACATTCTAGAGAAATCATCAATGAATAAGATATAGTATTCTGCACCACGTGGTGACTTTTTCCTCATAGGTCCACATATTTCAGTATGAATGAGTTCAACAGGCTTAGTTGATGATCCTTCCTTGGCATTAAATTGAACTCGGGCTTGCTTACCAAATTGGCAATATTTGCATATGATATTTTCAGGTAGAGTAATTTTAGGAAGATCACGAACAGCTTTAAGTATGCTTGATTTTTTGATTTGAGAGATGCTCAGATGCCCCAACCTTCTATGCCATAGCCAATTTTCTGAAGATTTACTCAAATAACATTGTTCTTTGCAGTTCTTTAATACATACAGGTTGCTTGGAGTTCTTTTTCTTTTTATAATTTTTTTACCTGTATCAAGATCACGTACCACACATTCTTTTGAACTAAAGACAACTTCAATTCCTTTATCACACATTTGACTTACACTTAACAAGTTGTGCTTTAATCCATCCACATACATGACTTCATTATCTTTCACCTTTTCTTTTAGAAAAATAGACCCTTTTCCCTTAATTACTGCAGGAGTATCATTTCTAAATGTAACATTATTTTCCTTTTCTATAGCACTATATGCAAGAAGTTTGGTTTCATCACCTATCATGTGTCTTGAGCATCCACTGTCAATGTACCATTGGTTTTCTTCATCTTCTGCAAACAATGTTATGCCACAATTTTCAACCTGTAATTCCTTCTTTTTCCATACTTTGGAGCTTGAAGGAACATGTTCTTTTGGCTGAACTTTGCTCCTGCATTCAGATTCTTCATGACCAAAGTTATTGCAATACACACATTCAACTTCATTTTGAAGAGGAGTAAAGTTGTTATAGGTATTCTTCTTTGTTTCAATATCAATCCTTTTTTTTCTTGCTTCTCTTGTCATGATAGTTTTATATGCTACACATTGAACAACTTTATTACCAAAATTGTGACATGAGAAGCATTGTCCATTGAAGAAGAAATTTCTGCGATCATAAAATATTCTACATGAATTTACCTGTTGATTGGTGTTTCTTTGAAAGACATTCCTGTTAGTGTTCTTTGAATTGAAATGATCATGTTTTATCTGTAAAGATTCTTTATTCCCTTGCTAAGTGGCAGCATGTTGTAAACTAGCTGTAACTGCTTTTAGATAATTTGGTGTTGAAGCCTGAGAAGATTCTCCAATATATCCAAGACCTGTATTTATAAGAGGAGAACGTTGTACCTTGATAATCTCATCTAATTTTTTATATCCTTTAGAAAATCTAAGATTCAGAATCTTTACTTTCTCAAGTTCTTTTCTTAAACTTACTACTTCACACTCTAATTTCTCATTGTGTTTCTCTTTTTCTTCAAGCTGATTTTTCAGAGTTTCTATGATTATTTTACTCTCTTCTAAGAAAATTTTGAGTTTATTGTTTTCATCAAGGAAATCACTGTCTTATAGAGCATCCACAAAAGTATCATTTTCTTCTCTAGATTCTTTTTCAAATGCCATGAGAATTCTAAGATCTTGTTCACATTTTTCCTCACTATCAGATAACCCATCACTGTCTTCATGAGAATAGTAACTATTTCTAGTGCTAAAACGATTCTTATTCCTTCTTGCTACTTCCTTCCCATTTTTATGTGTTTCCTTATAAGGACACTTAGTAGCATAATGACTAACTCTTCCAAAATCAAAACATTTGAAAGGAAGCTTACCTCTGAACCGTCCTGTGCCAAGTTGAAGTTTCTTTACAAAGTTTATCTCATCTTCTTCTGAGATATATCCTGATCCCTCTATTTTTTGTACTTCCTTCCCTTTTGTAAAAGTTCTAAAGACTTCTTCTTTGACTTTTGATGGTCCTCCTCTTCTCATTTCATATGCAGTTAGTATGCCATGAAGTTGCACCACAGTAAGATTTTGAAGATCCTGCTTTTCTTCAAGAGCAGAAAATTTTGACTCAAATTTTGTCGTTAGTGATCTTAAGACTTTCTCAACCAAGGTAGATTCGGTTATTGTTTCTCCCAGATTTCTCATACGATTTACAATATCATCAAGACGTAAAAAGAAATTGGCAATGCTCTCCTCATTATCCATTTTTAGATTCTCATATTGAATTCTGAGAGTTTGGAGTTTAGCACTTTCTACCTTTGCATCACCTTCGTAACTTAGAATGATTTTGTCCCATATTGTCTTGGCTATACTCAGCTGCATGACTTTGACAAATTTTGATTCAGTTAGACTTCCCAATAAAGCATTGACCGCCTTTGCATTTGTTTCATAATTCTTTCTTTCCGTTGGATCTGTTGGTACTGGAGCTGGGTATTGATATCCTTGTTCAACAATTGCCCATACCTCTGCTCCCAGATACTGAAGATAGGATCTCATCCTTGTTTTATAGATGATTAAATTATTTTCGTTAAAGATCGGAGGCCTGATAGATGTTGTTCCATCTTGATTGCTCATCTTGCTTGATCTTCCTTCTAGCGGTTAAAATTTTTCAGAAGGACCTGCTCTGATACCAATTGTTGGGAAAAATACTGAGAGGGGGGGTGAATCAGTATTTAGGGCTGAACAATTTTTTCTTTTCTTTCTCTTAAAACCATATGTTACAGTACTGCATCCAATATGTATGTCCAGATATCTTATTATGTCTTTACTTAGAGCATTGCATCATGAACATAAATAATAGAACAAACCATGAAACAAAACAACACATATGAACACCAGGATTTAAGGTGGAAACCCAATTCAGGAGAAAACCACCGCTGCTGTAATATCAGTCTTCAATATTTATTATATAGAAAACTTGTTACAATACATGCTGGTGCAGACTTATACCAGTACACAGGCACCCACCTGCAGAAGGCTACAACCTTTTCTCGTTTACCAGCCTCTCCTGGAAGGGAGCTACTACCCCCTACTCTCGTTTACCAGCTACCACTGGAAGGGAGCTACAACCCCCTCTCTGAAGGCTTCGACCCTCAGCACCACTGCAGACCATGTTTCATCAGGATCCACCAGTTTCCATACAACATACCTTGCCGGTCACTAGATTTATTTATTTTCTGTATACTCACACCAGTTCCTTATGATTTTGTCTGTCATTCACACCAGAGATTCATCATTATATTCATGGGTGAATCATAGTTTCATATTTTTTAGTTAACAACAAAGCTCGCCCATACAGATATTCTTTTGAGAAATTTTTATTCACAACCTTTACAATGCACACACGATTCTTTATTTTTTTCTTATCTTTATATAGTTTTCCATTTATTAAAACCATGAGTCAAAACCACGAACTGCTAATGGTATTCCTCTGACAGTATTCCTTTTGGTTTATCCCACGGGGCTTTTTGATCACTTTTTAATTTTTATTTATCAATTTAAAGAAATTGACAAATAAATATATTTACAACTTTTGAATTCCCAAGCCTTATGTCTAAAGTTTAAACCTTCGGACTTTATAGAAATATCCAACTCTTTCAAATTAATCTTACGATAAACCTTTGATCCCGGGCCCACATACATAGTCAATAGCCAATCCAATATGCCCATCGTACCACAGTAAACGTCGCGCAAGTCCAGTGTCCGATCACCGTTAGATTAGCAAGCTTCCAGATCAATGGCGTATATACACATCGCTCGACCTCCGATGTCAAACGTTAACGTGCGATGGTCCGCCATACCTGTGTTAATATTCACGCATCTTCAACAAATGATGACCGTCCGATGACCCCTTCCCAGATCAACGACGGTCAATGATATCGCTGGGCATCCTGGGTCGAATTATAACGCGCGATGGCGCATAGTGAAAAGTGGTTTTGTAAAATCGTAGAGGGACACGTGTCGTCCGTTCTATGGAATCGGTCCCCACCTCTTGAATACCGCTTGCCTGTTGAAAGCGCTGCGATAAAAACCATAAACCACCTTCACTGTTCCTCTTTCATAGTTCTGCCCTTTGCTCAAGGTTCTGTTTATGATTCAAAGGGTTAGTCTGGGTTAGCGCTATAACTCTGGTCTATCTTTGGCAGGATTTTAAACGAACAAATGTAGTTCTCTTCCAATGGGATTTCCTTACAAACATTAACTCGTGACAATTCAATGCCATTCTTCAATTCTACTATGATATAAATAACATATCAACCTTCCATTTCTGAGTTCTATCCCGTCATAGTTCTGCTTCTACCTGTACCTTAAAAAACATCATATCTCTGCCACCATTAAGTTCTTTAATGGATACGCTGAATGCCTCGAGAGCCCCGCATATCAAACTAAGCCAGTTCTTCATTTCAAGAAGGTCTCATCCTGGAATTCGAATCCTACCACCATGATTCCTCAACAGGGTTTTAGTTTTAACTCCATACACAGAGACTCATACAGAGGTTCAGGGGATTCCTCACAAGAATTACATCAATCAATACACATATAATACACATATCCCTAACTCTGCAATAAGGATTTCATACCAAAGGTATGCCCATTATGAAATTGATCACACAGGTCATATATATTCCAAATTTACTCAACCATACTTACCACAATTCCACAGTTCTTCATCTCCTTTGAAAATTGTATTAAACCCCTAATTCAACTCTATTTCTTTGTCTCTAATTCCTCTGTTTCATCTCCTACCTTTGCTACCCTCTCTGTCTCTTTTTCCTTATGGATAGTTTAGGTGTTGCTCCTGTCTTTGCCAATTCCTTTGCCATCAATGACAACATTTCCAACATGTGTCGAAGCAGGATAGGTTCAAAGTCCTTACCTGATCTTAAGCTGCACTCTGGTTTCTTTCCTTCACCCATTCTTAATGTTCCATCTCACTACCTATCTAAGGAGATCCTTCGGTATAGATGACTTGCCATATGGAAACCCTTGGATGGTTGTTATGCAAGTAAACCCTTTTATGACTCCATAGCCCAATGGATTAACCTTTCTCTAGACCTATCTTCCCATGCTGAAACATCATTCTATTCAGTTCCTTCCTTACTTCCTTAACCTTCTTAGTTAATGATCTCCAACCAAACAAACAAAACAAACAAAACCTTGTGCTTCATAGCTAGCCTAATACCTCAAATTGAGCCTTAACGATATATCATTCTTTACATTTATAGAGAGATCCCTCTCTGGATCGAGGAGGGCTAGATCCTAGGATCCCAAGGTGGTTTGATGTTGTCTTATCTTTTGGTTTTTCCAATCTAGCCAAAACATAGGAACCACAACATAATGGTGACTCCACTGGGGAATTCTAAGTGATTTCCATCTTATACATCCTTAAGATCTCAAAAGACCCAAAATATTTGGTTAGATTGGTATCCAATTGCTGATGGTGGACAACATCCTGCTTCAAACATCCAAATTCATCCACCTGCAGACTCCACACTCCATAACTCTCAAAAGACCAAATGACTCCACTGGTAGAAGACCTTGGACTGGTTGAGAAGATACAGTGACCTCTTTTTACAAACATGGATCCAAGTATGGACAGGGAAGCAAAGCTAAATGCTTTGTTCGATAAAATGACAAGACTGATGTCCATATTTGGCGAACAAATAGTGGCAAGGTATGGGGCTAATTCAAATGTAGATGATCTAGAGCAGCCCATGCCTTTTCCAGATCGAGAACAAACTCAGCCTCTGCAAGACTTTGAAAATGAGGAAGACATGCATAATGCTCAAGAATTTATAGAAGATGATGAGGAAGATTGTCAAGAACTTCCTGATTGCCTACCTATGTCTTGTACTATGCTGATTAGAGAATATCATGACCAAATGGCAAGTATTTATAGGGAGCAATGCTTAGAGGAAGCAAGTAGCCACCTAGAAAACATAGAATATGATGTGGATGAAGAACCAGCACATAGAGGAACTCTTCCTCTAGATCATAACCCATTTCCGATTACACAAGAAGAGTGGAATCCTGATCATATAGAAGAAACAAATCATGAGCCTTGTATCCAGACTAGATGTCATAACAATCATGAGGAGTTTTTTTAAATAGAAAAAGATCAGGAAACAGTAGAAAACCTTCAAGGTTTCCCTGCAAGCACAAGTTAAAATATCCTAGAAAAGGCTCAAGAAGACATGCAGCCTCAAATTCAGTCTTCACAGGAAACAGAGAGCTGCTGTACTTCTGCTCAAAGAAACACAAGAACATCTTCCCCTTTGACAGAAGAAGAGATAGATCAGATCATCAATAGACAGCCAGCCTCTAAAGTATTTTGCAGAAAAAACACTCTTGCCCATTCAGCTACTGAGCTTTGTTGCATAGATTTGGAAAGCTCCGATGTAAATCAGTATGAGGAAAGAACTGCTGATAATCCAGTGTGTCTGATTGGTAGCATTACTTACTTCAATGATTTTCCTATTTTTGATCTATCTAATGATGATGTTCTCCAAACAGAAGTTGATTATGCAGGGTCATCATCAGTATATTTATGGGAGGAAAGTCAGTTTCATCAGCTTCAAGAAAGTAATGAGCCAAGTTAGGCTATTTATGATACTGATGGGGAAAGTTATGAAAGCCTAACAGAAGATTAAGATACATTGAATCTTCACTATTTTTTATCTCGAGACATCAGTAACAATTTTCCTGTGATTCGAGATCAGCAACCTTTCATCTCAAAAGGTGAAGAGGAGAAATTTGAAGAAATTTTTGAGCAGGTTGAAACCAAGGAGCCTTCTCTTGAAAAAGAGGAAGAAAAGGAACATACCCTTGCTCAAGAATACATTGATATTTTCACAGAGCTCAGCCCACCGGATCAACATATCTCAGAGCTACAAGAGGACGGCCCTGCAATATATGATGAGTCCTCTAGTTCAGAAAGTGATGAAGATGAGGAAGAGTTTCTTTCTCAAAATAATATTTTCTTTGATCCAGTGGAAGAGGAAGCAATCTTGGTTGAAGCCTACTTGCCAAATACTCACAACCAGGTACCATTTCAAGATCCTTATGCTCATTTCCTGGAAGCATTTGAGGAAGGATCAAAGGTCATCATAAGCAGCTTGTTGCAGACAACAAGAAACATTTTAGAAGATGCTGTTAAAAAACAAAGAGAGTGGGAGTGGCCCTGCCTATCCAGCATGCTCAAAGAGATGAGGAGAAAATACCAGTCATGGGATCATCTGATTGACTGGATGTATTGGAAAAGAGATTTTGTCAGCTAGACATGTAAATATTTCAAGTTAGAGTAGGGTAGGTAGGAAAATCTCAATAAAGCTCAGCCTGTGAGCATGTAGTTAGTTGTTTTTAATTTCTGCAAAATTCAGTTCAAGTGCAGCTTGTCTTTATGCCTTGGACCCACAGAAAATCAGACAGTCTAACCCTGGTTTGGCTGTGTTTCAATTTTTGTTTTAGAATGTAGAGAAATAAATCTACCAGACAGTCTAATCCTGGCAGATATTAGTTTAGGTAGAGAAGCTATGAGACCAACTGTTTAATCTAGGCTCATGGAGAAATAAGGGTAGAATTAGATTAGTTTTTCTTTTAATAAAAAATGATGATGTGAAAGGTCTGCAAGTCTAAATGTACCATTGAAGAAAAAATGTTAGGACAGTAGGATGGGTAGGTAGTTGTTTGGGGAAATGCTTTTTGTTGATTTAATATCCATCATGTTTCTGGCAGTTGATCAAAGAAGAAAGGATGGTCAAGTATCAGGCATCTGGCCTACTTCCAAAGATTATTTCTAAGATTCTTGACGCCTTCAATAAGATGCCATCCCCATGTGGAGCCACTGTTATCCACCTATAAATTTTTGACAAGAAAACAGGTGGCTAAAATTTTTTCTGAGTCTTCAAGAGATACATTTCCTTTGTAAACCTATCATTCTTGAAGCCTCCATGTGTTTTCTATCCTTTAAAGAACCCTCGTTGCTGTTTCTATGAAAGAACCCTATTGTTTTGTGAATAATCTGCTTTCAAAAGGCCTCCATTTTCTCCATTTTATTCCCACAAAAATCCCCATTTGTCTCCCTTATTTCCTTCTCAAATTTTCTCTATAACCCTTCATTTAACCTCTAAATCCTCCTAAATCCCCTTTTAAACAATATACTGCCTTTTATTTGGTTCAAAAATATTCTTTTTTGCCTACTGGAACCCCTCATTTGGCTTAAAAAACACTAAATTTAGGCCTAAAACACTCATTTTCACATTGAGGCCTTAAGCCCCTTTCGGCTTAGCCCTTAGCCCCTTTTCCACATGTGACTTGGTGCCCAAGACCAGGCGGTAGCCCTTAATCACTAATCGCAATCGAAGCATTCTTCCTCGTCTTTCCTTTGTTCTTTAAAATCTTCCGATGCGATGGGAATTTCTCCTCCGATTCTCTGATTTAATCCTGACCGTTGAACCCACAAAAACCAATGGCCAGGATTCAATCACACCCCGCCCTTCGGCCCTCCATCATTTCCCCTTCGATCCAATCTCGACTATTGATCTCCCCTGTGATCCAATGGTCAGCGCTCAATCGCAAATCGCAAAATCAAAGACCTCGACGTTTTGGCTCCTTTCCTTTTCTCTGATGCGATTAAATCCTAGCCGTTCATTCCGCCAGATCCAACGGCCCAGATTTCATCGTACTCTACCTTCTCCTTTCTATGTTCCACTATTCCACCGATCACCGATTAGATATCCATCGTCCATTCCTACAGATCCGACGGCTCTCCTTCTACCGCTCATTCACTTACCCCTTTTCCCTCCGCTTTCTCTTTTAATCTCAGTCGTCCGATCCATAGATCTAATGGTCCTAAATTAAACCCACCACTTCTTCCGCATGTGCATCTTACCTCCCATCACATGCGATCTGCACCATCCGATTTTACATATCATGATCTGATAGCTGACGCTCCATTTCGTGTTTTTTCTGTGCCTAGGGTTTAACGTTTCAAAAAAATGCGAAATGGGCGGTTTTGGATTTCCACGTGTCAGCCTTTGTATGGGATCGCGTTTTTTTGAGCTTTTCCTCTTTCCCCCTTTTTGTTTCACGAAAACCACTCTGTTTTTCCACCTCACCGCCCTCCGCAATGTGATCTCTAGTTTAATCATAGTTGTTTATTTGTTCTAATGTAACGGCCCGCATTACATCATGACCTCTTTCATTTTTTCCTCATCGGACCTTCTAAATAACTCCATCGGAAGATCTCAACCATTGATCCCTTTCATGATCCGACGGCTTGCATTTAACCTTCCTCCGCACTCCCAGTCCCACCACCAAAGGCCCCCATTTCCTTTCATTCCGCCTTTTTCCTTTGTATTTTCCCCAGGCGTTAACTTTTGCATTTTAACACTTAAAGTTATTTTTTCCGCCTAATTCATCCTAAACCCTAGTTTCTTAGCATTGCGCCATGTAACCTTTCCAATCGCTCCTTTGCCTCCGCTAAGCCTTCTGAAGCAGTTTTAAGCCCTATGAAGGATTTCATAACAAGTTCATTGTGTTTTGCAGGGTTTACAAAGTGATGAATTCCTTCTGTCTCCACAGTCACAGTTATTGTGATTCAGAGCACAGAAATACCATCATAGAAGCGGCAAAGAGTATCAGAAGAAGGATTAAAGGATTTATGCCTAATGATTGAAGACTTAACGCATATAATCCAATGATTAAGGGATAAAGGACACAGATAAGAACCGAAGATGATCAAGGAGGCTTAATGAAGACTGAAGCACACATCAAGCCATATCAGTGCTTTCATATCAGCAGAATGTTATTTTTCCTAAGAAAGACACACCCACACGTCCTACTCCATGCCTCATCGAGCACCGTAACAGTCATGATTCTGACAGAAAGCTCTCGGAACTGTCAGTGCATTAGTTATGAAGTACGAAAGACCTGAGAGACCTTCAGTCACCTTACTTATCTCAGAAGACATAATAGAGTACTACAGTCATAGAGTACTTCAAAGAACATACCTGAGGTTATTATTAACCTAACAAAGACTTATAAACTAGCCTAAAAAGTACCAATATGTCAATACAGAGCCATTAAGCAGAGTGGGCACGAATACTTCCTCCCCTCTATTTTAATGAAACATTTAAGTTCATATCTACTACTACTGTCACTCATTCTCCTATAGGAACCCCTGTAAATTTGATTGTAAAGGTTGTTGGCTGTTGGGATTTTATCGACTGTTAGAACTGTTATTGAGGGGAAGTAGCTGAGTAGTTTGTAATATAGTAGGCTGGGAAGAAAATTCTGGACTGTAAAGAGCCATTGGACTCAAAGTATGTGACTAATTTTTCACATCAATTGAACAAGCAGATTCACAGGATCCTGGTCTATATTATTGGTGATGTTTTCTTCACTGTAATTGTCTCCTTTCATGTTTTTCCATACTGTCCATTATTCTCTGATAAAGAAAAGCAAGCATAGATTAGGACATACTGTTGGAAGTACCCTAAGTCTCACTGTAATATTTATCTTTATGTTTTCCTTTGATTTGTGTATCTAAGAAAAAATTCGATATAATTTAACCAGTCAAAGAAGTTGGCTTGCCCATGCTTACTGATGTATGAATTTAGAGTTTGTTTCCTAGATGTTCTTGTCTGGTTTCAGTTGAAAGAATTGGGAAACTCAGAGATTAGAGTTAGCCCTGTCTCACTAGGTTCCTTTTCCAACAGTCAGCCTTTCTAAGATCCCTTTGAGTTAGTGTCAAAATCATTGAAAGTTCAAAGTCTTTCTTTGATCTTAGGCCTTACTCTGTGTTTAATCTTAAATGTTTTGTATTGTCTGAAATTGGTTATGAGGACTATTGGATTGTCTTCCTTGAAATTATGCTGAAAGCAGGTCTGGATTTAAATGAAATCTGACCTGATCTTAAGCTACCCTTTGTGTCATTACCGAGAGTTTCCTTTGAAGTGTGTCAAAGTAGGATATGTTCAAATTCCTTACCTGATCTTAAGCTGCACTCTGGTTTCTTTCCTTCACCCATTCTTAATGTTCCATCTCACTACCTATCTAAAGATATCCTTTGGTATAGATGACTTGCCCTATGGAAACCCTTGGATGGTTGTTATGCAAGTAAACCCTTTTATGACTCCATATCCCAATGGATTAACCTTTCTCTAGACCTATCTTCCCATGCTGAAACAACCTTCTATTCAGTTCCTTCCTTGCTTAACCTTCTTCGCAGTTAATAATCTCCAACCAAACGAACAAAACAAACAAAACCTTGTGCTTCATAGCTAGCCTAATACCTCAAATTGAGCCTCAAAGATGTATCATTCTTTACATTTATAGAGATATCCCTCTCTAGATCTAGGAGGGCTAGATCCTAGGATGCCAAAGTGGTTTTATGTTGTCTTATCTTTTGGTCTTGCCAATCTAGCCAAAACATAGGAACCACAACACATTCATTTTTTGAGTTGTTGGTCCCTGTAGAACATTAAGAATATGTGAATTAATATATTGTTTGAAACATGTTATCTAATAATTTTAAGTATATTGTTAAGGAAAATTAAAAAAAGAAACTCATATTGGATCGATAGTATTTTTTCATTCACCTGATTCATCCTTTTGCAATTTTTCCATCAAGCTTTTACGTTCTTCTGGTCCTAGATCAGAAATAATATTTTGGAATTTCATCATTTTTTGGCTCTGCATGATATACAGTAAACAATACATATTAGTTAAACATACATATAGTTCAAGAATAATATTTTTTGTAAAGAATTTACAAAGAACATGCCTTTTTTTCTTTTCTTGATGTGCTATCAGTATTTCTGTTACTTTATCTCTTTTCAACCATTTCTTTATCGATATGAAAAATGTACCATATCATTCATTAATATATTTTTTAAATAAATCATAAAATTTTCAGGTAAAAAAAAAATCAAGAAACTGGTGCACTTTTAATGATGTACGCATTGATGTCGATGCATCTTGTTCTTATAAACGCACTGCCAAAACAGTATAAAACACCGTACGATGCTCTATGTCAACAAGGAGTAGCAGTGTGTTATATGTTAACTAGTGCACTGAATAACACAGACAAATTAATAAAAATCCTCTAGTGTCAGTTTTTGTAGCACATGGTGTTGTGGAGGGGGCGGTGCAGCCTATTCTTATAGACGCACCATGAAAACAGGGTATCATCGTACAATGATCTTTGTAAACAAGGAGACCCAGTGCATTATATGTTAAATGGTGCACCAATTAACACATAAAATACAAAAGTTTTTTTTTTTCCAAACAGTACGTGTGCGGTGCGCTATAATGAAATAGTGCATCAGTGCCCTATTTTACATATGGTGCATGGATTAAACAAAAATTTTTTTTTAAATTTTTTTATCAAATAGTACGTGTACGGTGCACTAGTTTACACAGGGTGCACTGATTAAAAAAATTCAGTTTTTTAGAAATTCATGCAAGGGTCGACATGGATTGGGATCCGACTATGTAAGTCATCCCATGGGTTAGATGTCATAGGCCTATATATATAGAAATACAAACCCTATAAATCTAAAATGAAAAACCCTAATTCTGAAATCACAGAAACAGGAAGAAGCAAGGGCAGAAACAAAAAGAATAGGGAAAATTTTAGGGGCTAATATTCATAGGTGGGCTAATTTTCCATGCTTTTTCCAAAAAATAGATTCGCCAATTTCCATTTTTTTGAAAATTGATTTGCCAAAATTTTATAGTATAAAATTATTTAACCCTAAAAATCACCAAATTTTCATATATACTAATATAAAATAATTGGAAACCTAAATATTTTTAGAAAAATATCATAAATTTTTTTACAATTTACGTATTGGGGACAAGTAAGATTCGCCAATGGTTTTCAATCGACTAGGGTTTGAAGGGTTCTACAAGCGGCTGGCTTTATTTCAAAAATTTGGAGGAGGGCAGGGCCCTGATTGCAGGTTTTCGTAGGCGGGGGTTGGCCCTGGCCGAGAAAATGCGTGGAGCAGGGGTCTAGGGGGGCCCATATTTTAAACAAGTAATGATGGAAAAAGGAAAAGGTCCTCTAGAAGGGGTATAGATCCCTGGTTCTGCCAGTCTGGAGAAAGAGGAGTTAAAAGGTAAAAAAAAGGCAAGAGGACGTACAAAGGAAAGCCAACAGCAGAAATGGACAAATGGTATCAAGAACTTGGAAGGTAAAGACAAAAGGGACACCATTCCTAATCAAAAATATCTAGAAATAGAGAGAAAAGACAAAGGTTCTGAGGGGACCAAGGCACAAGCCCACCATGAGGCGACGTTGGTTGGTTCAACCACTAGTGACCAGAAGCTGGAAGACCTGGGGCGCTGCAAACCCAAGGCCAAAGAAAGTCTAAAGGTTATTATCTCTGACCCGGAGATGCAAGATTAACATTACCACATGTCTATCCATGCTATCATTTGTAAATTTATGGGGTTTTGGCCCATGGAGAAAGCATTATTCCTTCGGATCTGTCAACAGTGGAAGCCAAAGGGAGATGTAAAGTTGCACCTTGGAGAGAAAGGTTTTTTCACAGTCGTCTTTGCAAACCTGGAGGATAGAGACCGCATTTTTTATGGCAGCCCTTATTTTTTTGCTTCAGCTGGCCTCTATATGAGACCATGGAAGCCGAACTTTGCTCCAGAACTGGAAAGTTTCACGCAGGTTCCAGTTTGGATTCATATTTTCTCTCTTCATATTGACTATTGGTGCCCTGCGGCCTTGGAACAGATTGGAAACAAATTGGGGAACTTCATCCAAGCCTCCGAGGCCACTCTGTAAGAAAGGTATACTTCTTGTGCCCGTATTTGTGTTGAAATGGACATTTCTGGTGCTTTACATGATGGGTTATGGTTAGAATTCAGGGATGAGTTGTTTTTTCAAGCCATAGATTATGAACAAATCCCCTTCCGCTGTTGGAAGTGCCATGAAAATGGTCACCTGTTTTGGGAATGCCCTATGAAAAATATGTCTGAGAAACCCAAAGAGACCTCAATGAAGAATCAAGATGGTTTCACCTGTCCAAATGGTAGACAGAGGGCCAATAGGAAATCCCTACCGAAAGCAGGAACCTCCTTCAAAGCCACTGGCAATACCTTTGAGATCGTGGCAGATGAATCCACTGTCTCTGATACCCCGCAAACACAAGACCTTCAGCAACATGCCCTGAACGTCCCCACACAGGCTGACATGGCTCCCCAAATGGAATTTACAAAGGAAAGCTCACAAGGAACCAATCAAACTACTGGCCTAGAAGGAGATGCAAAAATGATAGCTAGTGATTTGGGAATAAAGGATATGGAACTTAGTGACATCCTCAAGAGGGAAGATATGGATCTCAACTCCATGGTGGAACAATGGAAGCAGAAAGGAATGGAACATATCCCCGAGGAGGAAATAGATAGGATAAACTACTTTTTCTTATCAAGACAGGATGCGGAACTACAAGGACTAAAACGGAGTCATGGAGCCACCAAGGGTCTTGGAGTCAGTGCTCAGGGTTTGCACCTCACCAGTAACAACGCCAAACATAGGAAAAAAAGAGGACATTGATCAAATAAGGATGCAATTTATGAGCTTGGTCAGCTTCTCCTCAACTCGGGTAAGATGAAAACCCTTGAGGCTTTCACATTCACCTCCTAAATTTGTTAATCATGAAAATTATCTCATGGAATGAAAGAGGGCTTAATAGCCTATGGAAACAAAGACTATTTAGAAAGAAGATTAAAAAGGAAAACCCGGATATGATTTTCTTACAGGAAACCAAATGTTCTAGCCTGAAGATCAAAGAAATCTGGAAAAACATTGGCAAATTATCGGGGAAGCCACCTTCTGCAATCCCCATTCCATACATCTTATTAGTGCTAAGGCTACCATATCTTACATCTCCCTGGAGGTGCAAATTATCGGGGAAGCCGACACCTTTGTATGCACAAAAGTCTACAGTACCCAGAAATTAGAGGACAAAATGACTCTGCTAAACCGTCTCTTAGAGTCACATCAAATACATGCAACTTCTAAAGAAATTTATGGTGGAGATTTCAACATGATTACCACTTTGGCAGAGAAAAAGGGTGGTATCAGGACTTTAAACAGGGATGCTGAAGCCTTCAAAAATTTCATCCAAGAAGCTAACTTAGTGGATATCCTCCCCAAGAATGGTATGTTCACCTGGAATAACAAGAGGGGAGGGGATAGACAGATTGCCTCCAGGCTAGATCATTTTATCATTGTTGATTCCATCCTTATGGAGGGGGTCACTGTTGAGTCAGATATCATCCCTTGTGGAGGGTCAGACCATTGGCCTATTACCCTAAACATAGCCATCCTAGGAACTCCGAAAAATAGACCTTTTAGATTTGAAAAGTTTTGGCTAGGTCATCCTGAATTCTTAAATAACATCAAAACTTGGTGGCAAGAACCATTCAAAACCCAAGGCACCAAAATGTATAGGTTGCAGGCTTGGTTAAGGCACATAAAAGCTCATCTAAAATCCTGGAACCAAGAGGTCTTTGGTGATATCTTCAAAGATAAAAAAGCCTTAGAGGATCAATTAGCTCAGATCCATACTGACTGGCTCAATGGCAACATCAATCAGGACACCATTAGCCAAGAACAAATCCTCATGCAAAAATGGAATGATAGATGTCAGCAGGAGGAAATCTTATGGAAACAGAAGTCCCGCATCCAGTGGCTCAAGGAAGGGGAAAAAATACTCAATTTTTCCATCGCTCAGTAGTGGACTACAGATGTTCTAACAAAATTACCAGTCTAATGGATGTGCTAGGCGCCCCCTATCCCTCTCATCAAGACATTTCTTCCCCCCTCGTTGGCCATTTCAGCCACATTTCTAAAGAACCAAAGATTGACAGAACAGGGGCTAGAAGGGAGGTCTTGAACTCCATTCCCCAGCTCATTACAGAAGATCAAAATAAAACCCTAAATTGCCCAGTTACTTTGGAGGAAGTGGAAGAGGTAGTGAAAGAAATTCCTAATGTTAAGGCACCTGGGCCGAATGGCTTCACTATAGACTTTTTCAGAGCTTGTTGGGATATCGTTCAACTCAAAGTTTGGGGGGTGGTGGAAGACTGTCGCAAGTCTAACTCCATCCTCAGATCCCTTAACTCCACTTTTATTTCCTTGATTCCAAAGGAGGAAACCGCCAACACCCCTTCGAAATTCTGACCCATTGCTTTATGTAATGTGCTCTACAATATCATCTCTAAAGTCATGGCCAATAAATTAAAACCCATTCTCCCCTTTATCATCTTAGAGGATAAATCTGGCTATGTAGAAGGTAGGAAGATATTGGATAATATATTACTTGCTCAGGAGATGATTCACACTCTTCAAGCTCAGAAAAAATCAGGTATGATCATTCAGTTGGATCTTTCCAAGGCCTATGATAAGGTCAGTTGGGATTTTATTGAGGATATTCTTGCTGCTTTTGGTTTCAATCAATGGTGGATCAAGTGGATTCTTGCCCTGGTCAAAAATCCTAGCTATTCCATCCTGGTCAATGGTGCACCCTCGCTCCCCTTCAAGCCCTCCTGTGGTATCCGCCAAGGAGATCCAATCTCCCCTTTTCTGTTTGTCATTGTCATGGAAAGCTTGAGAAGAATAATCAAAATGTCTCAGACTAGAAACTCCATAAAGGGTCTCCAGCCCCTGTCGAACTACCCTCCCACCACTCATCAGCAGTTTGTGGATGATACCATGCTTCATGGTACCCCCACGGTCAAGGAAGCTCGGGGGTTCAAGGCCATACTAGATCTGTTCTGTTTAGCTTCGGGTATGGACCTAAATCTTGATAAATCTTCCATTTTCTTTTTCAACACTTCTCTAGCAATCCAAAGGCATCGTACGATGATTCTGGGGTTCAGTCAAAGAGGCCTACCCTACAAATACCTTGGAATCCCTCTCACTAATAAGACGTGGAAAAATCTCCACTGGGAGAAGTTTCTCTCTAGACTCGAAACCCGTTGTAATAGTTGGACTAGTAGAGTCCTTAACTTCGCTGGTCACCTAACAATGACCAAGGCTGTTCTTCAAGCTATTGCTCAGTTTATGCTCTCCATCCTACCAGCGCCCAAAGGAGTCCTCCAAAAGATCAGAAACATTCATCGGACCTTCCTTTGGTCAAGTAGAATGATCAAACAGAAGTGGGCTCTGGTTGCTTGGGAGAAACTTTGCAAACGCAAAATACTTGGGGGTTTGGGGCTCTGCGACCCAGAAACGGTGAATAGAGCAAGTGGAGCAAAGCTTTGTTGGAAGTGGATCAAATATCCTACTTTTCCCTTGGCTAGAATATGGAAAGCTAAGTATGCTGAGGATTGGAATTAGCAATAACTCATCAAAATGATGGACATTCAAGCTGGCTCCCCCATCTGGAACTTGGAAAAAGCTAACAGACACATTATCTCCAATCACAGCTTTTGGGAAATTTGAAATGGAAGAACGACCCTTTTCTGGGAGGATGCTTGGCAGCAATTGCCTAAGTTGGATTGCCCAAAATATCTTCCCCTTCAAAGAAAATACCAAGAGCAGGGGAATTTCCGAGTTTATAAGTACTGGGAGGACAACAGGGAGAACCCTCTTTGGAGACAATGGCACCTCAATATTCCATCTGATTCAAATGATATGGCCAACCTTTCTCTCTCCTTCTATTCCTCTTTGGAATCACGAAAGATCCAGCTTTCCATGGAGGATGAGCAGCTTAGATGGGGAAAATTTGAGGGGGAAACCTATAACCTAAAGGAAGCTAAGCTCTACATCGAACAGTGTCATTTGGAAGAGAAGATGCAGGAGCATCAAAATGTTTGGGATGCAATTTTTTGGCCAAAGATTATAACCTTCTTATGGATGCTTTTGCAACGAAAAACACTAACTTGGCAGAACCTCTACAAAAAGGGCTTCTATGGTCCCTCTCGTTGTCCACTTTGTTTGGGCATAGAGGAGTCCATGAACCATCTCCTCAACACTTGCTGGTGGACGAATAATCTTTGGTTGTGGTTTGCGGACATCTTCAGGCAGACGGGCAGAGATAGGGACTCCATTCAGAATACAATTGTCAATTGAAGGTCAAATTTCTCTAAATGCGACACTGTCAACAAGCTCTGGAAACTAAGCCCTAGTTTCGTTGTTTGGTCTACTTGGAAAGAACGAAACAGGAGAATATTTCAGCAGGAAACCAGAAATGTTGATGACATTAAATTAACCATTATGCAGAACATGAAAGAAACAGTTCTAACCCACAAAAAAGCAGCTCAGGATGAAATATTTTTAGAAGATGACAACCGTATCTTACTGATGTTTGGGTTGGGGGTGGCCATGAACCTCAATTCCCCTATGCTACGGCCTCAACCTCCTTTTTCTCTACGTCCCTCGCAGTGTCCTAATCTGGGTTTTCTCAAGTTGAATTTCGATGGAGCTTTTAGGGGCAACCCTGGCGTGGCTGGCTATGGTGGTGTCATTCGCAATGAAAAAGGAGAAATTCTGCACATATTCAACTTTTCCTTGGGGGAAGCTACTAACAATGAGGCAGAATTTTTTTCCTTGGAACAAGGCCTACAGATCCTTATTCGTTTGGGTAGTGGAGCAGCTGTGGTGGAAGGTGATTCCCTTCTTGTTATCTCTGCGGCAAGGAAGATTCAAAATGGCACTCGGCTGGAGCGGGTTTCCAAACATTGGCGATTAGCCATGGTTACCAATCTCATAGCCAAACATCTTACTATTCTCAAAGGGGTTATCCTTTAGGCTATCCAGTGAAATTCTAATGCTCTGGTGGATGCCCTGGCTAACCATGCGGTCAACCACTGGCATGACATCATCGACACTTGTTGGCAAGACGTTACCTGTCTTGGCCTCCAGGATGAATGCACGCTAATTTCGAGACAATACCTTTTAGGTACGTCAAGGATTATTAATAACCTTCAGAGTACTGATCATAAATGATTCATGTGGGCTATCCAAATTAGCATATCTATGTTCTTTATTATTCGGAGATGGCAGTCTAGGAATTTGTACCTTGTCAAGCTTCGAAAAAGATGGAATTATCAAGCTAATTATGAGAATCAGAATGAGTGTAAGGGAAGGACGGATGCGTGGCCATGGCTCTTGAGGTTTGTGCTTGGTATCCTGTATGGCATGCACTCTCATAATTGGCATATCGGAGCTCACCTTAGGGGAATCCTGGGCGGCGGCCAACAGAACGGGGCAGCTTTCCCTGCCCATTTTGTCATGCTCTCGTCCTCTCCTATTTCTATTAATAATCTTCCTAACAGGGTCCCTCACTATTTTTCACGGAAAAACTTTGGTTTTCGTCTCAGCTGCTCTACTTCTGTTACCAGGTTCAGGATCTTTTCCTCTAGTTTTGTGTTTTCCGCAATGTCTGAGTGAGTCCTTCGTAGCTGAAAGGCTGCAAAAAATCTCAAGCGAGCTCGGGCCAACTTTGAGCAATCGGTCCCCAACAAAGGAAAAACCATTATCCAAGATCTTGATAAGGAAGTTAGTCAAGCCAGAACAAGTTTGAACAGCAATGACATCAAGGAGGAGATGGACTGGATCAAGGATCCTGGCACCCCGACCACGCGAGCCATGCAATTTCTGAGAACTCAGGAAATGGCGTGGCATATGAAGAATATGCTTTCCAAAGCCCTCAGCAGTCAAGGTGCGGTGGTTAAAGAGGCCTTCAATGCTCACTCTCTTGCCTCGGTGAAGAATTCTGCTCATCTGGACAAGCTGGAGGTCTCCATCAATTCACTCACAGAGGAGATGAAGATGCTCACCAGGCACCTTGATGGATTCATTCGGCTCTTTGAGCTGTATCTGTGTTATGTTTTAAATTTTCGATATAAATCTCGACTAACAACTCCAAGACCACCATTATCCGTCGCCACCATCCTCGGAATGTGCCTCAGGGTGGAGATGTTGCGGGTCCAAGTGAGGAGGGTCCTGGTGATGCCGGTCTGAGTGCTGCAGATCCAAGTGCTGCGAGTCCTAGTGCAGCGAATTCGAGTGCGTCTGATGGCCTGGGTAAAGTTTGATATGGGTCTTTCGTCTCCTACCGGATTGTTTATTTCTGCAAGTTTGCATACTTCCCTGTTTACTTGTTATGTCTTTGTCGGCTTTAAGTTTCTTTCTGATGGCTTCTTCACAGCCCCTGGTTTTATTTTGATTCATGATCCGCTTGGCTTCCCTACGTGGAAGGCCAGTTCTCACTCTACAGTCTTATGGAAGTTCAGTTTTGTTTGGTGAAGCTGTCAGCTACTCTCGAGTCTGTCTGTTAATCTCTTGACCACAATTTTTGTGTCAATGCCTTCGGGTTGTTTGGGCTGGCCTGCTATCCTACCTTCGGGTAATGGCAGCCCTTTTTGTAACTTTTTTTATACTATTGTGATCTAATATATCAGCTTACTTACAAAACAAAAAAAAAGTAATATTCGCCAATATTTTAAACGTTAATATAAACTTCCATCCTTAAAAATTTTCCCTGAAAAAGAATTAAGGGTTTAGCATAAAATGTATTTTTTTTTTCTAAAAATGAACAGTAAATTTAAATTTTTTATTTACTGCATAAAAAATACTGCAGAAAATGTAAAAAAAATTAAAAAATTTAATCACCTCGTTTGAAATTCTATGATACAGGGGTTTGAATCACCAGAGGGTTTGGAATTCTAATTGTCTGAATAGTTATGTTCAAAAGTATTTCGATGATCCACAGTGATATCGTGCTCTATTTCTCCTCTAGGTACGTCTCGTGCAAATCTCTCCCTAAAATTTTTTGCAAAAATAATGAAATAATAAAAAGTGTTTACTATTTAAAGAATTGTTTTAGGAAATTAGATTTTCAAAAATATTTTGCTGCCCATTTTTCAATTTACCACTATTCTTTTCACATTAAAAAAATATAGTTGTGATTTTTTTATTTGCAGCTATTCAGCTCCAGTGCATCAATTAATAACACCACACCATTGTGCAATAATTAACACATGCCGGTGTCGTTATCTATACATTAGCACCGATAACAATAAGTCCATTTTTAAGGCACTGGAATTACTTTTAGGTGTGTACACCAAAAATTTTTGTTGATTTTGCTCAAATGCAGGGAGAAAATATCATAATTATATCGAATGGACAATTCTTCAAAATCCAGCTCATTCCATACTATTTCTCAAAGTCCATCGCGGAGTTCTCCCTATCCATCTCGAGATGTAATAATTACTTCAAATTTTATTTATATTTTCATTATCTAACTGAATTTATGTTTTTTATCCATGTCAATCAACTTAATAAAATTTATAATTAATGTATACAAATTTGCAGGTTTATGCAGATAATTTGGAATCGAGTTCAGATGCACAAAATTTTCAAACAGGTCCAAAACATCGAAAGCTCTTATCAAGAGCAGCATACTGCAATGTGCATTTGGTAGATGAAAATGGATAACTGCTCCACCTTGCCAATTGTAACAATATTGCATCTTCTAGCCACAATCCCAGGACAATGATGGAAATTATAATTGTTTGGTATATTAATGTAATTTTTTCAACGTCAAACCAAGTAATCATGTATTTTCAACATGCTTACTAATTGATATCATAGATTTTTTACTAATCATGTTCAAATATATTTTTTGAAATTATTAGGATTCTAGTGATGATGAGTGACCTACCTACCATTTTTCGTTGCACCCCATGACAATGTGAAATCAGGAGAAGGCTTAATTAAGAGAAAAAATCATAGAGGAACGATACCAAGAATGGTTGAATCAACCACCTATTCAATTCCCACTACGTCCATATTCACCAATTAGGAATGACTACAACAATATTAGTTCATCACAAGCTTGCAATGGAGGCAATCAAATTTAGGTTGGTATGGATGATTACTTAACGGATACGACTGCCATGGAGACAAGGTTGTTAGATGCATTCCAGAATGATGATCAGCTAGGGGATGATGCTCATATCACTGAAACCTTTTTCGAAAGCCTTAAATTTGCTTCCACCACCCCTCTCTTTGGACCTAGCGGTCAGTCAAAGTCTACCCAGTTTGGTACAATGATGTTACTATACAACTTGAAAGCAAATTTTGGCTTGTCGAATGCATGTTTCTCGGAAATTTTGAGGTAAGTTATAATTACCGTAAATTCCTCCCTTATATTTTGAGAAATATAATCACACAATGAACATTACAAATGTTTAATTGTATGAACGTTAATAATTATATTAGCATTAATGTACATTTAATATTGTCCATGATCACCAACTAGAGGTTATTCAAAGATAAGGTTCTTCCAAGTGATAATGTCTTGCCCAGTAGCTGCGAAGAGGAAAAGAAATTGTTGAAAATGTTGGGTGTTCAGTACATATCATATCATGCATGTCCAAATGATTGTATTCCATATATAGGAGAATATGTAGACAAAGAGATATGTTTGAAATGTGGGCATGATAGGTATGATAAATCTAAAAAAAAGGGTAAACCACACGGTCCTCCTTTCAAGATATTGAGGCACATGTTTATAATCCCAAGGATTCAAAGGCTCTTTCGGTTCAAAGAATTAGCTATGTTGCAGGGATGGCATGCCTTACACGGAAGTGAGATGGTAGTTATGCGAATCCCAATAGATTCAATAGCCATGAATCATATAGAGGATACATGGCCCGAAAAATTCAAGGATGAAGTACGAAGTCTACGACTCAGCATAGCCATTGATGGCGTCAACCCATATTCCCTCCAAAACACCAACTATTATATTTTGCATGTAGTAGTGATCAATAACAATATCCCCCCATGGTTGTCTCTGAATAATGAACATCTTATGTTGGCTCTCATAGTTCTTGGTATAAGACAAGTGAAAAATATGGATGTCTACTTATGACTACTGGTAGATGAATTGAAGGAATTATGGGATGGGATAAATGTATATGATGTATCAAGACCCATTGTAGCAAAGAGAAGTTTTACGCTCTATGGCATATGTGCTTACACGACATATGATTATCCAGGCTTAGGAGTTTTCTCTAGTAAATTACATGTTTATTAATTTTTTTATATACGTAACAATATTATTTCACATATTAGTTATTTAATTCATTGTAATTGTTTTGATCTTCATGATATTCTTTAATGTGCCATGCATATAAATTGTATACAATAATCTAGCAGGTCTTGTAACAAAAGGGTATTTTGGATGTAAATGTTGTGGACCTTCTATGAAAGCTAGATGGTCCAATGACCTACGAAAGCTAGTCTATGACTACTCCAGGGTATTCATCCCAGAAGAACACCCTTACAGAAGAGAAAAATCTGCTTTCAATGGTAAACAAGGGAGAACCCAATAGCCTCCAGTATCGACACTCGCTGAATGGCTTAGAGCATATGAGAGAAAGAAGGATAAGTAGTTCATAGAAATGTTCGATTCAAATGGGGAGCCTATGTTCGATGATCTAGAATTCTTCAACACCTATGTTGAGAAATTTCCCATTGGGATGAAAAGGAAATCTATCTTTTATAACCTCCCATATTGGGAGCATCTTAAGATTACCAACCTACTAGATCCCATCCATATATTTAAAAATGTTTCATCTTATCTATGGAGACACATATCATCAAAACAAAGTGACACATTGGTTGTTAGGAAAGATCTTATTACTTCAAAGAAAAGAAAACATTGGCGAAGATGATTAGAAAGTACAAGATCAGAGGCAGGCGTTGGTCCCTCTAGTTCATGGAATTTCAAAGAAGGTGATGTCCCTTGGATTTAAAAAAAATATGATCTTTCTTTGGAAAAGGAAGTTGTAATGGGTGTGAGGGTGTCGTCTTCATACATGTCTTCACTACGGCGCTGCTTCACCATGGATGACCATTTTTCGAGGTTGAAATCACATGACCATTTGAATCTTCTAAGAGTACGTATATTATCAAAAGCATGATTTTATTATTTGTGATATGAATAAATTTTATGCCATGCAAGGATCATAAAACATAACTAATTTTGTATATTATTACACGCGTTTATAACTTTGCAGTGCCATTATCCTTTGTTCATGCGTGGGTGTGTGAAACATGAATTCCCCCAAGACCTAGGACATGCCATATCTAGATTATATGAACTTTTACATTGGATATGTCAAAGGAGATTCATGTGGCTAGCATTTCGCGGTGGCACTAAGAGATAGTTGTGATTGTTTGTATGTTTGAGAAGGAAATGATGACGAGTTTCATGGACTTGCAGGTTCATCTTCTAATCCACCTAATAGATGAGGTTGAATTAGTTGGAGTGGTTTCTTGTCGTTGGAAGTTCTTCTTAGAGAGGTACATGAAGAAATTGAAAGTTTTTGTTCGACAAAGGGAAAAAACTGAGGGGTCTATGGCAGAGGGGTACATATTGTATGAATCTTTATATTATGCCAATGAGTACATCAAGCAGATCGACAACATACTAGGTGCAGTGATTTGGGACGATTAAAGGGATGAAGACAAAAGAGAAGGGGAGCTACTCCAAACGAATGGAAAAAGGCACTTGATAAAGAGTAAGCGACTTATAATTTTTAAAATTTACAAAAAGTAAATATTCATGTTGAAATTTGATATAATGTATATTTTGGTCTCATATGTATTATATGTCAGTTTGATTTCATCAGTGAATGTAGAAATTGAAGCAATCAATAAATTTGTTTTTTACAATTCTGAAGCGACACAGTTAGAAAATTATATATTATGGAGCAATGCAACACATAAAATATGCGGAAAATACAAGCACACACAAAAAAAACATAAAACTAGAGAGACACGGATATACGTGATTCACCCATTTTGGGCTACGTCCACCCTGAACAACCAGTCCTTCCTTTCTATTATCCAGCAAAATGAAAAGACAAAACCTACAACAGATCCGCTATAATATCCTATGTTCTTTCTCACAGTCTCTCTCTCTGTTTCTCGCTCCGAGAATACACATCCAATACACAGCTGCAATACAATGCCCTCATAAAAGTGAGGGGTTACCTTCTAGGGCAAAAAACCCTAATCTAAACATAACTTCTACCATCATATCATTTTCCTAATGAACGGCCCAGATTGACTAGAAATTACTATACTTTTACAAGGCAAATTTACATCTATTTTTAGCTTCGGGGGCACTGCCCCCGAAACCCCTGCCAGGGGGGGCTCCGAAAAGCGCTTCCGCCCCCCCCCTGGACCCCCCACAGCAGCAATTAATTTCGGGCGGCGTTGCCACCCCTTTTAAGGTACAGGGGTCCAATGCTGTGATACAAATTAAACAAGATAATCAAGCTCCACACCCAAAATTCTCCCACTTGGAAACTGATTGTAGCAACTCCACCGCTGCTTCATTTGCTGGACAATGACTCCTCTTTGGACCTAGCTATTTTTCATCTTCATCGTCATCCTTGAAGACCAATTGAAACTGAGCACATTCTCAGTTTCTCCCTGGTTACAACTTTTGTTAGCATATCTGTAGGATTCTGGATAGTGTGTATCTTTTCCAGCTTCAACTCTCCATCTTATAATACTGACCGTATGAAATGGTACTTGAGATATATATGTTTAGTCCTGGAATGAAATGCTGAGTTCTTTACAAGATGAATGGCACTTTGGCTATCACTGTATAGCGTGCCCATATCATGCTTCTTACCCAATTCATTCATAAACCTTTGTAACCAAATCATTTCTTTACTAGCCTTTGTAGCAGCAACATACTTTGCTTCTGTTTTTGAAAGTGCAACAAAACTTTGGATTTTTGAAACCCAACTGACAGCTGTCCCACCTACAGAAAATACATATCCTGTAGTGCTCCTCCTGTTATCTCTGTCACCTACCATATCTGCATCAACATATCCCTATAGAGCAATGTTTGAACCACCCAAGGAAAATGCTTGATTTGTGCTACCTCTCAAATATATGAGAATCCATTTTACTGCCATCCAATGTTCTTTTCCTAGATTATTCATGTATCTGCTTACAACTCCCACTGCATGTACAATATCAGGCCTTGTGCAAACCATTGCATACATTAAGCTTCCAATTGCTGATGCATATGGAACTTTAGACATATAATCCATGTCTTCTTGGGTCTTTGGGCACATCTCCTTACTAAGTTTGAAATGGCTAGCAAAAGGTGTACTAATTGGTTTTGCATTGTGCATATTAAATATTTTCAACACCTTTTCTATGTACTCATTCTGAGACAGTGTTAATTTGCAATTTTTCCTGTCTCTAGTTATCCTCATACCAAGGATTTGTTTTGCAGCTCCCAAATCCTTCATTACAAATGAATTTGCCAATTTTCTTTTGAGCACATTTATTTCCTGCATGTTAGATCCTGCAACAAGCATTTCATCTACATACAATAAAAATATAATATAGCTGCCATCATTTTTCCCTTTTAGATAAACACAATGATCAGAGTGACATCTAGTATAACCTTGTTCAGACATAAACTTGTCAAATTTTAGATACCACTGCCTTGGAGCCTGTTTTAAGCCATACAAGCTCTTCTTTAACCTGCACACCAATTTTTCTTTCCCTTTTACCTCATATCCTTATGGTTGCTGCATGTATATCTCTTCCTCTAAATCTCCATGGAGAAATGTTGTCTTTACATCTAACTGTTCAAGATGTAAATCTTCTACTGGTACAAGACTTAAGATAGTTCTGATTGAATTCATCTTAACAACAGGAGAAAATATTTCATCAAAATCAATACCTTTCTTTTGTGCAAACCCATTCACCACAAGTCTAGCTTTGTACCTTTATTTTCCTCCATCTTCTTCCTTCAGCCTGTAAACCCATTTATTTTGAAATTTAGTTTTACCTGCAGGAAACTTGACTAAGTCCCAAGTCTGGTTATGCATTAAGGAGTCCATCTCTTCTTCCATGGCTAGCTCCCACTTCTTCCTACTTTCAACCTGCATTGCTTCTTCATAACATTCAGGTTCACCAGAATTAGTCAACAATAAATAATATAATGAAGGAGAGTATCGTTCAGGGGGTCTACTTATCCTGGTAGATCTTCTAACACCACTTTTAGGTGTTTGAGGTGCCTGTTGCTGTTGTGGTGGTTGTTGCTGCTGTGGTTGTTGATTATTATTATTTTCAGGCACCTTTACTTTTTCAGATATCTCATCAAGAACCGCGTATTCCTTGCTTTCTTTTTCTTGTTTCTTTTCCTGCAACTGATTCTTATACAAGACCTTTTCATTGAATATTACATCTCTGATCCTAATGATTTTGTGATTTTCATAATCATATAAGCGATAACCAAAATCATTAGCACCATATCCAGTAAAGGTACATTTCTTTGATTTTGCCTCAAGCTTTGTTCTATTTTCTTTATTTATATGGACAAAAGCCTCACAACCAAAAGGCTTTAAAAAAGAGTAGTTTACCTTTTTACCTGTCCATGCTTCCTCTGGAATACCACCATCCAAGGAACTTGAAGGCCCTATGTTTATTAGATAAACAACAGTATCTACAGCATCTGCCCAAAATTGTAAAGGCAATCATGCATGCAATCTCATGCACCTTGCACGCTCCATGATTGTTCTGTTCATCCTTTCTGACACACCATTTTCTTGTGGTGTTCTTGGAACTGTCTTCTCTCTACGAATTCTATGCTCTGAACAGTACCTATCAAACTCTTTGCTGCAATATTCACCTCCATTGTCTGATCTGAGACACTTCAACTTCTTTCCTGTCTCAATCTGAACCAAAGCTTTCCATTTCTTGAAAGTATCAAATACATCAGAATTATTATGAATACAATAAATCCATGTTTTTCTAGTTGCATCGTCAATAAAAGTAACATAATAACGAGAGCCACCGAGAGATGATACCTGAGCAGGTCCCCATACATCTGTATGCACAAGCTCCAATTTTTCGCTCTTCTTTTCTTTCCCAACTCTGAGAAATCTGACTCTCTTTTGTTTTCCATAAATTCAATTCTCACAGAAATCGAAATCAACATTCTTCAATCCTGGCAACAAATTTCTTGAGTGAAGAATCTTCATTCCCTTCTCACTCATGTGTCTGAACCTATAATGCCATAATGCTGCATCTGCTCCTTTGGAAGTTAAAGCATTAACAGAGTTAGAAATACCATTGCATAAATACAATGTACCAACCTTTTCACCTTTTTCTATTACCAGTGCTCCTTTGGTGACCTTCCAATTTTTATCTGTGAAAGTTGTTACACAACCTTCACTGCCTTATTGTCCCGTTGAAATCATATTTTTCTTTAGATCTGGAACATGCCTTACCTCCTTTAGTATCCATTAGTTTCCATTCTGTTGTTTTACAAGAACATTAACCATTCCAACAATTTTACAGGGTTTATCATCACCCAAACGAACTTGTCCAAAATCTCCTTGAACATAGTCATGAAAATATTTCTTATCAGGTGTGGCATGGAATGAAGCCCCTGAATCTCCAACCCAAGAATCAGTAACATTTTCGAAAGAAAGAATCAAAGCATCTTGTAACACATCACCTGTCACATTTGCTTCATGATTGTTTTCTTGCTGTGTGTCTCCTTCTTTTCCCTTCCGAGATCTACAGTCTTTCTTTAGGTGTCCTTTCTTTCCGCAATTCTAGCACACTATCCCCAATCTGGACTTGGATCTGCCTTTCCCTGATTTACTGCGATATCCCGAGCTCTTTCCTATTTCCATTCTTCTTCCCCTAGACTATGCACTCAAATCATTACCTGATGTCTCACCGGAGCTTTTCCGTCGCATTTCCTCGCTAAGGATAGCACCCACAAAATCATCAAACTTTAAAGTACTAGATCCAGAGACAGAGTTATTAATGGCCATTACTAAACCATTCCAACTCTCTGGCACTGAGCACAAGAATAACAGAGCTCTAACTTCATCATCAAAGTTTACCCCTACAGAACTTAACTAACTGGTAACTGTATTAAATTCATTTAAATGGTCTGCAACAGATCCACCTTCCGACATCTTCATATTAAATAGTTGTTTCATAATAAATACCTTGTTTGAGGCCGAGGGTTTTTCATATAGTTTCGCCAACGTCTGCATCAAACCCTCTGTTGTTGTTTCCTTCGAAATATTGAAGGCAACTGATGCTTCAAGGCACAACCGTAATGTTCCGAGTGCCTTTCTATCAAGAATGTTCCATTCGACGTCTGTCATGGCCGTCGGCGTCTTTGTTTTTCCGCTCAATGGTAGGTATAGATCTTTCTGATACAGATAATCTTCCATCTGCATCTTCCACAGCGGGAAGTTTTTCCCGTTAAATTTCTCGACCCTAAACTTACCATCGTCTGCCATTTCTCCCACTCAAACTAGGAACCCTTCTTTCCTGCGAGTTTATCGGCCAAATATACCTTCGGCTCTGATACAAGTTGTTAGAAAATTATATATTATGGAGCAATGCAACAAATAAAATATGCGGAAAATACAAGCACACAAAAAAAACACATAAAACTAGAGAGACACAGCTATATGTGGTTCACCTAGTTTGGGCTACGTCCACCCCAAACAGCCAGTCCTTCCTTCTATTATCCAGCAAAATGAAAAGACAAAACCTACAGTAGATCCGTTGTAATATCCTCTGTTCTTTCTCATAGTCTCCCTCTTTGTTTCTCACTCCGAGAATACACATCCAATACACAGCCGCAATACAATGCCCTCATAAAAGTGAGGGGTTGCCTTCTAGGGCAAAAAACCCTAATCTAAACATAACTTCTACTGTCAGATCATTTGCCTAATGAATGGCCCAGATTGACTAGACATTACTATACTTTTACAAGGAAAATTTACATATGTTTTTAGCTTCGGGGGCACTGCCCCCGAAACCCCCGCCAGGGGGGGGCTCCGAAAAGCGCTGCCGCACCCCCTGGACCCCCCACGGCAGCGACTAATTTCGGGCAGTGTTGCCACCCCTTTTAAGGTACAGGGGTCCAATGCTGTGATACAAAGTAAACAAGATAATCAGGCTCCACACCCAACAGACACAACCGTGGGTCGCATTGTATGAACAAAAGAGGATGAAATGGGATAGTGACAGGAAATAATTCAGATGGTTTAATGGTAGAAGTGTGCCTTATCCCAATCATTTAAGAGAAAATATGCCAAAAATATGCTCCAATAGTTGGGTTGCTAACCAAGTCAAAGAGAAATACGGTGCAACCAGTCATTACCTGCGTGCTGAAGAGGATGCGCTAAACGTAGGGATTGGGTGCACCCACTTGGTAATAATCCATTTAATTATGTACATTTAAAACTTAATAATGCATCTTTCAAATGTAATTACATCTATATTTCATATTTTAACTATTGGGCTATTATAAGACACATGATACTATGATTTTTTAAATTTTTTTATAGGTGCATTTGTTCCCATGTTTGTGGGCATATGGAAACCATTTTCGCACAAAAAATGTCGATGATGGACACATGACACAAGGCTGTGGAGTGGAAGTTGAGTTTGATCAATCTAGTCGATCTAGCCACCATGATCAAAACCTAGTATGAGGGACGTTAGGATACGTCGGAAAGATACAAGAGATCATTGAAGTCGATTTGTCTTCTTTCCAATGTGTTATTTTTAGGTGCAAGTGGTGGGACACCTTTGATCGGAATAATGTAAAGGAAGATCACAATAGTAGGCTGATATGTATCAACTCTAGAAACATGTGGGATGAAGCTAAGGAGCCCTATATTTTCCCCAAACACTACAACCAGGTGTTCTTTTACCCGGATGTCTTGGATAGGGATTGGTGGTTCATATTGAGACATGACTCTAGATCAAAACATATTTTTGCGAACAATAGTGTTATCATGCCAAGAGAGCTAGAAGATATTGAGGGTGAATCAAGAATGATATGGTACATGTGTTATTTCATCATTTATACTTTTTAAGATGGGTTTTTATAATGAAGAGGTCATAATTACCTTATAACTAAGACTCTTATTTTCGAAACATTATAATATGTATTTTGAATTAATGGGTAATTTGCATTGTGTTAATGTTAAAATTGTTTCACTTGATAATTTGCAATTATGTCGATCTCGAAAAGAATGGTGTACTGTATAAAATTCTTTTTTTTGGTAAGATCATAATAAAATAATGATAATTCTAAAGTACATGAATTTATTTGCATTATTTTCTAAACTTTATTATGTTACAAAAATTCATATTATTCTAGATTTATGATTTTACAATTATTTACAATTTTACAAATTTACAAATTAAAATTTTTTAATAAAATCATTTCACATTAATACAATTAAAATTTTACAAATATTTTACATATAACAATTAGAATTAGAATTACAATTACAATTACAATTTTACAATTTTACAATTTGACATACAATTGCAATTAAAATCAAAATTACAATTATAATTACAATATTACAATTTTACATATATATAGTTACAATTAAAATTACAATCCCAATCATTTCACATTAATACTATTAAAATTTTACAAATATTTTACATACAATTACAATTACAATTAAAATTAGAATTAGAATTAGAATTAGAATTTTACAATTTCACATACAAATACAATTACAATTAAAATTACAATTACAATTTTAGAATTTTACATACAATAACAATTACAATTTTACAATTACAATCATTTCACATTAATACAATTAAAATTTTACCAAAATTTTACATAGAATTACAATTACAATTACAATTTTACAAATATTTTACATAGAATTACAATTACAATTACAATTTTACAATTTCACATACAATTATAATTAAAATTATTACAGTATTTACAATTACAATTTTACAATTACAATCATTTCACATTAATAAAATTAAAATTCTACAAATATTTTACATATAATTAAAATTACAATTACAATTACAATTACAATTTTACAATTTCACATACAATTACAATTAAAATTAAAACTACAATTACAATTTTAGAATTTTACATACAATTACAATTATAAAATTTTACATATATACAATTACAATTACAATTACAATTTTACAATTTTACATACAATTAAAATTAAAATTTCAATTACAATCATGACATAATATTTAACAAATATCATGATTTAATATTAAAAATAAACATCACAATCATGATAACCCTCGTACAAACATCATATTTGACTAAAAACACATTTAAATTCACTATCATATAATCATCGTGATCATGACCATCTAACAAAACACAAGCATTGTATAATACCATCACAACACAAGCTGCACATTAAATGAACATATCTAACATTACCGAACAATATACACATCATGATGATCACCAACATGTAAATTAAGTACAACTTCAACATGGACATAAAATACATGGACTATATATATATATATATATATGGGTGATTGCTAGCCTCACGGACATGGTGGCTCCTCTGCAGGGCACATGTCGCAGCCACATGGCCGCGCATGGCCTCCGTCCTAGCCTCCATAAAGTCAGCACCTGTTCGCATGTCGTGGGCATTTATCCTCTTGCGCCACGCCTTAATTTTTGTCCGGCTTGCTAGTCTTCCCACTCTTCCATGGCGCCTAGCTCTTCATCTCCTGCCTTCTCTCCCAATTTCAATCTCATGCTTCATTTCGATTGCCCTGGTCATGAGCTCCTCCATCCTCCGCCTCTGTTGTTGATTGAGGCCTCCTGCCTCCTCTTTTCCTCTCCCCACACTGCTCCTTCACCAACCTTCTTAGCCATGCCTCGAAGGCATAGAATGCAATGCAGAAGGGGTCATGGAAGAGGCCTGACCTCTTGCCCTCCCTTGTCCATCTGTGATGATGGTAGTATCCCTCCCCATGAGGGAAATTCGGGTTCCTCCCAGCTCCACTTGGATTCCTCTAGAGCTCCAGTCCCTCCGCTCATCTCTGCTACTCTCACTGTGCATTTTCAGGAGGATGAGAGCTCTGCCGACTATGGTCCTCGCAAAAGGCTTAGAAAATCCACCATCTCATCCTTGCAACCTTAGCTATCCAAGAAATCCACTTCTTTTCCCACCAAGACAGCCACGCACTCCTCCATCAGTGAAGGCAGTGAAAGCTTGGTGGCAGATGGCACGGTGAAGGAGCCAGGCGTGCGTTCAAATAACACTCTGGCGCCTTTGGTGAAGCTGTCAAAGAATGGAGAGGACTCCTCTGACGAATATGGTTGCTTCATCGTCGAAGAGCCTCCTCCTCATGACTAGTAGCATGTCGCGTCGCCACAACACTCATTTCGGGAGGTTACGTACCTCTGCTAGGCTTAATTTATCGTTTTTCATGTTTTTCTTCCTCAGTACTTTCAATTTTTGGATAATGAATAAACATGCTGGTTTCCCCACTCAGGGAAGCAAATCATGGACTCGTTTCCCCTTCTGGGGAAGTTCTATTTTTATGCTTATGAACTCTATACCCGCTAGAATTAGCTAGCATAACAATTCCAGCAAGAAAGTTTTGATTTGTATTTTATGTACCATATAATAGAAATAGTTTTATTCAGAAAAAAATTGTGTAATGTCAAAAATATACAGCTGTAATACAAATGTCAAATATCAACTGGTGGTACATCATCAATATTAGTACTAGTAGAGGCCTGCTTAGTCGATGGTGCGGCCTCGACAAGCTCAGATAGATGTCGATCATCACGTGCCTGCTGATCTGGTGGTGCCTCATGCTGATCAGGATCAACTGCTGACTGCTCATGATGACTCTACATGGATGGTCCAGCTTGCTCATGATCATGAGTACTGCTGGATGCTATAGGTTTTTGATCATGATGACTCGACGTGGATGGTCCAGCCTTCTCATGATCATGAATGTTGGATGCTGCAGGCTGAGAATCAACATAAAATAAAAGTGGGCAACTAATGCATTTCTTATCACTAGTATGGTGTGAAATGGTCAAAATCAGTAGTGAGAGGAACTTCACCTCCTCTCGACCAAATTAAGCAATCCATAACTAACCACTAGAGACCTGAAAATCTTCAGGAGATAATATATTGGCGCTAATGTATCACTAGGAGTACACCAACTGACTCCCTGCTGCATAGCTGATGGGGACCTCTAGGAACAAGGGAAAATCTTGCCCTCTCCTTGATAGGCCAGTAATAAAATAAATTTCCTCCTCAGTGGGCATGTACCACTGGTTAGGACCAACCTGAAAATCCTGTCAGTGGGAATTCCATCTGAAGATAAGTTGTCACAATAACCCACCATGGTCCTTCAGGGATGTAGCCTCCTCATAAAAATTGAGGAGACCTACCTCCCTTAGGAGCACCTGGGTGGCTGTTGTAATAGGGCGAGGGTACATATCTCTCTCCCTCTCCAGTGCCTCCCACATGTGAACCACATTATACTGGTCTGCCATATGTTGTTGTTGTTCCCTCTCTTCTCTCCTTTGACGTCGTTGAATTATTGACTTATTAAATACAATTTTTCTTTTAAATGAGACATTTATTTAGAAATATATATATATATATATTGGAAAAAAAAAAAAATCGGTGCGCCCAAAAAAACAGGCATGCACCGGTACCAGTGTGTCTATTTTTATCGCGCACCGGCTACAGTGCACCTGGAAATTTTCAATGCACCACACATCATGACTTATATTTTCTCAAGTAGTGCATTGACTAAAATATGTAGCCCGGAGTGGATAATTCTGTCAATGCACCACCAAACATCATATAGTGGTCAATGATGAGGTCTTTTAATCGATTGCACCATTGACTATGAACAAATTAGGGAGGGCAGTGCGCTGACCAGACTACTTGCCCCAAGTTGGATAGTTTCTTCAGTGCACCAACCTCTTGGCATAATTACACAGTTAATGGTGAGGTGGTATAACTGACCGCCTTGTTGACTATGTACCAGTATTGGGAGGGCAGTGTGTTGACCAAACTATGGGCCCCGGGCATATAGTTTAGGCAGTGCACCCTGCTCCTGACATCACTACATAGTCAACGGTGCGGTCATTTACATGATCACACCATTGACTATGTCCAAGTGTAGGAGGGTGATCCACTGACCAAAATATCCGCCTCGGGATGCATATTTCAGTCAACGCACTGCCCTCCCACACTTGGAGATGGTCAACAGTGCGGTTGGGTAACTGACCGCACTACAATTTTTGTAAATTTAAAAAATGCATGGTGTGCCATTTCAGTACTGCGCCGAAACCAGTGTAGATACCTTTAGCACCAGTTGCGGTGCAACCTGTAGATTTATTGGCAGCACCGCGAACTGGTGCGAGTCGAACGGCTCGAGTGTACCGCGTAGGAATATATTTTTTTTAAAGAAGCTAAATTTTAAGATATTTTACAAAAATAATCTGTTAAAAGGTTTAATTATGGAAAAAAAGTAAAATACCTGTACATTTGGGCATCAAGGAGGCATATTTGCTGCAAAATTTGCAAAACTAAAATTTCCCACCGTTTTGCAAAATTCGAAATGGAGATGGTGGGCAATGGACACCAGCAATGTGTGCAATGGGAGAACCGATGGCAAGGTGTATTAGACAAGGTAAATTCGCACCAGTGCTTGAGAGATCTGGAGCACTGAAAAGTGAAAAATGCGGATTTTTGGCCACAATTTTTTTTTTATTTAACCATGTTCCCTTGCGCGGATTTTTAAGGCGCGTTGAGCGGTTTCTTGCAACCACACCAGGCTGTTTCAGTTTTGGTGTTGGTTTTTATGATGCTCCAGGTCTGAATATGTGTAGAGCACCAGTGCACTACTGTAATTAGATGCTCTCTGCGGGTTTGCACCAAGCCCATGGTGTCCCGGTGTGCCAATTTGTAGTACTCACCGGTGCTTTTCTAGTGGAACGCACCAGTGTAGTGTAGGATGAGAAACACACTGGATAAAAAACATCCGCAAAAAACTCCACTCACCAACCTCCTCTAGTATCCTCCACTAAAAACAGATGTCTAGGCTATTTTTTTAAGGGGTTCCTCAAAAATATCGGCTAGAGGGTCTTTTCCTTGTAGTTTCAGGTTCGATCTATTATTGACAGTGATTTGGTTCTACTATTAAAGGATGGAAAAATTGCTAAGTGTGACACTCCATCCAAACTACTTAGCAAAAAATATCATGCATTTGTAAAACTTGCTTCAGAGTACTCCATCCAATATATATCTTAACTCAAGCTTTGGACATTGTTATATTGGGTTCACAATAGAATGGATAAAAACCTTCATTTCCCTAAAACTCGCGCTGAAGAAATTCAAATTTTCAGCCTCTATAACATGGCTAGAGATACAATATAGTAGGCTATGAGATATCATGTAAGCTCATTATTTTCTGATAATATTATATATTGAGGTCCTTAAGAAGGGTCGAACTACTATTATCAGTGACTTTGACTTTAGAATTAAGTTATGATTTTTCACTTATTATATATTGTCCTTTTCATGCTATATTGATACCCATAATTAATGTGCTTCATAATTTCAACATAGTTCTGTCACCATAGGCTTGCCTTTGCACTTGACAGAGTCAATGCAAAGTAGTTCACCATAAGATTGTACTTTGTCATCATAGACTTTTCCTTACACTTAACACATTCATCGTAATGTTGTCACCAAAAGCTTGTCCTATTTTCATACTTTAACATAGTTATATGCAGTCCTTCAACGCAGTCTTATTTTCACACTTTAACATAGTAAAAAATTAGAGGTCATTCCTGCAATCTGTTCCTCAGGTATTCACATATCATGTGCTATTATATCACCCTTCCTGCGCACTCTCTTCATACTATATAACCTTGATCCTTATGTCTGTAATCCACAATATTTTTCCTGAAATGCTATACACAAATCGTAGAGGAACGCGAGTTTGCCTATCTATTTTTTTGCACAGTTTATATAGGGTATATATATTTGTTTCCACCTGTAATTGAGCTGACCTATCCATATGTAGTGAGGCTGACTTGAACACTTGTTTATAGGCTAACTTCTAGAGAGTATCTTCTTGCATGATGAAGGTTGACTTGAAGGGTTTTCCAACGTTGATCTTGGTCATCATTTGTGTGCAGTCTTCAAGGCTTATGGGACACAGTCTGGAAGCATACAAATGTGACTTGGCTATTCGTAAACATGAATCTTTAATTAATATAGTTTATGACTAGAATAAAAATACCTAATAGACATCAAGAGGAAGTTTATTGACCTATAATATAACCCTTCTCATGAAACCCATGAAGCAAGCATACCAAAAATATATATTTATTATATTTTTCTTCTTCACTACATAAATACATAATTACATAGTCAATATGAAGACCGATCCTAGTTACAATTTCCAACACCCCCTCTTAACTAGGGAGGTATTAATAATGGAACATGGTCACTTTCAATCTGAAGAATCTCATAAGAAGAATCAGATTGGTAATTGCATATGTATAGCATCATATCAACAAACATTGTCCTAGTGAAAGGCCTTGACTAATAGGCCCATCTCTCAACAATAAAATGGGCTACAATGCTGGCGAGACACATGAATTATAGACACCATAGTCATTGTCTCTCCAAGGCCCATACTCCACCCAGGTGTTCCCATAGTATGACCTTCTTGGACTATTATTCTCTTGGATATCCATCCCTCCAACAATATCAGTCCTTGACTACTCTTATCTTGAATTCCCTATCTCATTCTCAAAGAGTATCGAATGCCAGATGATTACCCAATCCTCCATTATGTCTTCCATTTGAAGACCAGAATGATGTGTCTATCCATTCTCTCCACACGATATTTACTAAGACTTACGGTTTTTAGTACTGGTCTAGTGCATGACACATGTATTAGAGAATCATATACATTACTCCCTCTTAACTCAGAAAGGAGATATTTCAAGTTTCTTCCAAGCAAGAAAATTACCACTAGGATCCCTCTCAACCAGGGACCTACAGCAGCAATGGTGAGACACCCAGCTTCTCATGAAGAATTCCTCCCCTCGATGTCATGGATTTTTGATATTGAGGAATATTCAACTTTTGGCTTCATATGACACATATAATTCATCACTTTCATCCACGAGTTATGTCAAGTATCGAAAAGTGATTCACTAGTCCTCTCGATCTTGTCCGCCTTTATGCCATGTTGCTTTCTTTTGAACCATATCTCAAGGATCTTACATCCTTCCACATGATTGGTAGCCCTGCATAAACTCATCCAGATAAACATATACATATGAAATTTTAAATCAAAAGTTACCTCAGTGATGATATTTCACCATGACATCTTCTTGTAGGTATCAACATCCTCTTTTCAGATTGACACCTCTCCTAAAGATACGTATTTTCCAGGGTCTTATTCTTTACCATACTTCTATCAGAGTCCACATATATTCCCAGGAGATCTTCTAGTCGCATCTTCCTGGCTTCCAGATGATAACCACCTCTTTACAGCATTTAACTTCATGATCTCTTCATTACCAGGAACTTCTAGTAACTAGTTCCTTGTTTGCATACAACCACCTCATATTCCATATGAGGACATATTTAATTTCATTTATTAGTGGAAACCTGTGCACTAGAATAGATCTTCCTTTCATAGATCATACTTCTAAAGATAGAATTTCATCACCTACAACCACATGACATGACTTCACAGCATCCAGTGTTAGCATATATTTATATGTACCTCATCCTTTTTCTTTTAAGTCATCCTGTAGAAATTTTACGAATAACTTCATTCCCTTGACCTGCTTCATCAATAAGTCAGGATATCCTAATCCTAGAATTATGTAACATATAATTCTCGATGAAACCTTTTACTTTCTTTCTAACCAATGAATCCATATAGAATTCCATTAGAAAATTCCAACACTTGTTTCCATATGATTATTTAATGATGACCCTTGATCTTGATGACTGCTTTCCATCAATGTTGTTATCATTAGGGTTTCTAGGAGCTACTTCTTCAAATGATCCTTCCATGCTTCTATCATGATGATATTAATATACATTGCTTTCTATCATACTATTTTACAACAAAAAAAAATCACTTAAAGAGGAAGATGATCTCAACCATAATAGTGATCTTTTGCTTCTTCTTTCTTAGATTTATTTGCATCAGTTTCTTTCCCTTTCATTTGTGACATGGGCTTCTTCCTTTTTCCTCTTGTCCTTCCAAGACAATCCAAAGCATCGTACTTTTTCCATATTTCTCCTTTTATTATGAGGACCAAATTTACCGAATATTCCTTTCCTTCTGGACATGGATGCAAAGGCTTGATTCCCTTCAATTGATCCTGTATCAGCTTTTGATTTCAATCTTATTTCCTCTATTTTACATAGATACCATACATCGTGGGATGGTGTTGCTTCTTTCTTCCTGTATAAGCTTGAAGTGAAGTTTCCCCATTTTTCCGGTAAAGAATTCAACACCACTGTAGTCATATCACTATAAGAAATTACTTCTCCCAGTTCCTGCAGTTGGTCTCTTACTTCATAAATCCTCATAAAATATGAAGTGATTCCTTCCTCTCTTGAAAATTTCATCTTGTATAGTTCTTGTCTCAGAGAGATTGTGTCTCCTGAAGTACTTACAGAAAATATGCTCCACTAGTTTATCATATTTTTCTTTTGCAGTTTCCAGTTGTGATACATAGGGTATGAGAGAGTCCTTAATAGATAACATGAGAATCCTTTGGGATCTGATTTATCCTTTCATGTACTTTTCATGACCTGGAGCATCTTCTTTTGAGGGTTCAACTATGGATTATTTTATGTACCCCATAACTTCATCTCTGGTTAGATTAAATCTGTCCTCTTCTTCCATGCACTAAAGTTTGATAACCCAACTAGATTGTTTCTCTTTGCAATAAGTCATTTCGATAGATTTAGATGAGGTCATAGATAATTACTTGAATAAGGTGACTTCCTCCTTCTCAAATATTCCTTGATAATGATGAATATGAAGGTATGAACTCCCCCTTAGATTGAATCCTCCAATGTAGATGTCTTCAATGGCGATGATTCTAAATGTATTCAATATAAATATTTGATGGCAAAGATTATCTTCTTGATGACTGAATACTTGAGAGTGTTCCTTGCAAACTGAATTTATCTTTCAATGTAGACTTTGATTCTTGCTTCTTTGAGTTTCTCTTTGTCACGTAGCCCTTGCCTTCAAAACCTTAGCTCTAATGCCATGTTGATAATTTGGTATGGCAAGGATTAATTCAATTATCTTCTTGATAATTACTTGTGAGCTTACTTCTTTTACTGATGTCTTATATTATTAGCTTATTATGTCTTTCATCAAGTCAATTACAAAAAACACAAGAGACACAAATTTATGGTCTTCGAGCCAGGGCCAAAACCTTTCCCTCTTGGAGAGGAAATCTATGCCAGACTTCACAAAAACCTTTATTGTGGAATGTGATGCCTGAGGAAATGGAAATGGTGATGTTTTAATGCAACAAGGAAGACCCATTGCTTTTTAAAGTCAATCAATCAAAGGAAAGTATTTACAAAAGGCTATTTATGAGAAGGAAATGTTGGTAATACTACATGCACTAAATGAATGGAGACCTTACCTAATGGGAAGACACTTCAAGGTAAAAACTGATCATGATAGTCTTAAACACTTTTTGGAACAAAGAATATCTTCAAAATAGCAACAAAAATGGGTCACAAAGATGTTGGGTTATGACTTTGAAATCATCTACAAAAAAGGGAAGCTAAATGTTGTTGCAGATGCACTCTCAAGAAAGGATGAAGAGGTGGAAGCATTTCTTTTTTCCATTTCTATTATCCAACCAGATTGGATGACCGAAGTAAGGGATGAATGGAAGAAGGACGAAGAAGTGTGGACACTCACTCAGAAGTTGCAACAAGATCCTAGTACATCTGATACATTTAGTTGGAAAAATGATTCCTTATGGTAAAAATATCACTTATACATTTGCAAGAATTCCCAACTAAAACAAAAGATTCTTTTGGAATTGCACACTTCTCCTTTCGGAGGACACTCGTGATTTTTAAAAACTTACCACAAGGTAAAGAAAGAACTTTTTTTGGGATGGCCTTAAATCTGATATTCAAAAGTTTGTGGTGGAATGTTTGGTTTTCCAGCAAAATAAAGTTGAGACAATTAACACCCCAGGTGTTTTACAACCTTTATTCATTCCAAGTCAATGTTGGGAGGAGATTTTAATGGATTTTATCACAGGTTTACCTAAGTCCGAAGGAAGGAGTGTCATCATGGTGGTAGTTGATAGACATACCAAGTATGCACACTTTTGTGCATTATCTCATCCATTTAAAGAAAGTACAGTTGCTACTGCATTTATGGAGACAATTCAAAAGCTACATGGAAACCCGAAGATTATTGTAAGTGACAGAGATCCCATTTTTACATGAAATTTTTGGACAAAATTATTTTCTTGTTTGGGTACTCAACTAGCTCATAGCTCATCTTATCATCCTTAATCTGATGGTCAAACAGAGATATTGAATAAATGTTTGGAAGGATATATTCGTTGTTTTGTATCTGATAAGCAAGCACAATGGGTCAAGTGGTTACCTCTTGCTGAATGGTGGTATAACACTTCCTTCCATACTAAAGCAAAAATGACCCCATTTATGGAACTTTATGGATATCATCCACCGTTCATCACATCTTCTTTAAGAGAAAATTATAGGGTTGAAGTAGTGGAGGATCACATCGAGGATCAATGAGAAGTTCTCCAACTCTTAAAGGATAACCTAAATTTGGCAGAAAATCGAATGAAACAATAGGCAGATCAACATCACAGTGAGAGATTTTTTGATGTGGGAGACTGGCTATTTTTACGGATACAACCATACAAAAAATTGTCCCTCAAGCAAGCTAAGAAGGATAATAAATTATCGCCAAAGTGCTATGGTCCTTACAAGGTGTTGCAAAAGATTGGTACTATGGCATACAAATTGGAGCTTCTTGCTTCTTCGCGATTTCATCCAATTTTCCATGTTTCATGCTTAAAAAAGGTTATAGGAGACAAAATTTCAGTTCAAACAATATTGCCAGAACTTGATGAGGAAGGAAAAACCATATTGGAACCTGAATCAGTCACGAAAACAAGAACTCAAAAACTACGAAATCGATCAATTTCAGAGTATCTCATCAAATGGAAGAACTTAACTATTGAATATTCTATGTGGGAGGATGAGAATTTTATAAAAAAGCACCTGGAGCTACTCAAGCATTGAGGACAAGACTTTTTTGAAGGAGAGGAGCATGTTAGGTCCTTATATTACTAGTATAGGCCCTTATTGCTGTTAGTGTAACCCCTTTATTGTTATTGTTGTAACCCTGTAACCCCCATATTGTTATTATTGTGCCCTTACATTATTATTGTTAGATTGGCTAGGATTACATTGTGGCCCCATGGACTCCTATATATAGAAAGGAGGTTTTTTCATTTGTATCATCCAAGAATTGTTCATTTATGTAATTTATTGGAGGTTTCCCCCTCGAAGTGGCTATTTCTAAGGTGTTGATCTCTCTTTTCTTCTATTTTTGGAGCTGGTTTCATAACAAAATCCTTACATTGATTTGAGCTCCATTTTATTTGCAATAGGATATCATTTAGTGAGCTCCATATTCTTTACAATAGAATATCATTTATTGGAATCTATGATTACTTGGAAAATATATTTAACTTCAACTTCTTCCACAACATAATCCAAAGATGAATATATAATAGTTGCATCCTTTAAATGTGAGAATGCAAGGATGGATTACAAGAACAAGGTTCCTTTAGGGAAATCCACAAGAAATTTGATGATATTGATACTCCTCTAATATTTCCACCCATATGATAGTCTTGGGGAGTTTCATAAGAGTATGGGAGAGTGGGGAGTGTTACAGAAGAGTCTGCAGGAGTAAATTTTTTACATTGATGATTTGGCAAGACTCATGAATCTGAAAAGAGTGTGATGACACTGATCTGCAATCCTCTAAAGAGCCAACATGTAAGTTCAACTGCGAAAGTGTCTTTGAGCATGATTTCCTCCTTATCCTTCTTCACCATCTCTCCATGACATGATAGGGTACTTTTTCTTGGAATTAACTCATGAAGAGATGACATCAATCTGAAAACTCCCTAGTCTAAGATGGTGCATTCTGATCCATAAATTGAGCCCAGAACATATGGCAGGTTGCGAAGAGGGACTCAGTAAATGTTTGGTGTGGAGCTTGATTATCTTCCTTATTTAGATGTATCACCACATTGGATCCATGTTCTTAACGGGGCGAAAATTCCACCCATCATTTGATCGTCGTCAAAGCTAAAAAAATATGTAAAATTGCCCTGTAAAATATTGTGATTTCGTAGTCAATTTGGGTTGTTCATAAGGTGGATGATCTGATGGTAGAAGTTATGTTTAATTTAGGGATTTTTTTCCCTAGAAGGAAACCCCTCTATTGTATAAGGGTATTGCACTGTGTCTGTGTATGGTGTGTATAATCTGAGCGGGAAATAGCAAGGGGGACTGTGTGAGAGATAATAGGATATTACAGTGGATCTGTTGTAGGTTGTGTCTCTTCATTTTTGCTGGACAATATAAAGGAAGGAGTAATTGTTTCTGTGGATGTAGCCCAAGTTGGGTGAACCACATATATTTGTGTCTCTCTTGTTTTATATTTTATTTATGTGTTTGTGTTTTCACATATTTTATGTGCTCCATTTCTCTATAATGTATCATTTTCTAACAATGAAACGCAGTTGTGTAGTTCAGGAAGGAAAGGGGAATCCATGAGCCTTGAGACTATATAATGTGTAGTTTAGGTTGAGCTGAGGAGAAAAAAAATGAAGTTTTGGGAGCCAATGGGACAGGCTAAGGGGATGAGCACTGGGAGAGCATATTGCACACTTTCAGGAGTTAAGGGAAGTCATGATACTGCACAGCTGTGCAGTTCAAGGGTTAAAGGAATGAGCTTGAGGCTCGTCATCGCAAAGTGCACAAATTAATCCATGTTGGGAGACATGATTGCAAAATTCTGGAGGTCAAGGCTGGAGCTTGGGTAGAGAAACTTTGTAGTGAGGTAGTCCTAATGGGAAATAATTTCACATTTTGTAGTGCCAAGCAGCAAGATAACAACTAGAGGAGTGAGACTGCGCAACTCACGGGAGGTTGGGTGAAGCTAGGTTTCTTGGTCGGGATTAGTGTGAACCATGATAAAATTTGACAGTGATCACACAATTAGAGTGATTTCAAGACTAAAAAATATAGACCATCCATAAAAAAAGAAAAAATAATTTCCCTCCATGAGACAACCTTATGACTAGTTACGACAAGTGCGACATTAAATACACACTTTGTGATGACCGTGACAACACTTATGCAACAACTCACAAGTGAATTCCATGCAATTCTTGTATGGACAATTCATGATGCCCCAAGGCTAACACATTTTTGTGGTATATTGTAACATTACCATCATACTTTAATAGTGTTTACTAGTTTTATGAAGTTCATTTCATGCATTTTTTAAAAATATTCCATTCATGATACATACTTCAATTAATAATTGAAATAAAAATAAATCCATATCTTGCAGGTCTTCAAACAAAGGGTAAATTTGATTGTCCATTTTGTGGTCCTAAAATGAAATCTTATCGTTCAAGAAGCCTAGGAAAGGAGGTGTTTGATGAGTATATGCACTTCCTCTCTAAGAATGATAGGTACTGAAGAACCAAAAAAATCTTTTTAATGAGAAAGAAGAGACTAGATTAAGACCACGGAAAATGACACCTAGTCTATGGAAGTTGCAATATAATAGTGTTATGAAACCAGCTCCCAAAATATAATAAAATATAGATCAACACCTTAAAAATCAGCCACTTCGAGGGGGCAACCTCCTTTAAATTACATAAATGAAAAATTATTGGATTACACAAATGATAAAACCTCCTTTCTATATATATGAGTCCATGGGGTCACAATATAATCCTAGCCGAACTAACGATAATAATGTAAGGGCACAACAATAATAATAATGGGCTTTTATGGGGCACAATAATAACAATATGGGGACTATAGGGGCTCAACAATAATAATAACGGGGATAAACTAACAACAATAAGGGACTACACTAGTATATAAGGACATAGCATGGCCCTCTCCTTCGAAATTTTTTTTTCCTCAACGCTTGAGTAGCTTTGGATGCTTCTATATAAAATTCTCACCCTCCTATGTGGAATCTTCAGTGGGTAAGTTCTTCCACTTGATGAGATACTCTGAAAATGATATATTTCGTAGCTGTCGAGTACTTTTTTTCGTGACTGCTTCAGGTTACAATATGATTTTTCCTTCCTCATAAAGTTCTAGAAATATTATTTGAACTGCAAGTTTGTCACCTATAACCTTCTTTAAGAATGAAAAATGGAAAACTTGGTGCACTTCAGAGGAAGCAGGAAGCTCCAATTTGTATGCCATAGTACCAATATTTTTCAACACCTTGTAAGGACCATAGTACTTTGGTGATGATTTATTATCCTTCTTAGCTTGCTTGAGGAACATTTGTTTGTATGGTTGTAGTCATAAAAAGACCCAGTCTCCTACATAAAAAATTCTCTCACTACAATTTTGATCTGCTTGTTGTTTCATTCGATTTTGTGCCTAATTTAGGTTATCCTTTAAGAGTTGTAGAACTTGTTTTTGATGCTCGATGTGATCTTCCATTGATTGAACCTTAGAATTTTCTCTTAAATATGATGTGATGGATGGTGGATTATATCCATAAAGTTCCATAAATGGGGACATTTTTGCTACAGTATGGAAGGAAGTGTTATACCACCATTCAGCCAGAGGTAACCACTTGACCCATTTTGTTTGTTTATCAAATATAAAACAACGAAGATATCCTTCCAAACATTTGTTCACTATCTCAGTTTTCCCATCAGATTGAGGATGATAACATGAGCTATGAGCTAGTTGAGTACCCAAACAAGAAAATAATTCCATCAAAAAATTTCCAGTGAAAATGGGATCTTTGTCACTTATAATAATCTTTGGTTTTCCATGTAGCTTTTGACTTGTTTCCATAAATGCAGTAGCAAGTGTACTTTCTTTAAATGAATGAGATAATCTACAAAAGTGTGGATACTTGGTAAGGCTATCAACTACCACCATGATGACACTCTTTCCTTTGGACTTAGGTAAACCTATCAAAAAATCCATTGAAAACTCCTCCCAATGTTGAATTGGAATGGATAAAGGTTGTAGTAGACTCGGGGTATTAATTGTCTCCACTTTATTTTTTTGGAAAACCAAACATTCCACCACAAACTTTTGAATATTAGATTTAAGTCCATCCCAAAAAAAATCATTTTTCACCCTGTGGTATGTTTTTAAAAATCCTGAGTGTCCTCCTAAGGGAGAAGTGTGAAATTCCAAATAATATTTTGTTTTATTTTGGAATTATTACAAAGATATAAGCGATATTTGTACCACAAGTAATCATTTTTCAAACTAAATGTATCAGATGTACTAGGATCTTCCTGCCAATTTTGAATGAGTGTCCACACTTCTTCGTCATTCTTCCATTCCTCCCTTTCTTCGATTATCCAATCTAGTTGGATAATATAAATGGCACAAAGAAATGCTTCCACCTCCTCATTCTTTCTTGAGAGTGCATCTGCAAAAAAATTTAGCTTCCCTTTGTTGTAGATGATTTCAAAGTCATAACTTAAACCCATTTTTGCTGCTCTTTTGAAGATAGTCTTTGCTCCAAAATGTATTTAAGACTATCATGATCAATTTTTACCTTGAAGTATCTCCGCATTAGTTAAGGTCGCCATTTCTTTAGTGCATGTAGTATTGCCAAAATTTCCTTCTCATAAATAGCTTTATGTAAACACTTTCCTTTGAATGGATGGATTTCAAAAGAAATGGGTCTTCCTTCTTGCATTAAAACAACACCAATTCCATTTCCCGAGGCATCACATTCCACAATAAAGGTTTTTGTAAAGTCTGGCGTAGTTAAGACTAGTGCTAGGCACATTTCCTCTTTAAGATGTTCAAAGGCCTGAGCTGCTTCAGGAGTCAATGAAAATGCATCTTTCTTCAATAATGTTGTTATAGGTGCTACTATTCTGCCATAATTCTTAACAAACTTGCGATAATTCCTTGTTAACCTAATAAATCCTCGCAACTACTTTATGGTTGTTGGGACTTTCCATTCCTTAATTGTTTTAATTTTGTTAGGGTCTACCTTAACACCCTCATGAGATACAATATGACCCAGATATTCCACCTCTTGTACTCTAAAGAAAATTTGGAGGTTTTTTCATATAATTGTTTATCCTCCAATAGTTTGAGCACCATGTCAACATGTTGAACATGATCCTTCCAAGACTTGCTATAGAGTAGTATATCATCAAAAAATACTAACACAAATTTTCAAAGGAAGGGTTTGAAAATGGAATTCATCAACCCTTGAAATGTAGAAGGTGCATTGGTAAGGCAAAAACGCATGACCAAAAATTATTAATGACCCTCATGAGTTCAAAATTTTGTTTTCAGAATATCTTCAGTCTTCATTCTAATTTGATGATATCCTGAATGAATATCCAACTTGGTAAAATAAATTTCTCCATGTAATTCTTCCAATAATTCATCAATCACAGGAATGGGCAATTTATCTCTAATAGTGAGCTTATTGAGCTCCCTATAATCCAAGAACATGCGCCAAGATCCATCCTTCTTGTGCACCAATACTACTGGAGTACAGAAATAACTTTGACTAGGTTGAATTATACCAACCTCAAACATTTATGCCATCATACGTTCAATTTTTCTCTTTTGGACATAAGGATATATGTAAGGCCTGAAGTTTGGAGTAACACTTCCTGGAATCAAATTGATACCATGATCATGATCATGAATATGTGGTGGTTCTTTGGGAGTTTCAAACACCTTGGAATGATTTTCCAAGACTTTTTGGAGATCTGGAGAAATAGATCATTTTGATGTGGGAACTCCTCATGAGCATAATTGTACAATTATGCCTCGTTTTTCTTTCTTCAGAAGATTTTTCATGACATTATAGCTTATTATATGTCTCAGCTTCCCTATGATACCTCGTAATTCAACTTACTTTCCTTCCAAAAAAGCATTCAAGAAAAGTTCTTGAAAATTAAAAGCTACCGGCCCCAAAGATTGTAACCATTGTACTCCTAGTACAACATCAACACCTCCCATTGGAATGAAAATAATTGAACTATTCAATACATATTCCCCCATGGATATCTTGATATTATGGAATTTTCCAGAGAAATTTATAGTACCTCCATTTGTTGTTGATCAACGGTTGTCATTGATGTCAACCCAAGCAACACCAGGGGCTACCCCAATATTGCATGGGAATTTTCAATTAATATATTCTGGGTCAAGAATTTTTTTATGGTTTCTACTTTTCGAGATGTTTCCGTTGATATATGGCACACCATGTAATTCTTCATGGTTTGAGAGATATTCATGTTTGAAGATTGTACCACAGTTTGTGGGCTAAAACCCCATGGGGTTGTGGCATGGGTCATTGAAAATTCATAATTAATATTTTTTAAGCTCCTAAAATCCCTCCCACATTCACTTTATGAAGCCCCTCTCAACCTAAACATTTATATAAATTTTGATCCTCACATTCTCCTAATGGAAGGGATTTCTCCATCTGAAATAGGTCATCGTGGAATTTTCACTCTAACTTTTTTTCTACGATGTTTCAGAGGCTGAAATTATTATGAGGAAAAAAAAAATACTGAGGAAGCTCCTATAAAAATTTTAGAACAAGGTGCGCAATATTTTCAGAGATATGATCTGTGGAAGTCAGTGTTTTTCAGGCTCCTAAAATTCATCTCAAAGAAGTGACCTTGGGAAAATCGTCATAACTCTCTCTCTAAGTATCAGATTAGAATTCTGTAAAAATTGGCAGATATTGCACGGACTGTAGTTTTTGGTTTATCAATTTTAGATCTGAATGAAGAAAAAATGATACACGGCATGCCGTACAAGTTTTCTCTACTGAAACTGTTCATAATTAGGACATTGTGAGAGATTGGGCATAACTCTCCCTTGAAGAATCCAAATTGGGTCAGACATGTGGCATTGGAAAGAAGAATCAGAGGAATACTGCAGCACCAAAAATCACATATTGGGGATTAAAATAACAGAGATACACAAGATTCAATATCGAGCTCCTAGAAGGCAAGAATAAGCTAGATCATGTGTTGTCAAGGGCTACAAAGGACCGGACTTTCTAGGGCAGCAAAGCAAATCAAGGTGCAGCAGAGGGTAGCATGAAAAGAGCAGCAACCAAGGTGCATAACAGCAGCAAGAAGTTCATTACATGAAGTCTTCAAGTGGGCATCACTGCATACAGTCACTGTAAATGTATCATTGTACTAAGTCATTGTAAATACATTATTGTAAAAATTGTTCTAGTGTCTATCTGCTAAGAGTTGAAGAGGTAGTGTGGGGAGGTCTAGGATAATCATTAGGTGGTTGTGTCATAGTTGGGGTTATGGTCTAGTGTGTCTTCTTCTTCTACATCATTCTATATCATTATAAAGTGGACCATTTTCCCTGGTATGGGAGTCCATTATTTTTTTATTATTCTATAGGATGGTATGGTGGTGCTAGGGTGAGTTGTAGCTCATTGGGTGTTGGGGAATCTATTCAATTTACTACTGAAGAATCTCAGGCATTGGATCATCCATCCAGTGGGAGTTGGAGAAGAATTATTTTCTAGATTCTAGGAAGTTGGAGCTTTATTTTCAATTGGAGTTGAATATTAAAGAATTATTAGAAAAGCATTACATGTCTTTTTTCTTGGAGTGGGTTTCTACCTTAAAAACTGTGTGAATTTGTGTTCCTTTTGCTTACTGTTATCATTGTACAAAGACTGATAATAGTTGAATATTAACTAATGCTGTCATTGAAAGGAATACTGATTCACCCCCCTCGGTATTTCCAACAATTGGTATGAGAGCTTGGTTCATTTAATAGTAGCTTAGCAACTGGAAGGAGGTCATGGAGCATACCAAGAATGGTGTACCTCTGTTTAATGAAAATAATTATGCACTCTGGAAAGGAAGAATGGATGTCTATCTCTTGGCGCAAGACTACGAAGTATGGGACACTGTTCAAAATGGATTTACATCAACCGCGGATGAACAAGGTAAGAAGAATTTTGTAAATGATGCAAAAGCAAAGAATATTATTATCAGTGGACTTATTGAATCTGCTTATCATAAAGTGTTGGGTTGTAAAACCACCAAAAATGTATGGGAGAAGCTTGAGAATATATATGCAGGTGACTCAAATGTCAAAGAAGCAAAGCTCCAAATCTATAGAGAAAAATTTGAGCAACTCAGAATGAAAGAAGATTGCAACATTGCTGCATACTTCCAATACGTTGATGAAACAACCAATACTCTGGAAGGATTGGGAGAGCCAGTTGAAGAGAAGACTATTATACAAAAGATTCTTAGAACGTTACCAAGGAGATTCAACCCAAAGATATCAGTCATAGAATACAGTGCAAATCTAGACAAACTCAGCAAAGAGGAATTACATGGAGTTCTCATAACATATGAAATGAGACTTGATGAAGAATAGGGTACTTCACATCTAGAAACTGCGTTCGTTGCATCTAAGAAAACCAATAAGTACAAACAACCTTCAATTTAAAAGACATGCACTTACAAGTGTGAAGAAAAGGGAGATGATGGAGAAGGTATTTTAGATGACGAATATGCTTACTTTACGAGAAAACTAAAAATTGGTAAGGGAAAATTCAAAGGTAAACTTCCATTGAAATGTTTTGGTTGTGGTGAGGTTGGGCATTTTGCAGCAAAATGTCCAAACAGAAGTGATGGCAACTCAAAAGGAAAGAAATTCTTTAAGAAATTCAACAAGCAAGAAAAAAGGAAAGGATCCAAAAGGAACTTTCTCTCTAAAGAAGATAGCTCATCATCCGATGAAGATAGTAATAGCGAAGAAGAAGCCAATGAGAGAGTATTGTTTATGGCCAAGCACAATAAACAAGAGGTATCAAATAATGAAGAAGAAGGGTTAACCGTAGAAGAATTTTCTAAGGAGGAAATCAGGCTTATAAAAGAGCTCAAGGCTAAGAAAATCCATTCCAATACTCTTGAAGAACAAGTTCAAGGTCTCAAAATTGAAGTTGAAGAACACAAATGTATTGAAGAGTCACTTTAAAAGAAGTTGGAAGAAAGCAACCAAGAAAGGGAAGCATTAGAATCCAAAGTAGTCTCGCTACGTAAGGAAGTGAAGAAGGGAAAAATTGTCCAAAACTATGCCAACAGCTCAAGGGCATTGGAAGAAATCATCAACAATGAACGATCTTACAATGACAGAAATAGCCTCGGTTAAAAAGAAGAAGAAGTAGGACCTTCTACAACAAAATACAATAAACCTATGAGATCTGAGATGCATGTAGACTTCTTTGGACAATATTTGCAAGAACATCCTTGGAAGACGATTCCTCGATGAAAATTTCCATCCAGGTACCAACATATTTTTTATGGCTATTGTTATTCATGTGGAAAATTTGGTCATAAAGTTGTAGAATGTCACACATACCCTAGGAACCAATACAATTCTAGAATATCCTTCAAATATGAACCTCCCAGGGCTCAACGAAACATCAATAGATTTGAACATTTAAGAAATAATATGGAATGTTACAAATTTCAGAACTTCCGACACATAGCGAGAGACTGCAGTCTTGAAAATCCTCCAGAATAATCTTCAAAGCCACAGAATGAATGAACATGGAAGAGGAAGAAGATTGATAATTGTGCTCTTGATCACAAGGCTCAAAACAACAAATATGTGTGGTATGTTGACAACAATTTCTCAACGTATATGACTGGAGATGGAAGGAAATTTGTATCTCAAAAGAGAATAAGGATGGAACTGTATCCTTTGGAAATGATGGATCTTCAAATATTATAGGATCAAGTACTGTCACTCTCGGAAGCAAAGATGTTATAGCCAATAATGTTCTATTGGTTGAAAAAATGAATCAAAATCTGCTCAGTTTTGGACAAATGTGTGATCAACGACACACAATGCTATTCAACTCCACAAAATGTGAAATCAGGAAAGGCAGGTATGGTAAAATTGTGGCTACAGCAAGTCGAGCTCCAAACGGCATATATGTTCTGGATGAAGCAACTAAAGCATGTCTACTAGCTAAAGAAGATGAAAATTGTTTATGGCACAAATGAATGGGTCACATAAACTTTGACAATCTTGTCAGAATAAGAAAAAAGGAATCAGTACTAGAAATGCCGAAAATCTCAAAACATTCCAACACACTATGTGAGGCCTGTCGGCACAGAAAGAGGACAAAAGTCCAATTTAAAACAAAATAACACTTTGCATCACATCCATTGGAATTGATACATACTGATCTATGTGGTCCTGTGAGAAAAAAAGGCTTATATGGAGAATTATATTTCATGTTAATGATAGATGACCATACGAGGATGATAGCTGTCAACTTCCCAAAGAAACAATATGAAGCATTTGAGTGCTTTAAGATCTACAAGGAGTTGGTCGAAAATGAAATTGATTTGAAAATAAAGTTTCCAAGATCAGATAATGGCGGAGAATTCACTTCCAAATTATTTCAGCAATACAGTGACGAAAATGGAATAAAATGACAATTTTCAATAGCACGAATACCTCAAAAAAATGGAGTTACTGAAAGAAAGAATAGAACCATACAGGAAATGGGTAGAAAAATGTTGAAGGACTCAAAATTGGATGAAAAATTTTGGGTTCAAGCAATTGATACGACAATCTTCATTATCAACCGAAGTCTTCTCGGAAATAATTGCAGCAAGACCCCATATGAATTATGGAAAGGAAAACTAGCTAACATAAAATATTTCAGAATCTTCAGAAGAAAATGTTATATCAAAAGAGAATATAAAAATTTGGGTAAGTTTGAATCACGTGTTGATGAAGGTATCTTTGTTGGTTACTCACGCAAAAGAAAGGCCTATAAATGCTATAATCTAAGACAAAAATAGATAGTGGAGAGCATAAATGTTACATTTGACAAAGGTGGTGTTCTAACGAATAATGATGAGGATCTAGAATCTTTGAAACTCGAGACAGAGGCTGAAAAAGACACAGAGAAAATTTTAGAACAAGAAGCAACAATCAACCAGGAAGAAGTAAATAGTGATCATCAAGATATACCAGAACAACAACAAGAAGCTCCTCCAAAGAGAACAAAAGAATGGATTCAAAAGAACCATCCATCAAATCAAATAATTGGTGACATAAATAAAGGTCGACATCTTCGTTCATCACAACAATCTCACATTGCTTTTCTAACAACCTTTGAGCCTAGTAGTTTTTAGGAATCCAACTAGAATGAACATTGGGTAGCAGCTATGAATGAAGAATTTGATCAAGTCGAGAAGAATGACACCTGGGAATTAGTTCCATGACCAAAAGATAAAAATGTCATTGGGACAAAATGGGTGCTCAGGAACAAATTGAATGAAGATGGATAGGTTACTAGAAACAAAGCAAGATTGGTTTGCAAAGGCTATGCACAAATGGAAGGAATTGATTTCGACGAAACATTTGCACCAGTTGCCATAATGGAAGCCATATGAATGTTTCTCGCCTATGCATGTTCAAGAAAAATAAAATTCTACCAAATGGATGTGAAGTCAGCATTTCTGAATGACAAATAGGAAGAAGAAGTTTACATCGAACAACCTGAAGGTTTTCTACTATCAGAAAAATAAGACTATGTTTGCAGGTCAAAGAAGGCTCTATATGCTCTCAAGTAGGCTCCCAGAGCATGGTATGCTCGTCTTGATGGATATCTATGTCAACAACGGTTGAAGAAAGGTATTGTTGATGGAAATATTTATTTACAAATAGATAAAGATATTTTAACAATCGTTGAGGTATATGTGGATGATATAATATTTGGTAGCAATGATGATCGACTACGTAAGAAATTTTCTACAAAGATTCAAAGTGAGTTTGAGATGTCTTTACTTGGTGAGATGACATTCTTCTTAGGGCTTCAAATATCTCAGCAAGAGAAAGGAATATTTATATGTCAAGCCAAGTACATCAAGGAAATGCTAAAGAAATTGAAAATGGAGGATTGCAAACTTGTCCTTACTCCGATGGAAACAGGTTGCAAATTGAGCATAGATGACTCATCTAAGGATGTGGATCGGAGGTTGTACAGATCTATGATTGGTAGTCTTCTATATGTAACAGCCTTCGGGCCAAATGTTATGCAAGCAGTTGGACAAGTAGCAAGATTCCAAGCAGCACCAAAAGAATCACATATTATTTTCGTCAAAAGAATTATTCGATATCTAAAGGGCACAGAAGAATATGGCTTGTGGTATCCCAAGGGTAAAAATCTCATTATTCAAGCATTTACAGATGCAAATTGGGCAGGAAGCGTTGATGATCGTAAGAGTACTAGTGGAGCAGCATTCTATCTAGGTGGTTGTCTCGTATCATGGTTGAGAAAAAAGAAAACCTCAATCTCATTATCTATAGCAGAAGCAGAATACATTGCAGCAGCATCATGTTGTACTCAAGTCCTTTGGATGAAAAAAAAATTGCAAGATCTTCAAGTACAATTCAGTGAGCCTATTTCCATATTCTGTGACAACACCAGTGCCATCAACATCTACAAGAATCCTGTCATGCAATAAAAAAAAAAAACACATTCCGATCAAATATCATTTTGTTAGAGAACAAGTCACTAAAAAGGATATCAAAATTGAGTATGTTGGTACAAAAGAACAAATCTATGATATCTTCACTAAACCTTTACCTCATGAATCATTTGAACATCTTTGCCAGAAGCTTGGGATTCTCCCAAGTTCTCATTAATTTTTCCTTATTCAAAATATAAAGTGGGAGTGGAAGTTTGTATAGGTCTGCAGGATGGTTGTTTGTCAGGGGGAGTTACCCTTTTCCATTAATGTCAAAGAGGGAGAGAATTTTGTAGGAAGAGGTGTCATGATCGCAGGGGTAGTACTTGTGTTGCCATCAATGCCAAAGGGGGAGATTTTTGATCAACAGTTGTCATTGATGTCAACCCAAGCAGCACCAGGGGCTACCCCAATATTGCATGGGAATTTTTACCTACCAAATTAATATATTCTGGGTCAATAATGCTTTTGATGGTTTCTACTTGTCGAGATGTTTCCGTTTATATATGGCACGCCACGTAATTCTTCTCGGTTTGAGAGATATTCATGTTTGAAGATTGTACCCCAATTAGTGAGCTAAAACCCCATGGGGCTGTGGCATGGGTCATTGAAAAGTCATAATTAATATTTTTTAATCTCCTAAAATCCCTCCCACGTTCACTTTTTGAAGCCCCTCTAATGATCCAGGTGGAATAATCAGGTACAAGTACAAGAGGCTTGAGTAAAAGGCTCAAAAATCAAAGTGTTCAGATTGCTCTCAAACCAAGTTCAAGTTGTAGATCTCGTAATTCTGAATCCAACGGCGTAGACGGCACTCAATTCCGAGTCCGTATGAAGAAGTTATAAGCGGTCAAAGTTGCAGGTTGAATTGGTGACTGGACAGCCTTAAGGAAGGCACAAATTAGACTTTTTCTGGCCACCGGATTCTGGCAAGCTCAGGCCAGATTCCGGGCAAATTTGTGGCCTGTTTAGTTTGCCTCCTTTGGTCCAAAACCGAATTTTTAAAAGGGCACAATTTGTTGTAATAACAAAAATTTATTTAAAAAAAAGGGGGTGGGGGCCGTGACCCCCGCCACCCCCGTCGGCATATGTGGCACCATATATATAAATGGGCCGGCGGGAATCGAACCCGCCCGGCCATGTGGGCTGGCCTGCTCCACGGGTGGCCCAACTTAAAACAACCACCACATATTTAAAACCAACAAACCAACGACCCAACTTAAAACACACCAACCATATTAAACGGTCCCAATGGGAGTCAAGGGGGCGGGCCGCCCAATGCGGGTCCGGCCCCCCAAAAAACAATATTATATTTTTTTTAAAACAAAAATGCGCCCATTTTTTTTAAAACAGAAAAAACGTGTGCTAAGTATGGAGGGGCGGGATTTGACCCCCCGACCTCTCCTCAACGATTTCTAAATTTTTACCAACGCGCCAACGAATTTTGTTGGTAAATCCGCCCACGATTTTTTATATAAACTCAGATTTTTACAGTGCGCCCAGGCCATGGAGGAGCGGGAGAGCGCGCACGGATTTCAGAGTTATGATTTTTTAATTGCAGGTGCAGTGGAACCATGAGCCCAGAAAGAGGCTGGCGGAACCTTGATTGAGGCCAACTTTGAGTAGTGCGAAATTTTGACTTTGTCCAAATGGGAAAAATTTTATGTCGTTTCAGCACTACTCAGCGCCACGAGTCTGATGGCGTGCTCAGTTTCTGCATCTGATTTTTTGATTTTCCAGCCACTTTTGGAAGTGGACTATGTCGGTGTCAGTTTTGCACATGTGAGCAGTCGTTTTCCACTTTCTCGACGCCACAAGATTGATGGTGTTTTCAGATTCTGCCGCAGAGCTGCTCAGCCTTCAGCAAATGGCATCATGAGGTATATCATGTGTATTCCATGTACTTCTTCATTTATTTCTCGTTGAGATGCATTATGTCTTGCAGATCCCGGTTGATACATGAGTTGTGGGATCTTGCTTTGTGTTGTTATTGATGTACTTTCAGCGATGGATTTGTGTCATGTATGAGTCCCTTTTATGCCACATTGGCGGGATGCTCAATTTCATATGTGTATTGTTGAGATCCCTTGTTTGCTAGGATTGGCGGGATACTCTTTTCTTTATATGTCAGCTATGGTCATACTGATAGGAGTCTTTCTTTATGTATGAGAGTTCTGCAGTGGAACATCTCTTAAAGAAGTCAAGCCACTCCTGCGTGAGGGCAATTTTTTCCTTGTATGTCATAGGGAAACACATCCATGTACATCTCTTCTTACAACACATAATGCAGCGGCCTACACCATCTTGACACCGAGGCCCGGAGATGTAGTCCCTCCTGGACGAACTCCGTCATCAAACGACGTGTTCTTATGATTGCTGATCTTGTTCATTTATGTTCCTCTTATTTACAGCTACAGTTGTTCATTTAAGTTCTTTAACATCTTTAATTAAATGCAATTATATTTATCAGCTGAATTAAAAGGTCTTGGTTAAAGGGTATTAATATTTTACCCTGGATCAAGTGGTATCGGAGAAGGTATTCTTGCTGATTGGATTGTAGGCGTGAACATTGAACGTTTGCTGAGTTGAGCCATGGAAAGTGTCAAGGACATGTACGAAACCATGCTCAGGGTGTCCGAGAAAGCGGACATATTGTACGAGGCTTACGAAAAACAAGCAGCAGAGAACGAAGAATTGAAGACCCTCCTACAGAAAAAGAAGGAGGACAAACAACAGTTGCAGCTTCAGTTGCAAGCCACAACAGAAGCGTGGAAAGATTTGAAACGCAACAAAGAAACTCTTCAGAGAGATCATGATGCCTTAAAAGCATCCCTATAGAAAGAGAAGGAGGAGATGTAGCAGATGCAGCTTCAGCTACAAGCCGTGTCAGAGGCAGTGACAGAAGTGAAGCGCGACGAAGGCTTACAACAGCTTTCTTCATCTGTTTCGCAATCAACACCTAAGGTAAATACTGTTGATTTTTCTTCAGTTTCTTCACATGATGTAATTTCAGTTGGAAGTGTGGAGATACCAATCACAGGTACCGGCATGAGGCTCCTCACTAAAATGGGGTACAGAGGAGGAGGACTTGGCATTCGTGGCCAAGGCATCACCGAACCATTGGAGGTTGTGCAACGACCTCGTTATGCAGGTTTGGGGTACATTGACGAAGGATGTTCGAAGGACATCAAAGGCAAACAGATAATGATGAACTCTCCAAGGAAGAGGAATGATAGGGACACTTCACCATCATTCCACGACAGTGAACGTTGCAGTGAAGGAACCGAGGTGAGCTCCCATAATCATGAGCGCACCGGAGACCACCCCAGAAGGTATACTAAGTCTCATTATTCCAGAGTGCATTTTGATTACAAGAATGTCGATAACCATGGTCGTAAAATATGGCATCGTAAAACTTGTTATTTTTGTGGTTTAAATAACCATGTGATTTCTAAGTGCTGGAAAAGGATGGCAGCACAAAGAAGGAAGAGGCACGAAAAGCCTTCTCCCCAACAGGAAAAGAAATCAGTTAAGCAGGTTTGGAGGAAAAAGAACTTTTGCACCCATTGCGACCGAAGTGGCCACCAAAGAGCCACATGCTGGAAACTTCATCCAGAGCTGTGTCGTAAAGCCAAAGAGCTCATGCATACACCAGTTTAAAGAGCTGATCGACAAGCAAGTTCGCCACAAGGGGATGATCCACTCGTTTTAATAAATGAGAAGTGGTTCTTCTAGATTGTTTTTTCTAGATATGTTAAGCTTGTCATGGCCATGCTTGTAAGTCATTTGTCGCTTTTTATTATGAAAGTGATGATGTGTTTCCATCACTCGTTTAAGCGACAATGATATTGTTTTTGGCCTTGTTGTATAAGTCGTGTGTTAGATCTCTTTCATGTAAAAGTGATGAGGTGTTACCATCACTTAGAGATGCGACTTTTATGTTTTGTTCATGTGCTATGAGTCGTCTGATGCATTTCTTTCATGTAAAAGTGATGAGGAGTTTTTTCCATCACTTCGAAATGCGACGATGAGGTCTGGTGTTGTACTTTTGTTGATGTATGATTTCCATTTTGTTGTAAGCTTGACCACCGAGTACATGTTATAAACTCGTGGCAAGTATGGAAACGTCTGGGTCATTATTGGTCACATTGAGAATGTAATGTCCGTTGCAGCTTTAGGCAGGTGTTGGCATTCCGATTCCGAAAGACAGAAGTGAAGGAGTCTTCAAGGGATGTGCCTTTTCAGACATTTGCATTTCAGCAGTTGCAGGTGTTGGCTTTGCATCTCGATTCTGAAGTACGTGAGGTGAAGGAGTCTTCATGGGATGTGCCTTTTCAAACATTTTCATTTCAGCAGTTGCAGGTGTTGGCTTTGCATCTTGACTCTGAGGTACGTAAGGTGAAGGAGTCTTCAAGGGATGTGCCTTTTCAGACATCACATTGTAGCAGTTGTACATGACGGCTTTGCATCTTGATTCTGAAGTACGCCAGGTGAAGGAGTCATGTGGGGATGCGCCTTTCAACGACAGTTGCAGACAGTTGATGATATGTAAAGCTTGATGCTTTTGGAGGACCAAAAGCTCCTCAGTGGGGAGGTTTTGATCCAGGTGGAATAATCAGGTACAAGTACAAGAGGATTGAGTAAAAGGCTCAAAAATCAAAGTGTTAGGATTTCTCTCGAACCAAGTTCAAGTTGTAGATCTCGTAATTCTGAATCTAACGGCGCAGACGACACTCAATTCCGAGTCCGTATGAAGAAGTTATAAGAGGTCAAAGTTGCAGGTTGACTTGGTGACTGGACAGCCTTAAGGAAGGCACAAATTAGACTTTTTCCGGCCACCAGATTCCGGCAAGCTCAGGCCAGATTCCAGGAAAATTTGTGGCCTATTTAGTTTGCCTCCTTCGGTCCAAAACCGAATTTTTAAAAGGGCACAATTTGTTGTAATAACAAAAATTTATTTAAAAAAAAGGGGGTGGGGGCCGTGACCCCTGCCACCCCCGTCGGCATATGTGGCACCATATATATAAATGGGCCGGTGGGAATCGAACCCGCCTGGCCACGTGGGCCGGCCCGCTCCATGAGCGGCCCAACTTAAAACAACCACCACATATTTAAAACCAACAAACCAACGGCCCAACTTAAAACACACCAACCATATTAAACGGTGCCAATGGGAGTCAAGGGGGCGGGCCGCCCAATGCGGGTCCGGCCCCCCAAAAAAAAATATTATATTGTTTTTAAAACAAAAACGCACCCATTTTTTTTAAAACAGAAAAAATGCGTGCTAAGTATGGAGGGGCGGGATTTGACCCCCCGACCTCTCCTCAACGATTTCTAAATTTTTACCAACGCGCCAACGAATTTTGTTGGTAAATCTGCCCACGATTTTTTATATAAACTGAGATTTTTACAGTGCGCCCAGGCCATGGAGGAGCGGGAGAGCGTGCACGGATTTCAGAGTTATGATTTTTTAATTGCAGGTGTAGTGGAACCATGAGCCCAGAAAGAGGCAGGCGGAACCCTGATTGAGGCCAACTTTGAGGAGGGCGAAATTTTGACTTTGTCCAAATGGGACAAATTTTATGTCGTTTCAGCACTACTCAGCGCCACGAGTCTGATGGCGTGCTCAGTTTCTGCATCTGATTTTTTTATTTTCCAGCCACTTTTGGAAGTGGACTATTCCGGTGTCAGTTTTGCACATGTGAGCAGTCGTTTTCCACTTTCTCGACGCCACAAGATTGATGGTGTTTTCAAATTCTTCCGCATAGCTGCTCAGCCTTCAGCAAATGGCAGCATGAGGTATATGATGTGTATTCCATGTACTTCTTCATTTATTTCTCGTTGAGATGCATTATGTCTTGCAGATCCCGGTTGATACATGAGTTGTGGGATCTTGCTTTGTGTTGTTATTGATGTACTTTCAGCGATGGATTTGTGTCATGTATGAGTCCCTTTTATGCCACATTGGAGGGATGCTCAATTTCATATGTGTATTGTTGAGATCCCTTGTTTTCTAGGATTGGCAGGATACTCTTTTCTTTATATGTCAGCTATGGTCATACTGATAGGAGTCTTTCTTTATGTATGAGAGTTCTGCAGTGGAACATCTCTTAAATAAGTCAAGCCACTCCTGCGTGAGGGAAATTTTTCCTTGTATGTCATAGGGAAAAATATCCATGTACATCCTCTTCTCACAACACATAATGCAGCAGCCTACACCATCTTGACACCAAGGCCCGGAGATGTAGTCCCTCCTGCACGAACTCTGTCATCAAACGAAGTGTTCTTATGATTTCTGATCTTGTTCATTTATGTTCCTCTTATTTATAGCTACAATTGTTCATTTAAGTTCTTTAACGTCTTTAATTAAATGCAATTCTGTTTATCAGCCGAATTAAAAGGTCTTGGTTAAAGGGTATTAAGATTTTACCCTGGATCATCTAAACCTAATCATTTATATAAATTGTGACCCTCATATCCTCCTAATGCAAGGGATTTTGCCATTTGAAATAGGTCATCGTGGAATTTTCACTCTAAATTTTTGTCTATGGAGGGTCATAGGCTGAAATATTTATGAGGAGAATTCAAAATCCTGAGGAAGCTCCTGTAAAAATTTCAGATCAAGGTGCCCAATATTTTTGGAGATATGATATGTGGAAGTCAGTGTTTTTACAGGCTCCTGAAATTCATCTCAAAGAAGTGACCTTGGGAAAATTGTCATAACTCTCTCTCTAAGCATTGGATTAGAATTTTGAAAAAAGTGGCAGATAGTGCATGGAATTTAGTTTTCTCTCTATCAATTTTAGAGCCGAATGAAGAAACATTGACACATGGCATGCCATACAAGTTCTCTCTACTGAAACAGTCCATAATTAGGACATTGTGAGAGATTAGGCATAACTCTATCTTGAAGAATCCAAATTGGGTCAAACCTGTGGAATTGGAAAGAAGACTCAGAGGACTACTACAATACAGACAATCACATATTAGGGATCTAAAATAACAGAGATATACCAGATTTAATATCGAGCTCCTAGAAGGCAAGAAAAAGCTAGATCATGTGTTGTCAAGGGCTGCAAAGGACCAGACTTTCTAGGGCAGCAAAGCAAAGCAAGGTGCAAAAAAGGGTAGCATGACAAGAGAAAAAACCAAGGTACATAACAGCAGTAAGAATTTCATTACATGAAATCTTCAAGTGGGCATCACTGCATAAATTCGCTATAAATGTATCATTGTACTAAGTCATTGTAAATATATTATTGTAAAAATTGTTCTAGTGTCTATCTGCCAAGAGTTGAAGAGGCAATGTGGGGAGGTCTAGGATCATCATTAGGTGGTTGTGTCATAGTTGGGGTTATGGTCTAGTGTGTCTTCTTCTTCTACATCATTCTATATAATTGTAAAGTGGACCATTTTTCCTGGTACGGGAGTCCATTCTTCTTTTATTCTTCTATAGGGTGGTAGGGTGGTGGTAGGGTGAGTTGTAGCTCATTGGGTGTTGGGGAATCCGTTTAGTTGACTACTGAAGAATCTCAAGCCTTGGAGTTTCCATCCAGTGGTAGCTGGAGAAGAATGCTTTTATATATCCTAGGAAGTTGGAGCTTTATTTTCAATTGGAGTTGAATATTAAAGAATCATTAGAAAAGCATTAGGTGGTTTTTGTCCCGGAGTGGGTTTCCACCTTAAAAACTATGTGCATTTTGTGTTTCTATTTTTTACTGTTATCATTGTACAAACACTGATAATAATTGAATATTAAGTAATGCTCTAATTGAAAGGAATACTGATTGACCCCCCCTCTCAGTATTTCCAACATTTGCAACCATAAATTGACACTCGAGTGCTGGGTATAGGAAGAAATTCAATTCCTTGGCTACCTTACAATGAATAAAATTATGGGTACTATCTGAATCAATCAACACTATTATATTTTTCTTCTAGATATGTCCTTCTATCTCAAGAGTTTGAGGAATGGTAATTACTGCCAATGCATTATAGGATATGGTAGGACTCATTTCTTCTTTCTCTACGGTTGGTTCCTGGTGTATATCCTCTTATTTTGAAGTTTCTTTTTCATTTTCTTCCTCCTCTTCACAATATATGTAGAATAATTTCTTCTCAACACACTTATGAACTTTAGTGTATTTTCTATCACAACTATAGAAAATCCCTTTTGCTCTTTTTTCTTCCAATTGTTGTGGTGTCAACCTTGTAGGTTGTGGAAGTATAGGAGTAGCAACACTTCCATATTTATAGATGTCAGTGGTAGGTTTCCTTGTCGCCATAATTTTACTTTCAAATTTTCTTTCCAACCTGAATGCCTTCTCCAATGAATTAGGTTCCAAAGGACAAACCTCATGTTGGATGTTATCATTTAAAGTCCCTGTGGAGACATCAATCATGTGTTCCTTTGGAATATTAGTTACTTTTATATTCAATTTTTGAAAGTCCTCAATGTGCTCCACCATTGAACCCTTTTGTTTGAGATTTATCAATTGGCTAAAGAACCTGTTTCTCTTTGTATTCCCATAATGTGATATCATTTCCTCTGTAGAAATTGACCAAGTGACAATTTTTTACGAGAACAAAGCCATCGATACCATACACATGTATTTTGTTCTAGATATAAAGTTTCAATGTGTACCTTTTGTGTGTTTTTCATATTATGGAGAGAAAAATATTTCTCCATCAGTAGTATTCATGTTACTGGATCCTTGCCATCAAACTTACTCATATCGATCTTTGGAATATGGTGGGTCTTCAATCCAACATTAAATTTTATGAAATCACTATTAACATTTATTTTTTTCTCATTATGAGTTTCCTATACTACCTTTTCGCCATTAGGAATCATTTCTTGTATCAACTTTTTCAAACCTTCCTTCAAACCTTCCATGTATTTTCTTAGATCATTCTTCATGTCTTCCATGTTGTCTTTCATTTTTTCATCGATCTTAGATTTCATGTCATCCATCTTAGCTTCCATGCTATTCTTCAAACCATCCATCTTATCTTCCATTCCTTTCTTCAAACCATCCATCTTAGCTTCCACACATTTCTTCAAACCATCCATGTTGCCTTCTATGCCATCCATATTAGCTTCCACGCCTTCCATATTAGCTACCACACCATCCATCTTAGCTTCGATGCCATTATTAAAACCATCCATCTTAGCTTCCACACCTTTCTTCAAACCATCCATCTTAGCTTCTGTGCCTTTCTTCAAAACTTCCATTTCATTTTTTGTTACTCTTTGCGAGAGCGAAATTTTATGCACTTGGTCTTGTAATTTTGATATATCATGTTGCACTTATTCCTCTTCATGAGTCATAATAGAGCCTTCTAAGGGATTAATAGGTGTTGAATTATTTTTAGGGAGAATTTTAGAACCCAATACTAATATCTATCCTTTAATATGTCCTTGGAATCACTTCAAACTGTTTTTTCAAACAAGACTTATGCAATTCGAAAACAAAACACACATTGTTTTCTTGCTTTTGAGGAGCTTGATATTGAAACTGGTGTATCTTTGTAATTTTGGATCCTCGAGATTTTATCTTTGGTCCTTTAGTATCCCTTTGAATCTTCTTTCTAGTGCCATAGGTCTGACCTGATTTGGATTCTTCAAGACAAATTTATGCCCAATCTCCCGCAATGACCTAATTATGGACTAGTTCAGTAGAGGAAAATTGTACAGTGTGCAACGTGTTCCTGTTTCCTCCTTTGACTCTAAAATTGATATACAGGAAACTATAGTCTATTTAATTTCAGAAACTTTTTACATAATTACAATCCAATTATTAGAGAGAGAGTTATTACAATTTTCCCAAGGTCACCTCTTTGAGATGAAATTTGGGATCCTGCATAAACCCTAACTTCTGCAGATCATATCTCTGAAACTGTTGTGAACCAAGATCTGAAATTTTTACATAAGGTTGCTTAGGATTTTTTCGCAAACGGGTTTTTGTTTAAGCTTCTGAACCTTCTTAAAGAAAATGATATAGTGAAAATTCCACGATGACCTGTTTGAAGCATTGAAACCCTAGAATTGAAACCTGTAATACCAAATGTTATGAAACTCGCTCCCAAAATAGAACAAAAGATAGATCAAAGCCTTAGAAATCAGCCACTTCAAATGGGGAAACTCCTTTAGATTACATAAATGAACAATTCTTGGATGACACAAATGACAAAACCTCTTTACTATATATAAGATTCCATGGGGTCACAATATAATCCTAGCTGACCTAACAATTATAATGTAAGGGCACAAAAATAACAATAGTGGCCTTTTATGGGGCACAATAATAACAATATTGGGACTACAAAGGTACAACAATAATAATAACGGGGCTACTAACAACAATAAGGGATTACACTAGTAATATAGGGACCTAACAAATAGAATGTCTCAAGGTATGGATTAAATCATCTATTTGTCATTATACATGAAATGTTTGGATTCTTTTATATTTTTATTGCATTTTCTTCATTATACTGTTTGAAAATTATTGTTGTTATAATATCTTAAACTATGATTGACCTTGTAGATCAGCAAGGCATTAATAACAGGGCACTACCATGAGGAATGAAAAACTACCCTTAGCAATTAAGTAGGCTCCCATGCTATGAGCACCTATAGATTGTTCATTTGTTCGATAAAATGCACATCGAGAAGAATGTAATAGAGACCTTATGGAAAATCTTAGATGGAAGGAGAGATAATGAAAAAAATTTCAAGATTTGTAATGACATTAAGGAGGACAATCATGCAATGAAAAGTGTGATTAATTAAAGTAGAGATAGAGATGACCAAAATCTAAGTGCCCTTCAATGGTTATTGACCGAGCAGCAAAGCAAGGATCTTAAAGAGGTTATTGAAAAAATTAAATTTCCCACTGGATTTTCTTCAAACATAAAGAATATCCTAACAAAGAAAGGTTAATTAGGTGGGGTAAAGACTCATGATTGGCATACATTCACTAAGGTAATTATTTTGGTGTATATATTTGTACATTAATGTTGAAACATCTTGTTAGTATTTTTGTTTATACTTATTTCAAAATAAATAATCATTGATTTTTTTTGTTACAATGTGTTCTACCTCTATGTCTCCCAGACAACTTTAACAAAAATTTCAAACAAGTTATACATGATCTTGGAAAATACATGAGGTAAGTGGCGATTTATATGAGAAGTGTAATTTGTTTAATAATTTGTTGTACATTAACTTATATTTGACTGCATGTGTTTTACTTGTAATGTACTATATGTCTTATTGTTGAAACTTGTGATTTGATTGTTTCATTTGTAGATGGTCGTCATCTAAATAAATCGATAAAGAAGACATAAAGTATTGGAGGAAAAAATTCCTCATCTAATATATGAAATGAAAAATTATCTACCTTTGACATTTTTCAATGCACAAGAACACTACCTCATACACCAAGTTGAGGAGATTGAAAAGTGTGGACCTATACACACAAGATCAATGTGGATGGTTGAGAAGAACTTGAAATATTTTAAGGCTTTGGTTAATAAAAGAGCACGTCCTGAGGGTTCTATGGTAGAGGGATTTATGTTATATCAAACCATGGTTTATATTAGTCAATATAGTTCGACAGTAGGAAAATGTATCACTGTATTGGATCACATTTGGGATGTCAAATCCATGAACAAACTTGAAGGGGACCACTTGTCGGGGAAAGGTACAATGAAGAAAGTGAGATGTAAGTATATAGTGGAGATTTATAGTACATTTGAATTTTTGTTTTTATGTATATCGTACTTATATAGTTTTTATTCTTCATGCACAATCTAATATTATAGTGGTATAATGTGTTAACTAACATACTCTTGCGAACGTTTTTATTTTGATAAAGCCGGTCAAGAGTGGGATGAAATACACTTATACATTGCAAACAATGTTGATTGGATGAAGGTATGGATTGAATGATGCAAACAAGCTAATAATGGTAGGTTTTCATGGTATGGTGTGTCTACATTGGTCAAAGAAGCTAAATGTAGTGGAGATACCAATCTTACATAGAGGTAAATTGATTTAGCACATGGTTTAGTACATTGCCATGCAAGCATATAATTCACCTATACTACTTATTTTCTTTTACAATTATATTGATGCATATGGCATTCTTTTTTATTAATTTGAAAAATTTCCAAGTATAAATATGTTTATGAAATAATGACAATGTATTTTTTACGTGTTTTTCATATTGGAGTTGAAACACCGCAAGGCAATGTGGTCCAATGGCTGCAAATTTCACATCAAAAGGTTGGATAAAAAGAGGGCAACTTCATATAGTGGGATAAATGTAGTATTTCATGTAGAGAATGGTGTATCTAGAGGTGATAGACATCCATAAGTATTTTCAAATCGATACTATGGATATCTGGATGATATACTTCAATGTGACTTTAATTCCTTCAAATTATTTGTGTTCGATGTCAAATGGTACAAGATACGAATCAATGAACGTGATCTCGATAGAATTTTTATTCAACATGCTAACATATTTACCATAGTTAATACAGGGAATGTTGAGCCAGTCTTAGAGCTTTGTGTTCTTCCAAGCGAATGCAAACAAGTATTTTATTCAGAGGTTCCAGGTAAAGAAGGTTGGTCATATGCTGTTAGATATGATCCAAGAGGAAGGTCGGTAAAGTATAATGTATCGAAAGAAGATGATATTTAAGAATAAGATGACGTAGAGCAGCAAGGGGTTCATGCAACAAACAAATATGTTGAAGAAGTTCAAGGATATGTTAATCTAGACAATGTTCTGGATGAACTAGATGATATTGACAATATGCTGGATGAAGAACTTGAAGAAGTCGAACCAAATGTTGGAGAGGATGTTTCGGATGATGATATAGACGATGATGATCATGATGTTGACATGGCCAATCCTTTGAACATGAATTCTGAACAGGATGTTACGGATGATGAGCTGGATGAAGAAGAACATTAAAGATATCAAATTTTGAAATGCTCGAGGTATGTATTTATATGTTTTTAGTTGGTTTGTTCTCTTTCATTTACCTTCAATATTAAGAAATTTGTCTAATATATTCTTATGGAAATTTATTTTAACTTGATCTTCATATGGAAACTCATCGAGCTAGAGGCGAGAGGAAAGAATGCAATGGAAAAACTAGTGAATGAAAAAATTAAAATATATATAAAATATAGCTATATATAAAATTAAACACACACACACACACACACACACACATATATATATATATATATTAAAAAAAAATAAAAAAATAAAAAACAAAACAAAACAAAAAAATATCTTAAAAAAAAATTAAAAAACCAAAACTACTTCTAATTACTACACACTATGAATTCTTCCAAACGCCACACCCTTCCCCTCAAACCATTATCTCATTGTGCAAACCAGCCTGGTCTCCCTGCACTCAACATTTATCTCAAACCCACACCCTTCTCCTTAACCCATTAACTCATCGCGTGCGCTGGCCTGGTCTCCCTACACTCAACAAAAATACCCCACCGAAACCCCACTCACTCAGTAAACACTGTTACCGATAAAATAGGTAACCTGACCTCAAAACGGGAACTCTAGCCCAAAAAGACTCAAAAAACATGGAAAACACCCCCAAAAAAAAGTGTGTATTCCAGAACGCACTTGTTTTTTTTAAAGGTCAAATTTCAACATTTTATAAAATTATGCTAAAAACAAAATTGTTTCTTGAAAAAAGGATTGAAAAAGCACCCTCAAAACAAAACCAGTTGATGGTGGAATAACAAAAAAAAAATTGTGTCATACTTTTGACATTTTTAAAAATAGAAGTAACATTTTTTAATTTTTAAAATTCAAACATTAAAAAAAACCTAAAATTTAAGAAAAAAAATAAATCTAAAAAATAAAAACATTTAAAAGCTTAAAATTTAAAAATATATAGACATAAATAAAAAAAAGTAAAAATATTTAATTGAAATTAGATTAACACCATGAGACAAATCAGATTATTTTTACACTAGAAAACCAAATGGGAAAGCCAATTTCTAAGAGATTTTTTGTAAGCCAAATGGGAAAGGCAAATTCTAGGAGGTTTTTACTAAGCAAGAAATTATTAAGAAAAGAAGACTATGTATAAATTTAATGGATTGTTAATAACTAAGAGGAAACTTATAGATAAATATGACTAAAAACATTTTTTAGTTATTATGAAATAAACTCTTATTACAAAATTTACAATTTTTTCTTTTACAAAAATCTAACTAAAATCAAACCACTAATAACATACCAGTTATTAGATTCAGCAACTTATAACATATAAATTCATATAAATTTTGAAAAACACAAAATCAAAATATAATATATAAAAAAAAAATTTAACATTGTGAAAAGTACATTATCTTATAATATTCAATAATAATATAAAATCAATGTATATAAAATAAATAATAAAGTTCAGAATCACAAATCTTAACCTTCAAGCATCCATGATTTAAAGGCCATGACATTGACAAGTATTGAAAATACAACCTTCCTTTTTGAAAATTTATGGATTTTTATTATTCTTGAATGACCAATATCTTAAACAATTTACCTTGCTTATGAGGGAAGCTGAAGCAAGTCAATTTGATTGGTCAGCAAGGCAGTTAGGAAACAACATCAATATTGCATGGGTGAAGAAGGGATATCAATTTTTCTTGTCAAGGTCTTTCGGCGAGTACTCTATGGCTTAATAAAGACCAATAGGCAAGGTGTTTTTTTTTTTTCTTCAGAAGAAAAAATAAGCTGCATATATTAGATATACTAGTACATTGACAAATTACATTCTCAGCTGATTTTGTTCAGCGAGAAAACCATCATTACATAGGAAATGCGAATTCAAAGTATGAATGAGAAATTTAGAAAGAGGTTGGCTATCAAAATTATGGGGGAACTTAATCAACCCCTTCCACATTTACATCTGTTCATACCTGTTCAACATATAAAGTTAAGAAGATTATTACAATTAACAGATAGCATACAAACATGTTCATAATATGCAAGGCAAAAATTGTTAATGCCGAAAATGTAAAAAGGATAAGAAAAGACGTCATGGCTGAAACAATGCTAATTGACCAAAATATATCTTTCCGGCAGACATGATAAATGGATTGTCGAGGCCTGATGGTAGATGCAAAACTACAGGCATGCATACTTGTGACATAACTGAAAGTAGGCTGACAAGTTGTGTTAAGAATAGGCTCGCTTGATATTAAATTTGGATGGCTCGCTTGACAAATATAACTAGGCTCGCTTGAAAGAAGGCAGAAGGCGAAAGAGTCTGTGTAGTCTGAAGCCCTGTAAGTGGTTACATCACTTTTAATGGTCGCCCTGTGTGTCCGCAAAATTATACCATTCCACTATGCTAATATCGATTGACCTGTATGAAAGGAGACAGAATCCAACCAGTTGTAAATGACAAGAACAAAAATCAGAGAAATATGATTGCCGTTCAACAACATCATGGAATGGGAATAGAAAGAAGAAATCCGATGTTGTTGAAAGAGCTGGGTTAAGATCAAGGCCGATTCTGGGAATCGGCCTCCCGCCCAGTAGGCGGCGGAGGCCGATTCCCAGAATCGGCCTCCCGCCCAGTAGGCGGCGGAGGCCGATTCCCAGAATCGGCCTTGACCATGCATGACCGATTTTTTTTTTTTTTTTTTAATTTTTAATTTTTTAATTTGATTTTTAATTTTTATTTATTTTTTTATTTTTAATATTATTTTTTAATTTGATTTTTTTTTTTAATTTTCTTTTAATTTTTTTTTTTAATTTCAAAAGATTTAAATTTTTTTTTTTAAATTGAACTTTTTTTATTTTAAATTTAATTTGTTTTAATTTTTTTTGTTTTGTTTTGTTTTTTTTTAATTTTTTAATATATTTCTTTTTAATTTGATTTTTTTTTTATTCCATTATTTTTATTTTAAATTTAATTTGTTTTAATTTTTTTATTTTAAATTTAATTTGTTTTAATTTGTTTTGTTTTTTTATTTTTATTTTGTTTTTATATTTAATATTTTAGAATAATTATTTTTTTAAAATTTAAAATTTAAAATTTATTTATTAAATTTATTAAATTTTAATTTAATTTTTTTTTTTTAATCTTTTAGTTTATTTAGTTTTTCATTTTTAAAATTTATAAATTGTTTCATTTAAAAAAAACACTAAATTTATGTATATTTGTTTTTTAATTATTTGCACGTGGTTTTTTTTCATTTTTTTTGTTTTCTAATGATAGGTTTTTTTATTTTAATTTTCTTTTTCAATTTTAAATTTTGTTTTTTTTTTAATTTGATTTTTTTGTTAATTTTAAAATTTGTATTTTTTCTTTTCTTATTCTTATTATTATTTTTAATTTAATTTAATTTTTTTTTAGTTTTAGTTTTTGTATCCAAATTTTAATTTTGTAATTTTAATTATTTTTAAGTTTTCTGTTTTAATTTCTTTTTTTAATTATATGGTTTTTTTTAATAACTTAGAAAAAAAATGTTTTTTTGTTTTTTATTTTATTTTTTTGGTTCAATTTTTGTCTTTTTCTTTAAATTATGTGTTTTTTTTCAAATTTTGTCATTTGTTTTGATATAATTTTAGAATATTTTTGTTTTTTCTTTTTGTTTCTTTTATTTATTTTTGTTTAAATTTTTTATTTTTACAAGTTAATTTTGTTTTTTTTTACATTTTTATTGGTTTTTTATTGTTTTGATATATTTTTTTTAATCTAAGTTTTGTATTTTATTACCAACATGAAAATCACCACTCTAAAAAAAAAGGTTGATGCTACATCAATACGTTTCAAAATTAGCATGAAAATCACCGCTCCAAAAAAAATAAGTTGATGCTGCATCAATACGTTTCAAAATTAGCATGAAAATCACTAACATTTTAAAACAAATATTCATACTTCATAAATAAAAATATTAGAGTGTCAAAAATGTGCACAAAAGAAAAGGGTGATTCTGCATCACCACTTCTCAAAATCAGGTGCTTTTTATGCTACCAAAAAAAAAGTAGGTAACAGTGGTAGTACCGACGCATTGAAAAAACTTACTCATCAGAGGACTTGCCACAGACGGTGACCGTGTTTCATCCATAGGTGGTAGTGACGGTTCTTCATCCACAGGTGACGGTTCTTCATCCAGCCACTTAGTAGAGGACTCACTGCATCAACAAACCCCACTCTATATTCGACCATCGGCCATGGTAAGTATCAATACTTATTTATACTGAATGTGTGGCAACTTAAACAAAAGATCCATGCTTATTTGTTACTGTTCAAACATATTTTTAATTTCTATTGGCAGATCTGAAATGACAGTATTAGCATATTCACTTTTTGGCTTACAAACAATGGCATAACTCACCTCTTCTTCTATCATCTGTTGTAAGAACTCTTTTCCACCAAGAAATACATCTTTTGGCTCACTCTTTGCATCTCCATTCCCTTATTGCAAAGGTAGCAAATTATTTTGAATACCACCCATCTCAAACTTATAACAGTTCTTGTTTCCATGAAACACATCCATAGGCATGATATCACAAGTCACTTTGTCTTGATATCTGCCTATTTGGAAAGCCACTTCACTTTTCTCAGTAACCAAAAATTCATGTCCTTTATGAAACCATGACACCTTGTAGGGTGTTGGATGCTTTACCTTCTTAAGGTTCACCTTTTCCACCATTTCAGTGGACACCAAATTGTCAGTGATTCCATTATCAATAACTACTTTGCAACATTTCCCTTGGAATTTGCATGTAGTTCAAAACAAATATTTCCTTTGTGAAGACTCTGCGACTTCCTTTTATTGTTTCAATAGAACCTTGTTCATGAGAAGAGATTCTCCAACCTCAGGTACATTCTCCACTACACGAGCTTGTGCTTCCGCATGCTCTCCTTGTGCAACATAGTTTCCTCTTTGCCCTGCATTCTCATTATCAGGACACTAATAGGATCGATGGCCTATTTTGTTACATTTGTAACATCAATAGACTGACTCTCTACCTCTACCTCTAGCTCTACCTCACTGGTAGTGTCTTCCAGCTCTAGGCTCATATCCTTTCCCTAGTTGTTCTTGTAGGTTAGAACCACGAGCTTCATCCTTGTAAGATGGAGCCTTACCTCTTCCTTTGGGAGATCCTTTTCCTCTACCAGAGGTTTGTTTCCTCACTATCTTCTCTTCCACTCTTAAAGCATACCGATAGGCCCCCTCCATGGTACTAGGAGATAACATGCTAATATCCTCTTGAATTTCCATCCTTAATCCATTGATGTACCTTGCTGTCTTTTCAAGGTTATATTCTATATAACCTACTCTCAAGTTAACCTTATATAACTCTTATGTATACTCTCTCACAATCAAAAACCTTTGTCTGACGTTCTGCATTTTTTTCTAAAGACTCATCTGATAATCCTTGGGTAAGAATTTTCCTCTTATTATCCATGATAACAATTAGGTTAGTCTAAGTTGGTCTTAAGTTAATTAGGTTGGGTCAATTAGGTTTGAATAAGGTATTTGAAATTTAAATTTTCAAAAAATGCACATGTGAGGGGTCTTGAAAGTCATTTTTCATGTGAGTAGTTATGGAATGACAACAACACCCCCATTTATGTATTTATAAAAACAATAATGGGTACCCTCATATTTTTAAATTTTTTCATGTCTAAATCCTTGTATTTAATTTGTCTCACAATTATTTATTTTAGTGTTAAAACCTTTATATTGATTTAATTTTCATACACACACACACACCTTTTTATATAGTGTTGGGATCTTAGGCTTTGTGTGGTTCTCCTTATCCTACAAAGTTTCAAGCCTAATAGTCTATCCCCAATCACGTGCCTTAATAAAGCCTTTTTACATGAAACGATCCCCATTGTTTCGTTATCTCGGACCCAAAGCCCTAGGTGATTTCATTAAATCAACATCACAAACCATTAAAGGTCTATGTTCCTAGGGTCTGATGACGTTTTTCAATTGTAGTGAATTTTTCAATCAACTATCAGCAATATTATCGTCGCAATCCCTCGGTCCCCATGCCATTCTTCTAATTTAATTTCACATACATTTTAGGGTTGTGAGTCTAGGGATTAATGATAATCCCCAGTTGGCTTAACTTAAACCTTAATTGAGAAAATAATCATGATCAACAAGGTAATTAAACAACTCGCATGTGAATCTTGCATTTGAATGTTAGTCTTTTCACAGTGTAAATGTTCCATACCACGAAGCATAAGAAAGCTTTTATCTCATGTAATTGCAATTAAGGATTCATAATATAATTATGTAGCTTCATCAAAGCACATTTACTCACTAAAATATTACATTAGTTTTCTCAATTTTTCTTATTTCTTTCATTTTTTCTCATAGGCCCTTGCACACAACACCTGCTTCTACAACGAATACAACGAGGTAGAAAGTAAAGAAAACAAAAAATCCTAGGTAGAAAGGATACCCAAATTGTTGAATTGAAAATGCAAATGAAAATCCTGAGCAACATTCTAATAAATGTAGAAATATTCAAGGAAATTGAATAGGGAAATGACCAACTCTTAAATGCACAAGTTAGATTTTTTGAAGATTTAAGCATGGTACAAGCCCAACAAGACATAATTGATAGCTATTGAACAATGTAATGATAAAATTTTTGAATGGAGAAGGGTGAAAGAATGTCTATTACAGTTAATCTCTTAGCAGGCCACAACTAAAACATCTACATCAAGAATCCCCAAAGCATCAGATGCCAAGATAATAAGAAGAAAAACTTCCCTACAAAAAATGTAAAAGGAATTTACAACAATCTAAATATATCATCAAGGAAATTGAGTAATATTGTTCTCAGTTAATTGATTCATTGCTCCAAATTCTAAGAGAATTTGACATGTGTAATGTACCATTCCTAGAGTATTCCAACAAAGAATATTTTTTCATCAATGATGTGTTAAGTCACAGGAGCAGTATACAAAATGATTTTGGAAAATTAGAAAGATTTAACTTAGAAGTAATTTTAAAATTCTTTGTCAAACTGCATAGCAATTGCGTCATGGTCAAAGAGACGATATTCATCGTTGTCCTATGAGATAATTATAGGTTAATAAATTACGCCAAAGCATCTAAAATATTTTTTGTTTTTAATGGGGTTTTTGGATGACTAATGCTATGAGAAAATTATAGGAAGATGTTTTAAACTTTCAATAGTATTGAATATTAAGAAAGGGTTGTTCTGTTACTTCAAAACATTGATTTGATTTTATAATATGTGAAAGGCTGAAAATGTAAGAAAATATGATCTACTAAGTATTCAAATTGAAACTTTAGTTTATCATATGAAAGAAAGGCTAACAAACAATGTTTACAACTTAACAATATATATTTAATTTTATGAAGATGACTGATAATTAATAGATGTAGAGGAACTTACACAGAAAAAATAGTCTAATAAATCAATCTCTAAAATAAATGACAACTTCAGAGGATTTAAGATAGTCTGGTATTCATTTTTCTCTTACCTATTTATCTCCATAAAACTTAAATATACGTGGAAAAAAAAAATGAAATGTAAACTGGAAAGACTCACAAGGATACAAATTATTTGAAACAATTCCAGAATCCTTTCATTAATGATAAATGATCTCATCTCATATAATTCTGCTTTACAGGCGCTCATCCAAGGGTTCAACCCTTTACAATTTGTTTATGGAAGTATTTATAAAAATTTTCTCTAAAATATCTCATTCAAATATCTAGATCTTTGTAGAAATATCTAAAACTGTTTTCTAAACAAAATTGCAAAAATATAGTAAATTAGAAACTAAATTGAGTTACTCGCTCTACATTTTAGTATTTTTGGTGATGAGGTTGTGAAAATAGGATTCCTCACTCGCTGAAGTTGTTCTAGGTACCTGATCTAGTTATTATAACAATCCACATAATTTTTCCCATTTACCCTAATCTGACAATGAAAATTTACTTAGATTTCTGTAAATTTCATCAAGTTTTGTGCATCTTTCAAAAGTCAGTTTAGCTAAAAATAGATGAGGAATTTGATTTCTGATTGCTAAATCCAAGATGAGTCCTTCCATGAATGCCAATGCTTCCTGTAACCTTTGCAAACTTTGACCTGTCTCTGGAAATTTCACACAAATTTGTTTGATAATATTCAAGTTGAACTAATTCATATCTCTTACGTGGATTAATTTCTCTTGCAGACAAGAGCAATCTCTCTAGTACTCAACGAGTAGCTAGAAACAAACATCCATTTGGAAAGCTTTTTCTCTATATTAATTGCAATTCATAATTATATTAAGAAATTAGAGAGGACATGCCTCTACCTTGAAATCCAAACATTCGATGTAGTCTTTTGTCTCATCGCTCCAAAGTGGTTTCTTCAATAAGTAGAACCTGCAATCAAAGACAAGATAAAAGGATAAAATAATCTAAAACATATAATAATCAAGAAAAGCTAACCCAAGTTAGTGATCAAGGAGTCTAAGTATTGATGTTATTTCAATAATCATAAGAAACACTGAATGAGAAAAAGAGATCCATATGTATTATCTTGAATAGAAAGAGTAATCTTACAACCTGATTCCTTGATGTCGTACAAATTTCTCCTGGGGTCGTGAACAATCGTTCCTCCTTAAGTTTGATAAGCCTTCCTCTTAATACTAGCATGGAGTTATGGACACAAGGTTGTGATCATTCTCATGCCAACAACAAGTCACTAGTGTAGAAAGTATGAACTCTTATGAATTCTTTTCAGCAACTATAATTTACCATCTACGTCTATGTGTTTAGAATCTATAGTCTACAATATCCAGTATACCATGTGTGTAGAATGTAAAATCTACAATCTCCAGTCTACCATGTGTGTAGAATCTATAGTCTACCCTTCAACCTAAAACTTAAGCTCAATTTATAGGGAAATGGAGGTAGTTTTAGTTCCATGAAAAGGGGGATGGATTCCTCTCATGAAGGGATTTGAGCTCCATGGACCAAGGGATAAGCTCCATGAGTGGAGGGATAGAGCTAGAACTGATCACGACTTTAGAAGCTTCTAGTTTGTAGAATATTCGACCAGCTAGGCTTTTAGAATTTACTTTTTATTTTATTTTTCTTTTCACAGGGGTGCACAGGTAATAGTGGTAAATCATGTGGGGGTTGCCATAGTCTATGGACCAAACAGTAGTGCATGCATAGGAAAACAATAGAAAAATAGGGGAGGTAGACTTTTAAGGGTTTTACAGAAATTTTCTCTAATTCCAAGACTTGATTCAGGAACATTAAGATTTTTTAATTCTAAGGGAACATGATATAGTTTGGTGATAGACCCATATGAGCATTCAAGTGTCATGGTGAAAAAATAGTGTGTAACAGATTTCCCCCTAAAGTGCGAAGCTTGAGTTTATTCTAAAGAGTGAAGTGCTTTATCCTTCCGAGGATTGGATTAGAGACACTGATCGAAAACATGTAAAAACATTATATATATATATATATATATCATCACTAAGGTAGGCATTCCCATACTCAAATCAAAATTAACTAAATTTTTTGGTATAGATATGGTTTCAATATTACATTAAAGGTAGACACAGTATGGGTGCAACCATCTGTTATGAGTAGTTTACTGTATCATGAATAATAAAAATCCTTACAGCCTGGATGGTGGAAACTAAATCCAGGGTCTTAATTTCCACCTCCTGAACTAGTACGATTATATCCATGTAATTGATTGTGTCGAAGTCGAACATGGTAGAAACCACTTGATTACCGGTCAATGATGTGAACCGTTAACAAGTGTGAGAGAAACCACTAATAATGAAAATGGCTCTCAAATTACTCTAGTACAATCTATGAAGTGTGAATGAATGATTTGGAGTCAAAAACTTATATAATCGTTCGATTGAAGGTCAATTATGCAACCTATCATCGAAGGCAAGAAACCTGCCATTAGGGCATGTAGATCCCAAGGTAGTGATAGGATTCTAGATCAACTTTCTAGATGATGAGTTGATGTCGATAGAAAGTGATCCGTCATAGGAAAGCCCATGACATGAAACCATTAGACCAAGTTTTGAAGAAATATTTTGCTAGGACTGACTCAGGTATGGTAAACGTGAATGGAGACAAATGTTTGCAGTGAATGGTTTGTTTGAACTCTCTCTTGAACACATAATGGCACTGCCGATGGTTTGGCATCATTTGACCTAAAGCTAATACCCAGAAACCGGCTGAAGACTTTTAATGTGGTTTGATTAAATTTTAGACAAAGGATTTCCCAACCCAGGTACAAGTGTGGCAAAGTGTCGTGTTCAAGAGTGGCATGTTGCTTTCTAAACAAGGGTGACAACTGGATTATTTTTCTCTCTTTTCCCCCACCATTACTGGCAAGTACCTCTTTATGTTTTTCAAGATTGAGGAGGATAACATTTTCTTATTTGTGTAAGCTCATCCTTCAGATGATTCCATCTTAGTATTAAAATCAAACCCTAAGAAGGAGTGGTTTGATCCTGTTGTAATCGACAGGTCCTTTACTGTTAAAATTTAAGGAGTCTAGTATAGGAAAAACTCAGTGTCTTTCAGTTTTAGGGAGTTAGAAGAAAAACATAAGTAAACTCCATGGTTGTTCTTTTTCGTAAATTTAGTCTCTCAAGCCCGAAAAATGATAAAATAATGCAGGACAGAACTCTATTGACCATTATTAGCCAACGTATACCTTTTTCGTAATTAGTCCATTTCAGTCCAGAAAAGGGGTAAACTTATACTAAAAGGACGAATTCTCATTTACTTTAACAAGTTCAAATAGTCAAGTACTTGGTGATATTTTCATGTTTCGAGAGTCTGAAAAGTGCTTAAAAGAGGACTCCATTGTTTCTCTTTTTCGTATTTTTACAGAGCCTGAAAAAAGTGATAAAATTATACTCATATGGTTGACTTTCAATTAATTTACGAGCAGGAAAATATGGAAAGAACTCGGCATTTTCATGTGTTTTACGAGAATGAAAGATAGCAAATAATCTCGGGATTTTCATGAGTTTAATGAGTCTTGAAAATAATAAACGAAATGGACTCAATATAGGTTTCATTTTAATACAATTTTGAAACAAAGGAAAACTATGCTTGAAAGTGGTTGCATTTTTACACAACCTTCAAACAAAGGAAACTTTTCTTGAGAATGGTTTCATTTTTACACATTCTTGAAACAAAGAAAACATATGCTTGAAAGTGGTTTCATTTTTACACAAGCTTGAAACAGAGAAAATTGTGCTTGAGAGTAGTTTCATTTTCACACAAGCTTGAAAAAAAGGAAAACTATGCTTGAGATAAGTTTCAATGTCCCCAAGCGTAACTTGCTAGAGAACATACCCCCTAAGCTTCATTTCATTCAACTAAGTAGACTACTAGTTACTAATAACTAGATGGAATGAAGGTCCATTTACGAGATTCGATGAAAGACCCGACTTAACATTTACGACATCTAGTCAAAGACTCAACTCAATTAGGAGAGAATATGTTTCATTTTTTAACGAGCTTGATACATAAGAAGAACTATGCTCATGGAACCTTGCTTCATTTTTTAACAACCTTCACACAAGAAAAGGAACTATGCTCATAGAACTTTGTTTCATTTTTTAATGAGGTTGACACAGTTAAAGGAAATATCCTCAAGACCTGATTCATTGTTTAACGAGGTTGACGCAGGAAAAGAACCATCCTCATAGACCTGATTCATTTTTTAACGAGTTTGACACAGTAAAAGGAACTATCCTCAAAGTCATGTTTCATTTTTTAACGAGGTTCACACAGTAAAAGGAACTGTCCTCGAGATGAACTGATTCATTTTTTAACGAGGTTGACACAGTAAAAGGAACTATCATCATGCAAAACTTGTTTAATTTTTTAATGAGGTTGACACAGTAACAAGAACTCTCCTCATGAGAACTTGTTTCAGTTTTTAATGAGGTTGAAATAGGAAAATAACTCTCCTCATTGTGGCCTTGATCATGGCTTCCAACTGGAAGAAACACATGTCAAGGGAGACACCTCGATCATGGCCTTCAAGATAACTTCATCAGAAGGAAGAATAATTCTTCGGGAGGAACACATGTCAAGGGACTCAATATGGATAAGAACATCTTGTTCCAATACCCACATAGGGTTCACCATGTCAATTACCAGATCTAAGCCAAAGGAAGTTGAGAAAATACTGAGAGGTTCGCTTGCATCGGTAACTGAAAACATGGGACTGGTTGCCACATAATTAACCCGTGGTGGGTTAGATACCACTTCCAGATAAGGAAAATTCAGGGATGACATATTCTTGTTAGTCGAATCAAGACTAACGAATGAAATATGGTCAACAGTCACAATGTTTCCATTGTGAGGGAAAGACATCATGTGAAAGATTGTCAATACGACAAATTTCATTGCATAGACATAGTATCGCCCAAGGAGAAAATTGAAATATAGGGGTCCTCGAACTACCATAATATCAATATAGATAGTTTTACTTTCCAAGGTAATAGGAAAATTTGGAAGGATCCCTAAATGTTCACTAATGGTTCTGTTAAAAGCTGACAGACTCTATGTAACAGGTACAAGATGAGGGGAACCCAAATCCTGCCAAGAAATTCAGGATAAAATACTAACAAAAGCACCTTTATCTACATCGGTGCTGTTGTACATATTTACTCCTGCTTTTAAATTTTGGTTTGCTGCCCCATCCAAATCCTTTTCAAAGCTCCACCATGGCCTAAAACCTCATACTCCTGTCTGATATTACCTTTTCCGCTCGAAAATCCGCTCCAAAAAGGTTAAAAACCTATCATTTAAAATTTATCGGGCCCAGTCCTAAGACCCTAGCCCCCATGCTTTGGCTACCATATGACCCGAGCGCGAAACCACAAGCTAAAACGAAAAGGGGCTTATTTTTTATGTTCAGGCGCGATAGTAACCGTCCGATCAAACCAAATCAATGGAGCGAAGACCTTTTTATATGGTGGCCCCCACGTATGTACCTCATTGCAGAAACCAGCGGTATTGCCCCGCACCGCTTCCACTGAGCCGGCAGTATTGACCAAGGGGGGAGCGATTCCATTAGAAATACGCCGCGTGTTTTTGGTACAGGCGGGAAACCACTTTTCTCCAGCGCATTAAAGCCTGTACAAAGGCCAGACAGCGGAATCAACCCGCGCTGTAGGATCTGCCGATCTTCATCCAACGACAGATATGCACCAGAGCTTCTCGCTCATTAACATGTGACCGCCGCGATATGTGGCCCACCATTGTATTGCCCTCGTCGTCTCCTGACCATCTATCCGCCTTCCAAGATCCGACGGTCAGAAATTGGTCTTCCCGTCGATTGACCTCGCTGCCACGTTGTTGTTCCACCTGTTTCCCCCATACACCCATGTTTCATGCCCTCGTGTATCTGTGGCGTCATCCTGTCGTATATATATATGTGTGTACATGTGTTTTCATTTATACCCTTTGTTCTTACTCATTCGTCTCACTCAAACTGTTTTACGAGGAGGAGTCACACTCCGTCTGTTTAATCAAGGCCTCCATCGTTTTTCCTCCGCCACCCTTTATATCCCTATCATTTGTTCATGTCCACGACTTCATTATCATCTCCCCCTCCACGCTCTTCATCCTCGAGTCGGTTTTCTCTAATGTTCTGTGGATTCTGCAGGTTTTTAAGATGATAAAGAGGCCCCGTAATTTATCACCTCCATTGCAAATGTTGAGAGTATGTCAAAGGGCGACATTCTGCTGGCGAAATTTAAAGAAGAAGCTGAGGGTAGGTGTGTGAAATGACCATCATTAAAGAAAACGAAGATATGGACCTATAGAACCCTCCAGAGAAATTCGCCCTACTTTAAAGATCCAGGATTCAAATCCAAAGTTAAGGGCTGATAGTACAGTACAGAATTGCAGACTATCTCAGGGTTCTTACGACAGCAGATCTTACTCTCAGCAGAAGGCAGAGCACTGTATATATTTTATTATTTGAGTCTTTTATATAAGGAGGTTTTCATCTCCAAGCATTTATTTCTATTGACGGATTGCAAAGTACAATCATTTATAGTTAGTCATTCATAGAAGAGGGCGCGAATTTTTTCCGCCATTTTATTCAAATTGAGTCATTAAATGTGTTCCATCTACCTCCTCCTCTAGAATTCTCTATCTTTCCTACAAAGGCCCGAAAAGAAGACATTGTAGAGGTTCCAGATTTCTATCAGCAAACTGTGCAGTGAAAATGCTTTTGTATACATTTTGTAATACTTCTGTATCAAGGCTCAGAGCCCGTAGGGTCTCAATGAGGAGGAGTTATAACTATAATGAGGATTCTGGTCTTTGGTATCTCATAGTATGTAATTTCTCTTATGTGTTAATACAATATCTCCTTTCATGCTATTTATCTTCTTGTATCATGTTCTATAATGCGAGTGGCTCACTAGTTTGCAGTAAGGATTCATCCTTGTTGATGCCCTTTCTGGAATTAGTCAAGCACTTTAAATAGGCCTAGTCATGATATACTGTTCCATGTTCACCTCATCCATGTTTTCTGTTATATTATTTGCTTGAGGAGGGTGCTTTTAAAACGCCATTGTCATATAAGGATTCATAAATTAATATGCCCTTATGTGGTTCTGTTGTGTATCTGGGTATCAGTCTCATGTTAACTAATATCTTCTCTATGTTTCCTCACTGCACTCACTTCCTGATATTTGATTTATGTGATATATTATTTGAATTGGCCCTCTTTACAGTAAGCTGTCTCTTAACTGTCTGATGCCTTTGTATTGGAGTTTTACATGATGTCCCTACACTATTCTTATCTTTATATCAGCTTCTGAGAGAGATTGGTCCCATTTCAATCTTATTTCCTTATTCAAACAAGAGATAGTAAGTGAGCTCTTGGACTGAAAATCCAAACTATATGAAGGACTCCTTGCTATATTAAGATGTCCTAGGCACTGGTCTATGGCAACTCTAGACTGTCTCTAGGGGGTGACAAAATTGTCCACAACATCTTTCTAGCACCGTTGCCGGGGACTCGAATTCAAGAATATCAGTTTCCCTGGGTCTCGACAAATTGTTTTCACTCTCTAATCAGGTGAGCACAGAGAGTTGAAGAGTTGCGTATCTCTCACCTTGGCGACTCCACTGGTCTTTATTTGATAAATTTTATTGGTAGTCCTGGCTCCTCGTAGGCCGCATTTGAGGTCAGATACATCTCATCTGAAAACACCCTACGTGTCTGACCCAGAGAAGATCATTCATAAAAGAGTTTGGAAAGATAGGAAGTCGGTTCGTGCTGAAAACCCTGAATATTCCATTGAAGATTATCCGCCTTCTTCTTCTCAAGAAGTTATAACAGAAAATCCCAAGTTTCTTTCAGAAAATCCACGTAGGGGAAGTGCCTGGATTGAAGAATATTCTCATCCTACTTTCGAGGCTGAAGAAATTAAAGAAGTCACAGAAGTAGTTGCGGTTAACCGTGAACTATTCCCACCCACACCTTAGGCTTCTGTGCAATATATTCCCATTGTCATTCATACTCCACTTCCTCCTACTCCTCTCCCTTCATCTGTTTCTTAGACCGTTGTACAACCCCCACCTCCCCAAATGGCTAATGTTCCTGCTTTTCTATTGAATAAATATGCTCCACTGGCCTTGCCCCAAGTGCTGAATGATATGCCATAGGATTATTTGAAGATTCTGCAGAGATTTAATGGTGAAAATGAAGTTGATGCTCAAAAACATCTTGAGACCTTCTGCTCTTTTGTAGAGAACTTAAATGTTGAACACCTGGATGTGGTCTTGAGATGATTTGTGCAGTCTTTGGAAGGGGAAGCCAGAAAATGGTTCAAGACATTGGGGAACCGTTCAATAACCACCTGGGACATCATGGAGAATACTTTTCTCAGAAAGTGGGGAGAAAAGAAAGATCATGGTCAATGTCTTATTGAGTTTAATACTATGAAGAAGAAACAGAATGAAGGAGTTTCAGAATTTATCAAAAGATTCAACAAGTTATATCTGAGCCTGCCTCTTGAGATAAAACCCCATGAAGCTGCTGCCAAGATAATTTTTATAGCAGCCTTTGATTTTGACTTTGGATTCTCGTTGAGAGAAAGAAAACCTGCCACTTTAGATGATGCACAATCAGATGCTCTAGAATTAGAAGCAAACTTTGCCTCCACTGGGAAGTTGAAAGGAAAGGCTGAACAAGATGTTAGGAGGAGAGGCAAAGAAGAGGTTTCCACCTCTAATCAGGAAAAAGATTCAGATAAAATGGATGAAATAAGTAAAATGATAAAGAAGATGGTCAAGCTTGAACTGGAAGCTAAAAATGCAGCTCCCAAGAACTATTACAATGCTCCAAACAGAGGATATAATCCTCCGTACAGAAGACCCCCATTGCAGATATTGCCGAGAGAAGCAAAAGAACAACAAGACTAGGTACCTCATCCCTTATATCTGGAAGGACCAGCAGATGACTCCACTGGAGATGCAGCTTATGGATTAGAAGATTCAAATCTGGCTCTTTCAAATGATGATGATATGGATTGCCCATTGCAAGATGAAGACGAAGAAGCAGAGATTGATCATTACTGTAATCAATTTGCTGATTTCATGCAAGCACAATTCAATGTCAAATATGATCTCAAATCTTCAAGGAAGAGGACCAGAACTCAATATCAAGAAGAGAAGCCACCTCAGAAAGAAGCATCTGCTCAGAAGGAATCAACAACAAAAAGAAACATAGAAAAGGTAAGAATCTTCTAAATACTCCCTTGCAGCCTAATGATCAGATTACTTCTTCTTCAAAAATAGTCAGTCCTCCTAATGCTGAGCCAGTGTCAAGAGAAGTCGGATCTTCAGTTGAAAATAAAGAGTCAAAAGAAGTTGTGATAGAAAAGCCTCCTTCTGCTTTCAATCTGCAAAAAGAACTTGAGAAAATTAAGATTCCAGTCCCCCTGACTGAATTATTAAAACAACTTGTATATCAATCTCAAGTTACCACCTTTATGCTTCCTCCTGAAATACGAGTTGCGCCTGATAGCTTAAACCTTCAAGAAGAAAGACCCATGGTAGTCTTTGGCCCACATGTCGAGGAGATAGACTCTTCCACTCCTCCTTTTTATGTGTCTCTAGTCATTCATGACCTGCTGCTACATAACTGTATGTTAGATTCTGGGGCTTCCCATAATCTTATGCCTCTGTCTGTCATGGAGCAACTAGGGCTGCAGATTACAAGACCATACAAACATTTATATTCATTTGATTCTAAAAGAGTTAAATGCTTGGGGATGATAAAATATTTAGTGGTCAATTTGGCTCAAATCCCAGCAAAGAGTGTGGTCATGGACATTGTGGTTGCTAATATCCCAGCCCGCTTTGGCATGCTGCTGTCAAGGTCCTGGGGTACAAAGATTGGGGGATCAATTAAATTGGATTTAACATATGCTACTGTCCCAGTCTTTGGAGGACAGGAAATGAGGTTGTACCGGGAGACTAGATTTGTTAAAATGGTAACTAAGGCCGACTGCTCAGATAACTCTCCAGTTTATAACAAAGAAGGAGAGTTCTCATGTTTGATGTTAGAAGAAAATCAAAATTATGCTCATGAGCCCCTTTGTGGCCAAATTCAAGCTGAGCAACCTAAAGGAGATCAGGAATCAGAAATTTGGACTTTGCATTTTGATGGGGCAAATTCAAGGGAAGGCAATGGGGCTGGCGTATTATTAATCTCTCCTGCAGGGAAATGGGTGCCACTGTCCTTTAAACTGGAGTATGAGGCTACCAACAATGTAGCTGAATATGAAGCACTATTATTGGGATTACAGACAGCCAGAAACATGGGCATCCAATGTTTAAAAATCTTGGGAGACTCTGAGCTGGTGGTAAGACAGATCAAAAATCAATGCCAAACAAAGCACCCTCAGCTCAGAGCATATAGAAACGAAGTATGGGACATGATAGAAAATTTCTTCTCATCATTTAATATACCGTTCATGCCCCGGGAGCAAAACAGAATAGCAGATTCTCTTGCTGTAGCTACCAGTACATTCCGTCCTCCTCAGAATCCACTTTTAAGATACGAAGTGGAGGTATGTTATAGACCATCCATTCCAGAAAATATAAAGCACTGGCAGGTTTTCGAAGATGATGAACAGATGAAGAGATTCATGGAGACAGTGGGAGAATTCACAAATATGGAAATTGATGATAATAAGGAGGAAGAAGTTGGAAATATTGCAGAAGACAAATGGGAAGAAAGAATAGCAGGTAACAGAGTGCTGCAGCTGAAAGGAAACGTTATACCTAGAGGGCTGGTGCCTCTAGAAAGATTATTTAACAAAGATGATATTCCATTGCAGCCTAGCAAAGCGATAGAAGAAGATCAAGTGGGAGATTTGAATCTGGGTACATATGCTGATCCCAAAATTGTAAAATTATCTAAAAGAGTCCCAGAAGAATATAAAGAAAAGTATTTCAAGTTATTTCAATCTTATAAAGATGTTTTTGCATGGTCCTATCAGGACCTAAAAACTTTTGATGTTAATATAATGCAACACAAGATTCCATTGAGGGAGGATGCAAAGCCATATAAGCAGAAGCTCAGACAGATAAATCCTCTGCTGCTGCCCTCCATTGAAAAGGAAATAAAGAAATTACTGAAGGCCAAGATAATTGTGCCATTGAGATACTCAGAATGGATAGCGAACCTTGTTCCTGTTCGAAAGAAAAACGGAGAAATAAGGCTGTGTGTGGATTTCAGGAATTTAAATAGAGCATCATTGAAAGATAATTATCCACTGCCTAAAATGGACCACATCCTGCAGAAAGTAGTGGGAGCATCCAGAATGTCAATGATGGATGGTTTTTCTGGTTATAATTAGGTGGTTGTTTTCCCAGAGGATCAGAAGAAAACTGCATTCACTACACCATGGGGAACCTTTATGTACGCCACGATGCCATTTGGATTAATTAATGCAGGAGCTACTTTTCAGAGGGCAATGGACATAGCCTTTGTGGGAGAACAGGACAAGTTTTTGGTGGTTTATCTTGATGATATCACAGTGTTTTCAAAGAATGATGATGAGCATATTGAGCATTTAAGAATAACTTTTGAAAAATGTAGAAGGAATGGCCTATCCCTCAACCCTAAAAAGTCCTTATTTGCATTAGATGAGGGAAAACTCTTAGGGCACATTGTAACAAAAGATGGTGTGAAAATAGACCCTAAGAGAGTGGAAGTAATAAACAGCATCCCTTTGCCCAGGAATAAGAAGGAAGTACAGGTATTTTTAGGCTGAATTAATTTTCTAAGAAGGTTTATTCCTAACTATGCTGAGATAGTTAGGCATATAACTAATATGTTGAAAAATGAGAATGAAGTTAAATGGTCCCAGAAGTCTAGAGATGCATTCACAAGGATAAAACAGGCATTCGCTGAAGCTCCTGTGCTAGCTGGACCTGATTACAAAAAGCCATTTATGATATTCTCATTTGCTTCACCCCATACAATTGCCGGAGTATTATTACAGAAAAATGAAGAGGGATATGAACAGCCTATAGCTTTCTTCAGTCAAGTGCTTTATGACGCTGAATTGAGATATAATATATTGGAGAAGCAGGCATATGCCCTGGTAAAGTCCCTTAAAGCCTTTAGAGTATATGTTTTGCAATCTCATATTACTGCATATGTCCCCACAGCAGCTATCAAAGACATTCTTGTTCAGGGGGACAGCGAAGGTAGGAGAGGGAGATGGATTGCAAAAATACAGGAGTATGATTTGGATATAAGGCCTACTAAGTTGATCAAAGGACAGGGACTTGCCAAGATGTTATCTGAATCAAATCATCAAGCTTTGGGCATTAATCTATCTATAGTAGCAAATGAAGGATCCGAAAAAGAAGAAGAACAACAAGGACTAGAGATGGCTACTCAAAAGGTACACATCAAATACATAACTAGTCCTTGGTATAAAGAAATAGTTGAATATATTTTAACACTTAGCTGTCCTCCAAATTGTGATAAGATAAAATACAGAGCTGTAAGAATGAAATCACAGAAATATATAGTTGCCAATGGACAGCTATATTGGAGAGACCCTTCAGGTATATTATTGTTATGCCTCACAGAAAATGAAGTGCAGAATGTAATGACAGAATTTCATGAGGGAATTTGTGGAGGTCATTACAGCTAGAGGGCTACAGCTCATAAAATCCTGAAGGCTGGTTTTTACTGGCCAAAATTGTATTCAGATACTTTTGCCTGGGTCAGAGCATGCGATAAGTGCCAAAGATTTGCAGAAAGACAGAGATTAGCAGCTTTGCCCTTGATCCCCATCCATGTAAATGAACCATTTCAGAAATGGGGATTAGATTTTATAGGAGAAATACATCCCCCATCAAGTGGCCAATATAAATGGATATTAACAGCCACAGATTATTTTACGAAATGGGTGGAAGCAATACCTACAAGAAATGCTACAGATGCTGTGATCATGAGGTTTATAGAGGAAAATATCATATCTAGGTTTGGTTGTCCAGCCAGAATTGTAACTGACAACGCACAGGCTTTCAGTTCTGCCAAATTTGTGAATTTCTGCCGAAGGTATAACATCATCCTGACTCACTCCACAGCATACTATCCACAGGGAAATGGTTTAGCAGATTCTTCTAACAAAACCCTGGTGAGGGCTCTGAAGAAAACAATAAGTGAAAATCAGAAAAACTGGGACTCTCAATTGAAGTTTGCTCTATGGGAAAATAGGATAACCAGTAAGCGAGCAACAGGAAAATCTCCCTATGAGTTGGTATATGGAAGAGCTGCTATGTTTCCTCTGCAATTGGCATTGCCAGTGGCACGTTTTATGCAGGAGAATTAGGAAGAACCAGATGACATGATCAGAAGGATTAATCAGCTGGTAGAGCTGGAGGAAACACGGAACCAGGTAGATCAGAGATTGATAGAATACCAAGAGAAAATGAAAAATGTGTTTGATCAGCATGCAAAAGATAGAAAATTTCAAATTGGAGACCTGGTTCTCAGATGGGATGTTCGTAGAGCAGAGAAGGGCAAGCATGCTAAGTTTGATCCGCTATGGTTTGGCCCTTTCAAAATCGTGAGTCAAGGGAGAAATAATACTTTCATGTTAGAAAACATACAGGGTGATTTGTTGGATGCCCCTGTGAATGGCCAATTTCTCAAACCATACTTCCAATTCTGATCCAGGTTGGGGTGCCTGATTGTATTATATTGTATATAAGTTTTTTTAATTTTTATTTTTCATAAAGAAAAGGATGCTGGCATTTACCTGAGGCAGGAGTGCAGGAGAATTGAGAAGCAAAGTGGAAAATTCAGTGGTCTGTGAGTTCTCGACATGCCTGAGGACGATCATGCCGTCCCCAGATGGAGCCGATGTTGTACATATTTACCCCTGCTTTTAAATTTTGGTTTGCTGCCCCATCCAAATCCTTTTCAAAGCTCCACCATGGCCTAAAACCTCATACTCCTGTCTGATATTACCTTTTCCGCTCGAAAATCCGCTCCACAAAGGTTAAAAACCTATCATTTAAAATTTATCGGGCCCAGTCCTAAGACCCTAGCCCCCGTGCTTTGGCTACCATATGACCCGAGCGCGAAACCACAAGCTAAAACGAAAAGGGGCTTATTGTTTATGTTCGGGCGCGATAGTAACCGTCCGATCAAACCAAATCAACGGAGCGGAGACCTTTTTATATGGCGGCCCCCACGTATGTACCTCATTGCAGAAACCGGCGGTATTGCCCCGCACTGCTTCCACTGAGCCGGCAGTATCGACCAAGGGGGGAGCGATTCCATTAGAAATACGCCGCGTGTTTTTGGTACGGGTGGGAAACAACTTTTCTCCCGCGCATTAAAGCCTGTACAAAGGCCAGATAGCGGAATCAGCCCGCGTCGTAGGATCTGCCGATCTTCATCCAACGGCAGATATGCGCCAGAGCTGCTCGCTCGTTAACATGTGACCGCCGCGATATGTGGCCCACCATTGTATTGCCCTCGTCGTCTCCTGACCGTCTATCTGCCTTCCAAGATCTGACGGTCAGAAATTGGTCTTCCCGTCGATTGACCTCGCTGCCACGTTGTTGTTCCACCTGTTTCCCCCGTACACCCATGTGTCATGCCCCCGTGTATCTGTGGCGTCATCTTGTCGTATATATATATGTGTGTACATGTGTTTTCATTTATACCCTTTGTTCTTACTCATTCGTCTCACTCAAACTATTTTACGAGGAGGAGTCACACTCCGTCTGTTTAATCAAGGCCTCCATCGTTTTTCCTCCGCCACCCTTTGTATCCCTGTCATTTGTTCGTGTCCACGACTTCATTATCATCTCCCCCTCCACGCTCTTCATCCCTGAGTCAGTTTTCTCTAATTTTTTGTGGATTCTGCAGGTTTTTAAGATGATAAAGAGGCCCCGTAATTTATCGCCTCCACTGCAAAGGTTGAGAGTATGTCAAAGGGCGACATTCTGCTGGCGAAATTTAAAGAAGAAGCCGAGGGTAGGTGTGTGAAATGACCATCATTAAAGAAAACAAAGATATGGACCTACAGAACCCTCCAGAGAAATTCGCCCTACATTAAAGATCCAGGATTCAAATCCAAAGTTAAGGGCTGATAGTACGGTACATAATTGCAGACTATCTCAGGGTTCTTACGAAAGCAGATCTTACTCTCAGCAGAAGGTAGAGCACTGTATATATTTTATTATTTGAATCTTTTATATAAGGAGGTTTTCATCTCCAAGCATTTATTTCTATAGACGGATTGCAAAGTACATTCATTTATAGTTAGTCATTCATAGAAGAGGGTGTGAATGTTTTCCGCCATTTTATTCAAATTGATTCATTAAATGTGTTCCATCTACCTCCTCCTCTAGAATTCTCTATCTTTCCTATAAAGGCCCGAAAAGAAGACATTGTAGAGATTCCAGATTTCTATCAGCAAACTATGCAGTGAAAAGGCTTTTGTATACATTTTGTAATACTTCTGTATCAAGGCTCAGAGCCCGTAGGGTCTCAGTGAGGAGGAGTTATAACTGTAATGAGGATTCTGGTCTTTGCTATCTCACAGTATGTAATTTCTCTTATGTGTTAATACAATATCTCCTTTCATGCTATTTATCTTCTTGTATCATGTTCTAGAATGTGAGTGGCTCACTAGTTTGCAGTAAGGATTCATCCTTGTTGATGCCCTTTCTGGAATTAGTCAAGCGCTTTAAATAGGCCTAGTCATGATATACTGTTCCATGTTCACCTCATCCATGTTTTCTGCTATATTAGTTGCTTGAGGATGGTGCTTTTAAAACGCCATTGTCATATAGGGATTCATAAATCAATATGCCCTTATGTGGTTCTGTTGTGTATCTGGGTATCAGTCTCATGTTAACTAATATCTTCTCTATGTTTCCTCACTGCACTCACTTCCTGATATTTGATTTCTGTGATATATTATTTGAATTGGCCCTCTTTACAGTAAGCTGTCTCTTAACTGTCTGATGCCTTTGTATTGGAGTTTTACATGATGTCCCTACACTATTCTTATCTTTGTATCAGCTTCTGAGAGAGATTGGTCCCATTTCAATCTTATTTCCTTGTTCAAACAAGAGATAGTAAGTGAGCTCTTGGACTGACAATCCAAACTATATGAAGGACTCCTTGCTATATTAAGATGTCCTAGGCACTGGTCTATGGCAACTCTAGACTGTCTCTAGGGGGTGACAAAATTGTCCACAATAGGTGCGATGCACATTCTTACCACAAGCCTTCACTATTATTTGAAAAGGGATTGAGGAAGGAAGACGAGGCTCTGTCAATCTACTCCAATCAAAAGAAGATATCTCAGTACTTGGAGGGGGTTCTGTAGAGACAGGTAAAATTCCCCTAGCATAGAAGAATCTGATGTAACAAGAAGAACCTGAGCGGTATGAATTTCACTCTCTTCAGGGAGAGTGGGATGAACTAAATGTGAAATCAAGTCGACCACTTGATCAACTAATGGATCGTCAACCTGAGTGATATGAGTTTCACTCTTGAATGGAAGAGTGGGATTGACTATACTTGGAATTAGATCAATCACTTCATTAGTTGATGGTAGGTTGGGAGAAATAGTAACCATTTGGAATTTTTTTCTATGGAACAGTAAGGTTTTCCAACAATTTTTAGGCTTCATCCATGTGAGAGAAAAATTGAGTTTGATGACTCCCTTTGCATAACCTACAAGGAAACCTTACTTTACCATTTTTCCCAGGAACCTGAATATCACTGGTTGATGGATCAATAGTAAGTTTATGAGAATTTTTTGATCATACTTCCAAGACCTTAGGAATACCAGGACAATTGATAAGGAAGTGGTCACCCTTACAAAGCTTGCAAGGGTATTTGGGTTTACGATGCATGTTGGAGGTTTCATCAACATTTCTAACACTTACAACCATGGTTGGTTGGTTGACTTATTTCTTATCTTGCTTCTTATTATTCTTCCCTTTCTTCTTGTTCTTAGCCACTTGGTTACTAGCGTTAAGGCTTTTACCAAGCGAAGAAGAAGAAAGGGAGGAATACATGTTGGGTGAAGAAGGTAAAGGTTCAACATGAGGTTGGAGATGTTGAGATGGTGAACTCTGTTGAGGTGAAGCATTTGGTTGAGGTGGAACAATTGGAGTATTCGAGGCCAACGAAGTTGAAAATAACCATACCGGTAAACCTATTGTAAATCCAAGTAATGAAAATGTAGCCATATAAGGACGAACAACATTTCCAAAGCAAGGAAAAGTACTAGGATTCTCGTTAAGAGGGTTCCTTGGTTGGTAAATTCTGGAATAGTTGCCATTAGATTCAACTTCAGTGAATTTAATAATTCAAAAATATTAACAATTAAAATTCACAATCCACACCTAAGGTCTCTAAAAATTAAAAACAAACAAATGAACATGCGTTATCAAATCTAGGAGTCAAACCACACATAAACAATATGTTTCCACAATAACAACACTAGTTGGTGATGAAATCCAATGTCATGGAAATTAATGTGAAAAAATGGTGGTTGGAACAATTACCCTGACAACCTGCTTAATGAAACAGTCCAGTGCAAGTAACTTCACTATGCCATCTCGAGGTGAAGAGTACCCTCTGGAAACTCCAAGTGAGTCTAGCCAACATCTATTCCAGGTACAGTGGGACCTTCCCTCCACCATCACCTTGGGAAAAATCCTAAATATTATGGCCACTAAGGTCACCAATTAAAACAATTGCACTTGGGGGAACATTTTACGATCCGATATACACGTAAGGGCAGAGTGCCTTGAAAGCTTCTCGACATGGTAAATCTGAGGTTTTCTAACAAGTTACCCTAGGCTCCTCGACAATGGCTAATACAATGTTTACTTTTTGTATTACATGCACATCTTCTATATTTGGAAATGAGATTGGTACGACTACCTCACTGGGTCTGACAGGATCTCGTGCTTGACTCTTTTAAGAAGAGCTTCCCAGAGCCCAATTGCAACAATTGGAATTTTTATTTACTGCAAGATACTATTGTTTGTTTTAACTGATTTGGAATTTTTATTACAACTTATTCCAAAGCACTAGCTAAGCTATATTGGTGGAAAGAGCCCTAGAAAATGTAAAAATTTCTAAATGAATTTTATTTAGCGTTGTATTATTTTGGTTGTTATTACTCAAAGGGTAAATGGATATGAAACTAGTGGTGGTATGACCTAACCCAAAACTAAATGCAATCGAATATGATAATGTAATCATTTCAATTCGATGAATCCTAATTAAAGTAAGGAGAGAGTTTCCATTCACTTCCAACAATGCAAAAATTTGATAAATAAGAGAAAAGATAACAAATTCTTTAATGCACTAATTTTATCAAGAAAAAATAATGCCTGTCAATTCAAAACAATTTTTATTTTTATGTTTTAAAACAAGCATAAGAATATGTAAATTCAAATCAAAGAAACTGATCTAAATCTATGATTGACTTTCCAGAATGTAAACTATGCAGTTGTAATCTATGCACAATTCACATGAAAAATATGCAAATGTAATCTATGCACATTTTTCGTTCATATTCTAAAAATGAGAATTATAACTATGCAAATGTAATCTATGCAAGAGAATTCTAAAAAACAAGATGGTTCCAAATCAACGAAAGAACAACAAGGATATTCTCCTTAACTAATTTAATCTAAGGAACCAATCAAGTGTAAGTGAAGGAAATTGGGTGAGAACTCCAAAGTTCAGAAATAAAAACACTCTGTTATGAAACCAGCTCCAAAAATAGAAGAAAAGAGAGATCAATGCCTTAGAAATCAGCCACTTCGGGGGGAAACCTCCAATACATTACATAAATGAACAATTCTTGGATATTACAAATGATAAAACCTCCTTTCTATATATAGGAGTCCATGGGGCCACAATGTAATCCTAGCCAACCTAACAATAATAATTGAAGGGCACAATAATAACAATATGGGGGTTACAGGGGTACAACAATAACAATAAGGGGGTTACACTAACAACAATAAGGGACTATACTAGTAATATAGGGACTTAACATTCTCCTTTCCTTCAAAAAAGTGTTGTCGTCAATGCTTGAGTAGCTCCGGGTGATTTTGTATGAAATTCTCATTCTCCCATGTAGAATCTTCAGTGGGTAAGTTCTTCCATTTGATGAGATACTCTGAAATTGATCTATTTCGTAGTTGTTGAGTTCTTGTTTCCGTGAGTGCTTCAGGTTCCAATATGGTTTTTCCTTCCTCATCAAGTTCTGGTAATATTGTTTGAACTGGAAGTTTGTCCCCTATAACCTTTTTTAAGCATGAAACATGGAAAACTGGATGCACTCGCGAAGAAGCAGGAAGCTCCAATTTGTATGCCATCATACCAATATTTTGCAAAACCTTGTAATGACCATAGTACTTTGGAAATAATTTATTATCCTTCTTAGTTTGCTTGAGGGACATTTGTTTATATGGTTATATCCGTAAAAATACCCAGTCTCCCACATCAAAACTTATCTCACTGCGATGTTGATCTGCCTATTGTTTCATTCGATTTTGTGCCAAATTTAGGTTATCCTTTAAGAGTTGGAGAACTTGTTGTTGATGCTCGATGTGATCCTCCACTGCTTGAACCCTAGCATTTTCCCGTAAATAAGATGTGATGGATGGTGGATGATATCCTTAAAGTGTCATAAATGGGGTCATTTTTGCTGTAGTATGGAAGGAAGTGTTATACCACCATTCAATGAGAGGTAACCACTTGACCCATTGTGCTTTCTTATCAGATACAAAACAACAAAGATATCCTTCCAAAAATATATTCACTATCTCCATTTGACCATCGGATTGAGGATGATAAGATGAGCTATGAGCTAGTTGAGTACCCAAACAAGAAAATAATTCTGTCCAAAAATTTCTTGTAAAAATGGGATCTCTGTCACTTACGATAATCTTCGGGTTTCCATGTTGCTTTTGAATTGTTTCCATAAATGCAGTAGCAACTGTACTTGCTTTAAATGGATGAGATAATGCACAAAAGTGTGCATACTTGGTAAGTCTATCAACTACCACCATGATGACACTCCTTCGTTTAGACTTAGGTAAACCTATGATAAAATCCATTGAAATCTCCTCCCAACGTTGACTTGGAATGGATAAAGGTTGTAGAAGACCTGGGGTCTTAGTTGTCTCTACTTTATCATGCTAGAAAACCAAAAATTCCACCAGAAACTTTTGAATATCATATTTAAGGCCATCCCAAAAAAAATTCTTTCTTCACCCTGTGGTAAGTTTTAAAAATCCTCAGTGTCCTCCTAAAGAAGAAGTGCGCAATTCCAAATGAATCTTTTGTTTTAGTTGGGAATTCTTGCAAATATATAAGCGATATTTGTACCATAAGGAATCATTTTTCAAACTAAATGTATCAGATGTACTAGGATCTTGCTGTAACTTTTGAATGAGAGTCCACACTTATTCATCCTTCTTCCATTCATCCCTTGCTTCGGTTATCCAATCTGGTTGGATAATTGAAATGGCACAAAGCAATGCTTCCACCTCTTCATCCTTTCTTGAGAGTGCATCTGCGACAACATTTAGCTTCCCTTTTTTGTAGATGATTTCAAAGTCATAACCCAATATCTTTGTGACCCATTTTTGCTACTCTTCTGAAGATAGTCTTTGTTCCAAAAAGTGTTTAAGACTATCATGATCAGTTTTTAACTTGAAGTGTCTTCCCATTAAGTAAGGTCTCCATTTCTTTAGTGCATGTAGTATTGCGAACATTTCCTTATCATAAATATCCTTTTGTAAATACTCTCCTTTGATTGAACGACTTTCAAAAGCACTGGGTCTTCCTTCTTTCATTAAAATAACTCCAATTCCATTTCTTGAGGCATCACATTCCACAATAAAGGTTTTTGTGAAGTCTGGCGTAGCTAAGACTGGTGCAAGGCACATTGCCTCTTTAAGATGTTCAAAGGCCTTATTTTCTTCAAGAGTCCATGAAAATGCATCTTTCTTCAATAATTTTATTAGAGGTGATGCTATTCTCTCATAATTCTTAACAAAATTGCGATAATACCCCGTTAAACCGAGAAATCCGCACAACTACTTTGTGGTTGTGGGGACTTTCCATTCCTTAATGGCTTTAATTTTGTTAGGGTCTACCTTAACACCCTCATGAGATATAATATGACCCATATATTCCACCTCTTGTACTCCAAAGAAACATTTGGATGTTTTTGCATATAATTTTTTCTCCTCCAATAGTTTGAGCACCCTGTCAAGATGTTGAACATGATCCTTCCAAGACCTGCTATAGATTAGTATATCATCAAAAAAAACTAGCACAAATTTTCTAAGGAAGGGTTTGAAAATGGAATTCATCAACCCTTCAAATGTAGAAGCTGCATTGGTAAGGCAAAAGGCATGACTAAAAATTCATAATGACCCTCATGAGCTTGAAATGCTATTTTCGGAATATCTTCCGTCTTCATTCTAATTTGATGATATCCTGAATGAAGATCCAACTTGGTAAAATAAATTGGTCCATGTAATTCATCCAATAATTCATCAATCACAGGAATGGGAAATTTATCTTTAATAGTGAGTTTATTGAACTCCCTATAATCCGAGCACATGTTCCATGATCCATCCTTCTTGTGCACCAATACTACTAGAGCAGAGAAAGAACTTTGACGAAGTTGAATTATACCAGCCTCTAACATTTCTGCAATCATACGTTCAATTTTGTTGTTTTGGACATAAGGATATCTGTAAGGTATGATGTTTGGAGGAACACTTCCTGGAATCAAATGAATAGCATGATCATGATTACAAATAGGTGGGAGTCCTTCGGGAGTATCAAATACCTTGGAATGATTTTCCAAGACTTTTTGGAGATCTGGAGAAATAAATGATTTTGATGTTGGAACTTCCAGTGAGCATAATTGTGCAATTACGCCCCGTTGTTCTTTCTTCAGAAGCTTTGTCATGACATTAGAGCTTATTATCTTTCCTGGCTTCCCTGAGATACCTCGCAATTCGATTTCCTTTCCTTCCTAAAAAAATTTCAAGAAAAGTTCTTGAAAATTAAAAGCTACCATCCCCAAAGATTGTAACCATTGTACTCCTAGTACAACATCAACATCTCCCATTGGGATGGAAAGCATTGGACTATTCAATACATATTCCCCCATGGCCAGCTTGATATTATGGCATTTTCCAAAGAAATTTATATTTCCTCCATTTGCAACCATCACTTGACATTCTGGTGCTGGGTATATGAAACAATTCAATTCCTTGGCTACCTTACAATGAATAAAATTATGGGTACTACCCAAATCAATCAACGCTATTACCCTTTTCTTCTTGATATGTCCTTCTATATTGAGAGTTTGAGGAGTGCTAATTCCTGCCAATGCATTACGTGATATGATCAGACTCATTTCTTCTTCTTCTAGGGTTTCTTCCTAGTGTATATCCTCTACTTTTGAAGTTTCTTCTTCATTTTATTCCTCCTCTTCACAATCTATGTAAAATAATTTCTTCTCAACGCACTTATGACCTTTAGTGTATTTTCTATCACAACTGTAGCAAAGCCCTTTTTCTCTTTTTTCTTCCAATTGTTGTGGTGTCAACCTTGTAGGTTGTGGAAGTCTAGTTGTAGCAACACTTCCATATTTATATATGTGAGTGGTAGGCTTCCTTGTCGCCATAATTTTACATTCAATTTTTCTTGCCAACCTGAATGCCTTCTCCAATGAATCAGGTTCCCAAACGTGAACCTCATGTTGGACATTATCCTTTAAAGTCCCTATGAAGACATCAATCCTATGTTCCTTTGGAATATCAATTACCCTTATATTCAATTTTTGGAAGTCCTTAATGTGCTCTGGCACTGAACCCTTTTGTTTGAGATTTATCAATTGTCTAAAGAAGGTGTTGCTCTTTGTATCCTCATAATGTGCTATCATTTCCTCCATAAAAATTGACCAAGTGACAATTTTTTTATGAGAGAAAAGCCATCGATACCATACAAATGTATTTTGTTCTAAATGTAAAGTTGCAATGCGTACCTTTTCTGTGTTTTTCACATTATTGAGATCAAAATATTGCTCCATTTTTAGTATCCATGTTACGGGATCCTTGCCATCAAACTACCTCATATCCATATTTGGAATATGGCAGTTCTTCCATCCAACATTAGATTTTATGAAATCACGATTAACATTTATTTTGATCTCATCATGAGTTTCCTCTACTATCTTTTTTCCATTAGGAAACATTTCTTGTATCAACTTTGTCAAACCTTCCATGTCTGCTTTTAGATCATTCTTCATGTTTTCCATGTTGTCTTTCATTTTTTCTTCCATGTCATCCATCTTATCTTCCATGCCATCCATCTTAGCTTCCACGCCTTTCTTCAAACCATCCATCTTCGCTTCCACGCCTTTCTTCAAAACTTCCATTTCATTTTTTGTTGCTCTTTGCGAGAGTGAAATTTGGTGCACTTGCTCTTGTAATTTTGATAGATCATGTTGCAATTCTTCATCTTCATGAGTCATAGTATATTACTCTGAGGGCTTAATAGGTGTTGAATTATTTTCAGGAGGCATTTCAGAACCCAATATTGAAATATATTCTCAATAGGCCCTTGGAATCACTTCAAACTAATTTTTTTACACAAGACTTATGCAGTTCAGAAAACAAAATACACACACCTTTTTCTTTCTTTTGAGGAGCTCAATATTGAAACTGAATTATCTTTGTGATTTCAGATCTTCAATATCTAAAATTTGGCCCTGCAATAGCCATCTGAATCCTCTTTTTAATTCCATAGGTCTGACTTGATTTGGATTCTTGAAAACAACGTTGTGTCCAATCTCCTACGATGACCTAATTATGGATTGGTTCAGTAGAGTGAACTTGTATGACTTGCCACGTGTCACTGTTTCCTTCTTCTGCTTTGAAATTGATAGACAAGAACCTACAGTCCGTGTAATTGTGGCCAATTTTTACAGAATTCCAATCCGATGCTCATAGAGAGAGTTATGGATATTTTACTACGATCACCAATTTGAGATGAAATTCGGGAGCCTGAAAAAGACCTAACTTCCACAGACCATATCTCCAAAGATATTGTGAACCAAGCTCTAAAATTTTGCGATGATGTTCCTTTGGATTTCTTCTTCGCTCTCTCCAGATGGCAGCTTCTGAACCTTCATAGAAAAATAGTTATAGTGAAAAATGCTGCGATGACATGTTTAGGTTAAATTTAGGAGCCTGCAAAAAGCCCTAACTTCCACAGACCAAATCTCTAAAAATATTGCGAACCAAGATCTGAAATTCTTCAACGATGGTCCTCAGGATTTTCTCTTCGCACTCTAAAAATTTCAGCTTTTGAAACATCGTAGAACAAAATTTATAGCGAAAATTCCATGGTGACCTGTTTGGAGCAGCGAAACCCTAGAATCCAAAGCTCTGATACCAAATGTTATGAAACCAGCTCCAAAAATAGAAGAAAAGATAGATAAACGCCTTAGAAATCAGCCACTTCGAGGGGGAAACCTCCAATACATTACATAAATGAACAATTCTTGGATGATACAAATGACAAAACCACCTTTCTATATATAGGAGTCCATGGGGCCACAATGTAATCCTAGATGACCTAACAATAATAATTGAAGGGCACAATCATAACAATATGGGGGTTACAGGGGTACAACAATAACAATAAGGGGGTTACACTAACAACAATAAGGGACTATACTAGTAATATAGGGGCCTAACACACTCAAAGGCGATTAACACTCAGACACAATTTAGCACCCTCCGGTGAAAGAGGGGGAAATGTTTTTGCAAAACAAAAGAAAAAATATTCAAAAATTGTTAAGAAACAGAGACAAACCTCCAAGTAAGGACCAAAGGAAATCAAATTAATAAATTCTCAAAAAAGAAAGTCAAAACACCCAATTAAATTAACAGAGACTGACAAGGTTGTAAATGGATTAGGGCAAAATTTGAAGAATCAGGTTATTTGGCTCTAAAAAAGACAAATTTAATTTTTTCAAAAATTTCTGGGGGTGCGCAGTTTACAGTGGAATATAGTGTGCATGTGCACTGAATTGAACTAAATGTTGTGTAGTTTGTTGCACTGTTTTCTGACGAAAACCGCGCAGGCAAGGAAAAACTTGGAAAAAATAAATAATAAGCTTTCTTTTTTAGGGATTCTTAAAAGCTATCTAGCAAATCAAAATTAGAGAAGTCAAACTCAGAAAACTTAAAATTTCAAACTGAAAATAAATAAAGAAATCTAAGTTCTATTCCCCAGTATGGTCGTCAATTTGTTATGTGGATTAATCCCTCTTGCGAACAAGAGCGATCTCCCTAGTACTCAGTGAGTAGCTAGAAACAAACATCCATTTGGAAACCTTTTTTCTCTAGATTAATTGAAATTCAGAATTATTATAAGAAAGTAGAGAGGACATGCCCCTACCATTAAATCCAAACGTTCGATGTAGTCTTTTGTCTCGTCGCTCCAAAGTGGTTTCTTCAATAAGTAGAACCTGCAATCAAAGACAAGACAAAAAGATCAAAGCATCTGAAACATATAATAATCAAGAAAATCTAACCCAACTTAGTGATTAAGGAGTCTAAGTATTGATGTTATTTCAATAATCATAAGAACAACTCAATGAGAAAAAGAGATCCATATGTATTATCTTGAATAGAAAGAGTAATCTTACAACCTGATGCCTTGATGTCGTACAGATTTATCTCGGGGTCCTGAACAATATTTTCTCCTTTAGTTTCATAAGCCTTCCTCTCTGAATAGTAGCATGGAGTTATGGACACAAGGGTGTGATATTTTTCATGCCAACAAAAACTCACTAGTGTAGAAAGTATGCACTCTTATGAATTATTTTCAGCAACTATAATTTACCATCTATTATGTGTGTAGAGTCTATAGTCTACAATCTCCAGTCTAACATGTGTGTAGAATCTATAGTCTACAATCTCGAGTCTACCATGTTTGTAGAATCTATAGTCTACCCTTCAACCTGAAACTTGAGCTCAATTTATAGGGAAATGGAAGTAGTTTTATTTCCATGAAGAGGGGTATGGATTCCTCTCATGAAGGGATTTGAGCTCCATGGACCAGCTCCATGAGTGGAGCGATAAAGCTCGAACTAATCGCGACTCTAGAAGCTTCTAGTTGGGAGAATATTCTGTTATCCCCCTATAAAAATTTGTCATACCAAATGGTGGCTAAATATTTTTTAGCCTTCAAGAAAAAATTCATGTTCAAATTGTGAGTTCTTGAAGTCTTATGATGATCTTTACCCTGTAAGTTAATCTTCACTGCTATTCCATTATTATTCCTAAAGTACCTGCTGTTTTTCCAAGAGAAAGAATGCTTAAAAACTCCATTTTTCCATCATTTTCATTCTCCATTTTCACCCTTCTTCCCTTTCACAAATCCCTTTATAGGCCTTCATTTAACCTTCAAAATCACTCTAACCCTCTTTCTAGCCTTCTTTCTTCCTCTGATTTGGCTTTAAAAATCCTCTTTTAGCCTATCAGAACCCCCCCTTTGGCCTTAAAAATCGTTATTTTGGCCTAAAAAACACTTTTTTGCACTATAGTTTCTCAAACCCCGAAGGGCTTATTTCCTTTAGCCCCTCCACCTCATGTGGCCGAAGCCCCACAATCAGGTGCTTAAAAAGCTTCAAAACCCTTTCCTGAACCTTATTTTCTTTTGTTTTTTATAAAACTGACGAAGTGATTCAGAACAAATCTGAGCCATTGATCTCTGCAGATCAACGACCATTGGCTAAATTGAAATTTCTTCCCATCAAAAAATTGCAAATTCCTTTTTGTTGTTCCGATGTGATTCTACGATCTAATCTCAGCCATCGATCATCTTTTTGATCCGACGGTCAGCGCAACATCGCATCGCAACTCTTTCCTCCATTCTTTCCCTTTTCCCATTCCAATGCGATCCCTCCGATTTAATCTCAGCCGTCGAATCCACAAGAACCGACGATTGAGATTTAATCGCGCTCGACCCATAAGCCCTCCGTCATCACCCCGTCGATTCAATCCTGACCATTGATCTCTAAAACTGATCCAACGGCTAGCGCTTAATCACGCATCACAAAAACAAAAACCTCGGTGTTTTGGCCTCTTTCTTTTCTCAGATGTGATCAAATCCTGACCGTTCATTCAGCCAGATCTGATGGTTCACGCTTCATCACTCGCACTCATTCATCTCATGATACCTCGGACATCAACCTACCAATTTAATCTTGACCATTGATCTCTCTTAGATCTAACGGTCCACGCTCAATCGCATCGGCACATTTCATCGCTGCTTTGCCCTTTTCCTCATGCCAATGCGATCCTACAATCAAATCTCCACCGTTGATCCTTTTAGATTGGACAGTCCACATTACGTATGCTCTTCAAACTTCATCCTTTTCATATCTCCCCATCGAGAGATATCGACCGTCCATTCCCAAGATCCAACAGTCATGATCTGAACCGCCATTGACCCCACCTATCTTTTCCGTCCATGCATCTCGCCCTCCATCGCGTGTGATCCACACCGTTGGATCTGCTGCCCCTCATCCGATGGCTAAAATTCCATTTCACGTTTTTTCTGCGCCTGAGCGTTAACATTCCAAAAAAATGAGAAATGGGTGGTTTTGTAAGGGACAGGTGTCAGCTGGCGTACCGTATCGCATTTTTTTTAGCCAAACCACTTACCACCCAAATAAAATATGAAAACTGCTGCCGATTTTTTGCTATACCACTCCCCCCTCCACAATGAAAATCCTTGTTTGATCTTGACCATCGATCTCTGAGATCAGAGGGTCCTAACTTAATCTCACCCCCATTCCCTTTTCACCCAAATCGCTCCTGAAAGACTTCATCTTTTGATCTTGACCGTTTATTATTCTAATCCAACGGCTCTCATTCGCCCCTGCACCCAAAACATCCAAAGCAGTTTAAACCCATTTTCCATAGGATTACATAACTGTTATTTGTTTTTTGTAGGTTATATGTGGTTTTTCCCATAGTTTTCAAAATGATATGAAGGCCAGGAATGACGATTCCTAACCTTCGGCACAGGAAGGGATCCAAGGACTTGTTCATTAAAACAAATACCTCCACCTGTGTAAACCTTCTGCGCGCCTGCAAAACAACAAAAACACAGTGAAACATCAAATAAACAAAGAGAATCAGTGTTAAAGGTGAAGATCAGTGCATAAGTGAAGATTAAATATTTTAAATAGAGTTTAAAGGGATTAAGGCACCAATTCAAGAATAAAAGGCCTAATCCATAGTCAGCAAGGAATAAAGGACTAGAAATGAAGATCAAGGCTTAATTAGACCTAAAACACAGACCAAAACAGATTTAAGATGTTTTAAGATAAAACAAAGAGAAATATCAGTCCGAAAGGCCTCCACTACCACATCAGAGGCCAAAGAATCCCCCAGCTACCAAAGCGCAACCTGTAGCCACAATAAATCAAAGAAGGCATAGTTATTGCCTTAGTCAGTGATAATTTGTTTAAAGCAGCCAGAGTTATTGCAAGCCCGCTTAAAGAGTTTTTAAAGTCAACAAAATCTGCTAAGTGGCTAAACACTTAATGAAAACCAATTAATATAGAGAAATATCAGAAAACTTCTCCATTGATCCCCTCAAAGGCCGAGAAGCATTAACTTGTATTAATTGAACCTAGAGATCTTTTCTTTCATTCCACCTCCTTTTTATTCTATAAATACTTCCTTAGAAGATGAGAGATGTTGGTCTCTCGATATTTGTAGCATGTAAATAGTTTTCTGAAGCTGCTGAAGCTCTGTTTGTAATTTAAGATACATAAGCTGAGAAGAGATGTTTCGAGCTGTGATGAAACACTATACATGTAGTTTGTAACTGGATTGACATCAATATACAAGCTGATTCTTGGCATCCTAGTCTATATCATTGGTGAAGTGCCTCTTACTGTTATTGTTTTCCTTTCATGTATGCCATTTGGTTTACTTTTCTCTAATAAATAACAACAAATATAGAGATAGGATTTACTGTTAAAAGTACCATGCTCTCACTGATAAGCTTTATCTATATCTTTTCTGCTAATTGTTATATTTGGGAATGAATTAAATTAAGTGTAAAAATTATCAAGGAATGTTCGTTTGTCCATGTCTTGAGGTGCAAAACTTGAAAGGAAGTTCTTGAATGATATTTTCATTACATGCTAAGTAGAGTTAAACTAGGAAAGTTTATGGTTTGCCCTGTCTCCTAGTTCTTTCTCCAAAGGTTGTTCTGAAAGTTTCCCTAAGAGTATGCTAAAGTAGATCATGATTGTAATACATCTGGCCTAATCTTAAGCTGCACTTTGTTTTCTTATCTGTTTTCATCCCTTCTGAAAGTAGTCATGTGGATTGCTAGATTGTTTGTCTGATAAGTTAGCTTTAATACAAGCTTTTCGAAAGAAATTTATGGTTAGCCCTGTCTTTGGTTGGTTTCAAACAGTTACTTAAAAAGGCTTTTTCTTGTTTGGAAAGTTGATAAATCCTTGTTGATATTATTGCCTTTTTCCACCTTCACAACATTTTAATGTTCCATTCCATCATTTAATCTAAAGGATCTTTTCATATAGATAACTTTCCCCTTGGACCACTCTTGAACCTTGTTGTTTCAATTAAACCCTATCATGACTCCATAGCCCAATGGATTAAAGCTGCTCCTTGCCTATCTTATTAGCTGAACCAATCTTTCACCTACTTGCACCTTCACCCTTCATATAGACTTCCTTCACCTTCATCATATCCTTGCCCAAAAAAAACCAAACAAAACCCTTGTTCTTAATACCTAGCCTAATATCATACCAAAAAGCCTTAAAGATAAATCAATCTTTTCACTTATAGAGAGATCCCTCTCTGGATTCAGGACGACTAGATCCTAGAATCCCAAAGTGGTTCATATGTAGGCTTTGCAGTTTGTATTTTCCAATCTTCCAAATTACAGAGACCCTAACATTCTGGTGACTCCGCAGGGGAACTTCTGAGTAAAATACTTAAAACAAAAGACTCAGTGTTCAATGCAGTATAAGTAGCTCTCTTCAAGAACTACCAAGAAAATGGTAATCATGATAGAACTTATTTGAATGAGTGACAAACTAAGTAATCCTTAGGATTCTCATAAAGCCTTATCAAACCTTGAAGGAATCAGCTAGCTAGGCCATAAGAGTAAACTCTCTTTGTCTCATCACCATAGCTAAGTGTTGAAACAGATTTACGACACTCTCATAACCTATAGGACTGAAAGGAACTCAGAAAACCCAAAACAAATTTAGATTTGTATTCATAATAAACAATGGTGGTGGACCATAAAACATTTTACCTTCAAAATAGCTAAGAATTTCTACCTGGTGACTCCACTAGCCTCTAGTAGGCCTATTACCCCATCAGTCTTTGTAGACTCCATTTGGGAATGCATTGAGAAAACCCAATCATATTGTTGGTGGACAGAAAAATTTAAATCATCCACCTGGCGACTCCACAACTCTTAAAAGACCTAAAGACTCCACTGAGAGGAAGAACCTGAAACATGACCAGTCATCCTAGAAAGAAAGAGCATTCAGGCCTAAGTTGGATTCAAGAAATTATTGTTTTTATTTATAAATATGTTCTATCCTACTTTAAGCCTGATCAAGAATACACTGATGAGATCTACATTTATTATTGGAAGAATCTCAAGCCTCTAAAAACTAAGCCTCAAATTTTAGATCATGATCAGTCTTATACACCTGTGCCCACCCCAGATTCACATGTGGAAGATCTAGTGAATAAGGAACCTCGTGCTACCTTTCCTCCTCTATTCGAAAACTCAAACAACCATAAATCTCTTTATACACTACCTGTACCTCCAAAGATTCTGGAAAGACCATAAATCTCTTTCTACACTAGCTGTACCTCCAAAGATTCTGGAAAGATACAAGCTTCTGATTTTACCCCCTAACTTCCAATCCCTCCCTGCAAATCTTGTAGATAAACTACCCAGATTTAATGGGGAAAGCTCAATAGATACCACTGAGAAACACATGCAAAATCTTAAGAATTTACTTGACCTTTATGAAATAGAAGAAGATGATGTGCGTATTAGAATGTTTGCCTTATCATTACAAGGAAAAATTAGGAGTTGGTTTGAGAACCTTCCAGCTGCAAGCATTATTAATTTTCATCAATTTACTCAAGTCTTCTTAGATAAGTGGGAAATCAAGGGAAATGAAATTCTAATCATAAACGAATACAAGAATTTAAAGAGACAACTAGGAGAGATAGTAAAAGAATTTTCAGCCAGGTTCACCATTGAGTCCATAGTCCTTAAGTCTAAATATTTTTCTAAAAACACCTTGAAGCTTTCATGCCTTAAGGGCAAGCTACCATGCCAATAAATAAAGGGAATACATCAATGTCCCTTGTTCATCGGATCTTCTAAGTATTTGACAACAAAAAATTCATTCATACTTAGAAAGATGTGTTCAGGGCATCTTGAATCTCATCCTCATTAAATATGGGAGCTCTCGTGTTGACTAGTGGAATCCATCAATGGCCACTAAGTTAACAATTTCTTGTTATGTTTGACACCGAAACATTTATTCACATGACAACAATTGTGCCAATGAGCATTCAAGACTTGAAGACCAATCATTTTGTAGCAAAGGATGCAGAATTACTTTCATTCCTTTTCAGTTTTTGATGTAAATTACTTGAGGACAAGTCAATAAATAAGGCTTGTGGGGGAGTGTAAATTCTGAATTTTGTATACCTTCCAAGCCTTATACATTTTCAGCCACATTCAGCAGCAGATCACATTCAGCAAAAGATCCAGCAGCAGATTTCGCAGCAGATGCAACAACAATAAAAGATTCACTTTTTCGATTTCATCCACCATGTTCAAAACCAAGTAAATAAGACTATGAACATAGTTTTGCAGCCACATGTGCACAACTCTCATCCATTTTTGAAAGGGTAAGTTAAGGTATGATATTTTCTAACTTTTAACCATTTAATTCCTTGAAAAGTTAGAATGATAATTTTTAGAAAAACTTCACTTACTTTCGTCATTTTGTCAAATTGCCAAAACCATTAGTTGAGGGGGGAAATACATTCACATTCATATGTTGCCACATTCATATAAAATTCAAAACATTTATATCACATTCAAAGCCCACATACTTTCAAAATATATTTACTATTACATCATCATGAGCATATCAATGGCTTTTCAAAAAGTACTTAAAAAATCATTGGATGCCAACAAAATCATGGTTGTCACACAAGAACCAACCATGATGCATTCCAACAAAAATAATCTTCAATAAAAATCACACTATCAATATGCAAAGATCATACATTAAAATTGAATGCAAAAAACAAAATATGATTGAAACACAAGAACCAACCAAGTTGCAGTTCATCAAAAACACTTTTCAAAAGTTAAGTAAATGATATCATGCAGAGTTTAATCCAAAGCTCAAGTATTAAAAATTAATGTAATAGATTGCATGAGGACATGCAATACCTTTAGTTTGGGGGTATTTTGGGCCTCAAAATAGTCTCTATTCTCACTCCATTATTCACCAATTCCTTCACATTAATTCCATATTACCTTCATGTCACCTTCATTCCACCTCCACATCATTACATTTACCTCATCATTGGGTTATAACTATGCTTTTCCAAAGTTTATTAATTCTTAATATTTTTAAATGGATTTTTGGTTAAACTTTATAAAATAATATGCTTATACTTATACCTAACAATTAGAATGAGTTTTTTGACATGTGTAGATACAAAAGAAGCTTCCTAGGCACCCTTATATGGCACTCTATTTTCAAATTAGAATTTGAGGAGATCATGGACCTCATGGAGGAGATAATGGAGGATAGGGTTATGTGTCACCATTGGTTGATAAATATGTGGGACAAAGGAGGGAATAGTGGATTTACATTTATGAGTTTGTTATCATAGTTTTTGTATAAATAGGAGTGTTATCTCCTTCATTTGTAATCTTGAGTCTTAATCTTGATTTGTAATCTTAGTATCTTATAGGTTGGTAGGGAGAAGTTAGATTGGATAATCAATGTAATGGTTGCAATTGCAATTTGAAATTGATGATAAATAAGACGGAGCTTCTTTGATCCTCTACATTTGACTTTTCTATTTGTGTGCTTGTGAATCCTTGGAAGGATCCCCATTGCCTAGCAAGTACACTTTTATTTTAGTAGGCTTTTATTTTATGGTTGTTTGTGAATTTCATTAGATTAAATTATTAAGTTAATATGTTTGGAATATTAATGAATGACCTTTCGTAAGAAAGTAATAATGTTTCCTTCAATGAATCTGATTTGTTATTTAATGTTTGATTTCATTAGTTTAAGTTTATGATTTATATGCTTGAGATATAAATGAATAGTCTCTTGTAAGAGAGCTTTAACATTTCATGCAATCAATCAGAATTAGATTTAATTTCTTTAATTTCATTAGTTTAAATATTTTTTTGATTAAGATGATTAGAAATATTAATGAACAGTCTCCTATAAGGGAGCCTTAATATATCTTACACTTATCACAATGTCTTTAGATTTCATTTTGATTAAGTAACTAAATAGGTGTTGGAGATCCTAATGAACAACCTCCTGTAAGGGAGCTTTGGAATTTGTTCACCTAGCTTAGTTTAGTTTGTCTCTAAGTCCATATATATTGGATGATCCTCGTAGTTTACTTACCCGGATTGGTAGTAAATGAAACTCTAACTTGCATCCGCAATTTATACCAAACATCATGATATATATATTACAATTGATGGTAGAATCCCTCCAGGGGTTGAAGAAAACATTCCTTCCCACCTTCCAGAAGTGACACTAAATATTTGAACTCATGGCAGATTTTAGCTTTGGCACATTCATGTTGAATCTGGAATGTGAGGATTTGATCTTTTAGGTGTTCCAGATTTTTTTACGTTAACATTACATCAACTCATCCTCGCAATGTCAAAAAAAGAATTCAAAAGATTATGTCCTTGTTTTTAGAAGGATATGCTGACATCTACAAGATACTGAGATCCAAATTTTTGACCATTTGGAGGAAGGAAATAACTGTATCACCAGTCACCTAAGATCTAGTCGAGAAGTTGGTCAGGCAAAGCATAAAATTTATTAGAAGGGTGTTGACTAATAAGGATCTTAAGAGTATTGATAGAGGAATAAAGAAAAAAGGTAATAAAACTTGCAACAAGAATGAACTTAGAAGGAGAGGACTATTTTTTATTTACAAAGGACCTTGGGAAATAAGACATTCATGTCCAGGTAATAAGGAGGCAACAAGGAAAGAACAATTGGTGACTCCCACAAATGATGGGGATTCATATATAGTTGGGTTCATTGGTTTTCAAGAGAGCACCCACGAAGTATTCGAGCAGTCAAGTACATATGGTGAGCAGCAACACAACGTTTTTCAAAGAGACTTTCAACACAAGCTGATGATAATCAGTCATCTTGAAAAATTACATGGGGAAAGGAAGGAAGTAATTCCTCATTATGATATGGTAGACTCTTGTAGAACTGAGTCCATAGATCTTCAGGAGGACATCCATTTGGAGTATGAACAATCAAGTGTAAATAAGAGTGTTATCACCAAAAATTGATCATCTAGCCATTCCTAGCCAGATGGATCGAAGTATAGCATGTAAGACCAATTTTACCATAGTAAAATTTCTTTCACTATACGAAATAATTTAATAGACCATACTTTATTAAGTTATTTCTGGTTAAAACAAGAAACCCCACGAGGAATAATTAAATAAATCATTACTTATTTGATTTTCCTCTAGGAATAATTAATTAAACCATTGTTTGAATAATATTCCTCGTCATATTTAACCCAATTATTAGAAATAATTATATAAATCACTATTTATCTTATTTTTCTATCGGAATAATTAATTAAAAATTATTTAGTTATTATTCCTTGTTAAATTTGACTAAGACACCTAGGAATAATTAAATAAATCATTATTTGTTTATTATACTTTAACCACATTCTTGAAATGATATATAAATAATTTATTTTTGTCAAACCAGAGGTAACCTCAAAATCAGTGTGTATTAACAAGAATGCACATGGATTTATACATGGAGGTGAGGCTATTGGGATTAATCTCCCAATGACTCTTGGCCTTCCTTATTTCCTAATATTAATTAATATAAAATATTAAATATGCACACCCATCCATAGGATTAGGTGTCAACATTCCCCCCTTTAATCCGAAGGGATGTTGGTGAGTCCAAGCATCGATCTGAACTTTTCAAACTTTTCTCTTCCAAGTGCTTTGGTGAAGATGTCAGCAGTTTGCTCATTTGTGGAATAATGATGTAGATGGATGGTTTTGGCCTGAACATGATGTCAAATTAGATGGTACTTTGTATTGATGTGCTTTGTTCGATCATGGAACTTTGGGTTCTTGGCCAACTTTATTACAGAAGTGTTGTCGATCATGAGTGGTGTGGAATACATTTGTTTCATCTGCAAATCTTCCAGGATCTTCCGGAGCCACACAATTTCTTTTGTTGCTTCAGCTGCTGCCACATATTCTACCTCGGTCGTGGAATCTGCTGGAACTGACTGTTTGCGTGATCTCCATGAGACAGCTCCTGATCCAAGACTCATGGTGTAACCTGTAGTAGACACCCCTGTTTCTTTGTCGCCATCAAAGTATGAATCAGAGTATCCGATCAAGCTGAAGTCGCCTACCTGTGTATATTTGAGTCCAAAGTCTTGAGTCCCCTTCAAGTACCTTAGCACTCTTTTTGCAGCAGACTAATGTCCTTCACAAGGTTTTTGCATGAACCTTGAGAGGATTCCAACAGCAAATGAAATGTCAGGTCTGGTGGTGGTCAGATAGATAAGACTTCCTACAAGTTGTCTATACTTAGTTGCATCCTCAAATTCCTTTCCTTCAATAGATGTGAGCTTCAAGTTTTGTTCCATTGGAGTGCTTAAGGGTTTACAATCATCCATGCCAAATTTGTTCAAGAGATCTCTAATGTACTTCTTTTGAGAAAGAAATATGAATTTAGGATGTTGAATTACTTCAATACCCAAATAGTAATGAACATGACCCAAATCAGTCATTTCAAAACCTTTCTTCAACTCTTTCTTCATGGATTCAATATAGCTCTCATTGTTTCCTGTTATCAAAATATCATCTACATATACCACAAGATATACAATTGTTTTTCCAACTTTCTTAACAAACAAAGTTGCATCATCAAGATCAAAATGTTTGAAGTCAAGTTTCAGAAGATGCTCGGTCAATTTCTCATACCAGGCTCGTGGTGCTTGCTTGAGGCCATACAAGGATTTTACAAGTTTGCAAACTTTGTGTTCTTGACCCCTTATCACAAATCCTTCTGGCTGGGACATATAAACTTTCTCCTTTAGATCTCCATTCAAGAAGGTTGTTTTTACATCCATCTGATGGACTTTCCATCCATTCTGAGCTGCTAAGGAAAAGAGAGTCCGGATGGTGGTCCATTTTGCTATGGGAGCAAAATTTTCTTCATAATCGACTCCTTCTTTTTGTGAAAAACCTTTTGCCACAAGCCCGGCCTTGTGATTTTCAAGTGAGCCATCTGCTTTGTACTTGTTCTTGTAGACCCACTTATAGCCAATTGGTTTCGTTCCCAAAGGCGGATCAACCAGCTTCCAAGTGCCATTCTTTATGAAGGCATCATACTCCTTCTGCATCGCTTCTTTCCATTCATCATGAGAAGCGACTTCTTTGAAGGAAGTTGGTTCATGATCTGTAGACAAACTCAATTCACAGTTATAAGAAATATCCATATCAACAGGAGAATCAGAATTATCTACATCACCTTCGATTTGTTGAGTGGAACTTCTTGTTCCCGTTTTTCCAACCTCATCAGGATGAACATTCTCCAGTGTCTTTGTCAGCCATTTGGGAGGACCTTTCTGAGATGGCCCAGGCTGGTCATTTGACTGAGTTGGGATTGATTCAAGATTCAATCTCCCAATTCTATCAATCACATCATCCAATGTGTCATCTGTGGTTGTTTCTTCATGTGGGGGAGAGTGTGGTTCAGGAAATGATTCCACAGTTTGATTCAATATCGGAATCCCCCCTTCAAGGTGTGGAATCACATTATCAAATTCTTGGAAATACTTTGCATGTGTGAATCTGTCCAGGCGATCAAGTTGCCGCTCAACAACCTTGTCACTCTTGGAAGATTCAAGAAATATGACATCTCTTGCTATCACAAACTTCTTATTTGCTTCATCATAAAGACGATATCCTTTGGAGGTATTGGAGTACCCCAAGAAGATACATTTTCTGCTTCTAGCACCAAGTTTTTTCCTTTGACCCTTTGGTATCAAGGCATAACAGGTGGACCCAAAGACCCTGAAATGCTTTACCGAAGGAATGTGGCCATGCCACATTTCAAAAGGAGTTTTGTTTCTAATTGAACTTGAAGGAAACCTATTCTTTATGTAAACAACACATAGAACTGCATCAGCCCAAAACATCAATTTTACATTCTTGAAAAATAACATGGAGCGGACCATATTTAAAATAGTTCTGTTCATTCTTTCAGCTACACCATTCTGTTGTGGATTATATGGCACAGTTGTTTGATGTTTGATTCCATGTTGACAAAGATAATTTTCAAATTCGCTTGAAGTGTATTCTTTTCCATTATAAATACGTAGAGAGCCAATATGTGTTTGTGCATCATTTTCAATCCATGCATGAAAATTCTTGAAAGTTTGAAAAGCATCAGACTTATTCTTCAGTAAGTAAATCCAACACATTCTGGTGTATTCATCAATAAATGTCATCATGTATTTGTTTCCATTTGCAGAAGCAATAGGCATAGGGCCACATAAATCTGAATGAACAAGTTCAAGTTTCCTATGTGCTCTTGAGTGTGAATCATGAAATGGCCGTTTGCTATGCTTTCCTAGAATACAAGCATCACATTCCTTAGGTTTTCTAGGAATTGTAGGCAGTCCATCAACACCATTTTTCTTCAACAAACGAAGGCCGTCATAGTTTAAGTGTCCAAATCTAGCATGCCATAAAAGACTTGATGGAAATGTACCTTCATCATGATGTGAACTGAATGCAAAGTTTTGAGCATGAGCAAATGAACCTTTCAGCTTCAAGAGTCTCCCTTCTTCTATTCCCTCCATGACAAGTGAGTGATCTGATGCTTTTCTGACCTCTACCTTGCCATCAAACAAGTGAATTGAGTGTCCTTGCTGCCGGATTTCGACCAGGGACAGCAAGTTTCTCTTCAACTCAGGGAGGTATAGAACCTCATGTAGGATATGATCAGGAAGACCAGGCAGTTTAAGCCTGACTGTGCCAAGCCCCGATGGCTTGAGTTTGGATTTATCTGCGAAATATACTGCTCCATCAACTTTGTCAGTGAATTCTTCAAAAAAATCTTTTCTAAATGTCATGTGACATGTTGCTCCCGAATCTAGCAACCAATCATCTCTCCATGAAGTAAATGAAACATCAAACAAGTCTTCAGTTACTCCATTGTTACAATGTGCTAGAACATAATGAGCGGATTCAGGTGCTTTACCTTTGTCTTTTTCATTATTTTTACCTTTGTCTTGATTTCTTTTCTACTCAATTTTCTCCCATGGTGTTCTACATTTGAATGCATCATGTCCATCTCTATTGCAACGTGTGCAATGAAGATTGGATTTGTTAGATTGTCCGCCCCCCCTTTCTGTGAAGTTTCTTCTTCCTCTTCCTCTTCTTCCACCTCTTCCTCTGGATGAATCTGGAGCATGACTCTTTTCTCTATGTGCCAAGTATGCAGCCTCTTCGGAAGATGAAGGGACTGTCATCTTCCCAAAATCTTTCTCTCTTTCTGCAAACTTTTGCTCAAGTTTATCAAAGGTGATATGCTCAAAGTTTCCACTTGCTTGCAAAGACTCAAGATAATGTGAGTAAGTCGGATATAATGCCTTAACATATGCTATGAGAGATATGTCCATTTTTACACTAGTGTTTTCAATGTCATGCATTATAGATCTTACTTCTGAAGCTAAAGCAAGGGGATCATCATTCTTCATTTCAAGACTGAACAGCTTAATCATCAATTGAACATTTTCTAATTATGAATGTGAGTCATAGAGTTCTTTTAGCTTCTTCAAGGCTTCATAGGCATTTGAGAATGATGAAATATGGCGACTCACCTCTTCACTTACGGAGGCTGCAATCAAGGCATAGGCTTTGCAGTTCTTATTTTCCCAAATGGCAAGCTCTTTGTCTGAAGTGGGATTTTCTGGTGGGTTTTCTTCTTGTCCTTCACAGATTCCTTTCCACAGCTCATTAAAAATGAGTGTGTGTTTAATCTTCCGAGACCATTCAAGATATTTCTCTTTGCCGGAGAGAACCACCCCAACAATTGAGATGAGAGAATGCATTAGATTGCTGGAAAAAAAATCTTCTGAAGAGGAAAAATTTCTGCTATAAAAACTTTCAACTCTTGAAATCTTTCAATTAAAGGGGCAAAAACTCTTGCTGGAAAAATACTCTGAGTTTAAAAAACTCTTTCTAAAGACTGAATTTAAAAAACACAAGCTCTTTGCTAAAAAAACTGAATTCTGCACCAAAAAATATGTGTATTTTTTGTTTTGTTTGGAGAAAAATTTGTATGGGAGGTCGATATGGAATGTTATGAATGGGGTGGTATCGAATGCATGGATGGGGCGGTATCTAAAAATTGGGAGGGGCGGAAATATATGGGATATTACAAAAGTATGAATGGGGCGGAAATATATATGGAAAATCGGTATTACACAAGTATTAATGGGAAATGGTATACCATACGACTGTCATATGTCAATACAATACCATATGTCATATGTCAATGCCGCTGTAATGGGAGGGCCGACGGGCCAGGCGTTGTATGTCAATACCATAATACAACTATTAATAAACCAGCGTATTCAATAAAACCGGCGTAAACAATAAAACCAGTGTAACTGTCGATACAAGAGTGGAATGGCAGTATAAAATAAGGTATTGCATAGCGTATTGATATCACCAGGTTACAAAAAATAGGAGCGTGAACCAGGAGGTAAACGTTGTATGAATGGATGCTGAACAGAGCTGTATTATAAATGGAATGGGAGGAGATGTTATAACAGGTGGGAGAGAAGCGTTGTATGGGATTAAACGCAGATGGTATATAACAGTGACAAAGTTTTTATATAAACGATGGAGCGGCGGTAATGCATAGGGCTGACTGTGAAATAGTATGGTGAACGCTGTATCGAACCAGATAGTATGGTGACCTATCAGGAGCTGCAAATAGGATGGTGAACGCTGGAGCAGATTCCACTGTGGAGGGCGTTGTATTATAGACAGTGAGGGCGTTGTATAACATATACATAGCGCAGAGATATAAAAAATTGCGTGGATAGTCGACCAAACAATGTGTGGATAGCGCAGATATATAATAAACTGCGTGGATATAATAAACTGCGTGGATAGTTGACCAAACAATGTTGACAGAGCGATATATCACAGGTCGATAAATGGTATGACAACGCGGAGAGGGAGCGTTGTTATGCAGGTGGCGCTGGTGTATGGGGGAATGGGGAATGGGGAATGGGAATGCAGGTAGAGATAGAAGTGAGGGGGCGAAGGAGAAGGGAAGGCATTGGGTAGGTGAGTCGATGGAGAATGGAGGAGGCCCAAAAGGCCGTTACAATTTTTTTTTTGAAATGGAATCTTGCAGAATGACAGAGGGCCTGCAATTTGCAGAATGACAGAGGAGCCTGCAGTCTTCAGGAGCTGCAGGAGCTGGAGCTGCAAATGTCAGGGCTATATAGAGAAAAAAAAATGCAGAATAACAGTCTAGCAATTAAGAGCAGCAAAAAAATATTAATAAAAATTGACTAAAGGAGAGGGAGTTACACCACAGGCAGAAATGCCAATAGTGGAGCTGGCTCTGATACCATGTCAAACCAGGAGGTAACTCCTCAAAATCAGAATGTGTATTAGCTGAAGAATGCACATGGATTTATACATGGAGGTGAGGCTATTGGGATTCATCTCACAATGACTCTTGGCCTTCCTTATTTCCTAATATTAATTAATATACAATATTAAATATGCACACCCATCCATAGGATTAGGTGTCAACAATTTGTTTATTATTTCTAAATAAATGTATTTAACCAATTTATATACATTTTCCCTCCAAAAAAATATAATAAAATATTCCAAGAGGTTGGATTTAGAATATGGTTAATAATATTTTATTATTCTCCATTTTCGAGGATAACTAAATATTTTGTTATAAATAGGAGGGTTTTTCCATTCATTATTCACTTTGATCATTCTCATTATCGCTATCATTTTATTTTTCCATTTGAGCTCTCACTTGAGTTCATCACATATTTGAGTTTTCTACATCATTAAGAGAGAGAGAGACTCACAAAGCTGAAGCATTGAGGAAAACCAAGAACCCATCCCATTGAGGAGGACTGGCAACATTTACTTGTTTCCTTCACCAGGTGTTACATAATAGAAAATATCATTCGTTAAACTTGTCTTTTCTGTTGGTTATTTGGAGTTATTTTGCATCAATTGTTATTTATTTTTGTTGTTTAACTAATTTTTCTGCATAGATATGGATTTCTGTAGGATTTATTCTCATTTTCTATTGCATATATGAAGGATACATAGCCATTTATGTTGTTAGTTCTTTTTCATCACTCATAATTAAAGTAGGATCTTTCGTACACTTTCGATAAGAATTTACCCTAACAAATGGTGACTCCACTGTTGTAATTCAGATTCCTGCGTGACTATCAGCTTCAACAAAAAGGGTTTTTGTTCAGCTGTTTTCAGTCTCTTGATGTTGTTTTATAACTTTTATGCCTTAATTCAGTCAAAATTCTAAATTCTAGATGTTTTCTGATATTTCCATTGTGCATAACATGTATTGGCCACACTAGAAACGACACTTTTTCCTTCAACCTTTTGCCTCATAACCAAGGAGGAAGAAATCACAGCTTTTCAAAGATAAAAGTGTGATTTCCCCTTGAAATTGCACTTGTCGGCTAAAAATGCAAAAGCACTGCTTATAGGTCAAGAATCGCGGATATGGAATCTTTTTTTGAGTTTTTTCTTTTCCAAATTGCCATTGTTTGTTGAGAGCACTGCTTTGGGTTGTAAGGACCTTTGTTTCAAATTCTCGATATTAGACCTAGATATGATCGATTTGTCACTTCAAGTGCAGAATGAATCCCCCTAGGGTTTCATTATACTTCCCAGAATTACAGGAGGGGATGGGCAGGTAAGAGGCGTTCTGAAATTTGCAACATTTTCAGCCATCTATTTTAGGGTATTATCCATCATTTTTATAGATCCTTAACATAATTTATTGTTACATCGAAAACTCCCTCTTGAGTTTTGTTTCGTCTTTTCCCTTAGGGTCCCATTGTTTTCCCTATGTTTTTTACCTTTAAACCTATCTTTTGCAACAATTTTCCCCTATGGTTTCTTGTTTTTTTCTGCGTCATTTCTAGCATTATCAAGTCATTATATCCCAGTCTCATTGACATTTTATCTCTTGGCCATTTTATTGTGTTTTGATTCAATTTCGACCCCATTTCATCTAAATTGTTTAAGATCCTTGTTTGGGTTGGTATTTATTAATGATTAACTATTTATTTTACTTTCATTTCAGTTTCATTTACATTTTTTCAACATTTGTTTTCTTTAAATAATCGTCTGGGCTTAATTAAAATAAACACACGGCTTGCACACACTCACACTTAAAAGGAAGAGAATTTGGTTTACACCACCAATCCAAGACATAAACATCATAATTAATTTATATGTCGCATAGATCCTTTTTTATCACTCTTCAACCTTTTCATGTCATTTGTGACTTGCCATCATTATGCCCCCAAGGCGTTTATTACAGAGACTCCAAGGTCTTCATCCTCAGTTTCCACTAGGGTGTCTTACTCCACCATGTAGAGTCCAAGTTAGTCCTCCTCTGAGTCCCCATTTTGAATTTGGTTCTTCTGGTTCATTGGGTTTTTCCTATGATTCTAACTCTGTTATTCTGCTCAACGTCATACAACCACCATGTCAGGCACCAATGCAAGTGTGGGAAACCAACTTGCTGGTGGCTTTTTCCCTAATCCTGGACTCACTTCTAGTGGAAATTCTATAGGAAAACCATCCCGACTACTCCATTACTACCATTTATGACTGGTTTATGCCTCCTCGATTTTACCGAGTTAATAAATGACCCCATACTCCACGATGCAGGCTGGCTATCTATGCTAACTAATATTCCTTCTAACATTCCTAATTTTGAAGGAAACACTAGAGAGGACTCCAATAATCATGTATGCTCATTTCATATCTCGTGTTCATCTAATTCCATCACCGATGACTCCATTTTCCTTCGGTTGTTCCAACACACGATCACTGGAGAAGCTGCAAAGTGGTATGTTGACTAGCCAACTACATCTCTTACTGCTTTTACGAATCTTGCTAAATAATTTATGTCATATTTCGATTTACCCCTTTGTTATGATACTGGTACTGAGTTTTTGACCGCATTCCATTAGAATTCTTCCAACCACCTTTCCAACCATGTCCAAGAATGGACTAGAAGAAGGAGCATGTGTAGAGCTCCTACATTCGATGATTGTGTCTATATGGATTGGTTTCTTAGAGCGCTTTTAGCCCCCATAGGAAAATATGTCACGTATCATTTTCCTCAAAACGAGGAATAAGATCTCCAGGTTTATTTAAAATATGACTTTATCTATGCCCAGTCATGTTATGTTTATACCATTTTACTGGATCTTCCTAGACTTAGTGGTGCCACTGCACTCAGGGCATCTCACGTCGCTGATGATATTGTTGGATCCCTTTCACACCCATCACCATATGAACATCTTCACATGATGTATGGTTACCCTCAGGGGGGGACCAGTTCCTCCCAGACCTATACCCCTCCAGGAAACTCGTATCGTAGTCAAATCATGCCTTACACATTTACCTAGCCACATCAGTCGATTCCAGGGCCAATTGTTACTCAACCTATTCACCCAAATTTTTTACCATCTCATTTTTATCCTTATGCACAACCCAACACTCCATCCCCTCCGGCATATACCACCTCCTCAAGGTGAGGTGTATGCTCAGCAAAGTGTGAATAATCCCCCTAATTGTAAGGAAAATAATAAGGGGAAAGGAAACCAAAACCAAAAAATGAAGGGTAACTAGGGTCACCAAGGTAATCAACCGAACACACCCCAAGGGAACCAACCTAACACCACAAACCAACAACAGGGCGATCAACCCAAGCAGAATAAGGAAGTTCATATGAACAAACCTTATGCATGTTGTGGCATACATGTCCACTATACACATGATTTTCCCCTTCTACCCCAGATGCATCAACTTTGGGAAGATCAAGAAGCATCTCGAGGACAACAACCCACAACATCGCTCCCTCCAAACACTACTCCATCTCAACTGACTGTGTTCACTAATCCTTTCCCTCAGTAAGGATATGTTGTTTCCAAACCCCCACAAGGTCAGGCATCTCATCAACCCCAGCAGTATGGTAATCTTGATTATCATATTCTCATGATGAACTATAACAAGGTCAATACCGTTGATGTCAACGTTCAAACCCGATCGTGCCAATATGACAAGAAACCTGCTATGTCTGCAACAGAGTCCCAAACCAAAGTATCCATAGATTACATTCTGAAACCAAATGGTCCCTTGCATATCCCTCAGCCTAAGGCAGAGATCATTCCCAAGATCCCTAAAGGGCCATTACTCCATAATGATGGTTCTTCCAAAGTTGCCCAAACCTACAACATAGTAGATGACTTGGCACAGTCTCCTGTCACCATGTCAATGTTGGAAGTAGCTCTACTAACTACTCTAGGAATTGTGGATCCTTTAGATGATCGCTTAATCATATTTGATGTTCACAAGTGAGAACATCCCCCTTTACCCTCATCCGTTTCTTTCCAATTACTAGTCAATATTCCTAATGCCACTATCCATCAATGTACCATTGACGAGATTGCGTCCACATGTGTGATTTCTACCTTTGCTTGGAAGAAACTTGGGTCCCCTGATCTATCACCATCCACCATCACTTTTCATTGTTGTGATGGTTACCCTTCCCATTCCCTTGCCATGTTCTACAATTTTCCTATTACACTTGCGGGAAAGACTATTTGTATTGACATAGAAGTCATTGATGCCCCTTTTGATTATAATATCCTCTTAGGTCGCAGCTACACATATGTGATCTCATCTTTCTCATCTACGGTTCACCATAAGATGTGCTTCCACAATAATGGAAAGATCGTCACCATTGATTAGTTGGCATATTACGAACCCAAGTCTCAGACCTAACCTGAGTCCATTATATCATTGATGACTGATAAAAAAATGGTCACACCTCTCACCAGTGTCTCACATAGATTCTATAAGGATTCCTCATTACTTGGTGCATTCCTTGGTTCACCTCCTCCCATTTCTGAGCCCAACTCATTGAGTGTTTTCATGTTGCAAGTGTCTCGAGCTAGCCAAAAGAGGCCTGGTACAACTATCTAACAACCAATTCCTTCACAACCTATTGTTGTTCACTCGCCATAAGCATTAGGACCATCTCCTCAAGGACCTTCTCCTTCTATTGGTGTTTCCCCCAATATTTTTCAACCAGGAAAATTTCCCCCAATTATTAACCATCTAGAAGTCGTTTCGCCAGGATTTTACCCTTTAGGTCAGATACCATTTTTAGCTCCCCCATCTAGAGTATTTTTTGTGCCTCTTATAGCTACGTTTATTTTACCCATTTTTACTCTGGGGATCCCATTATAGTACATAGATCCCCCAACAAAAACTCCACCATATAAACTTAAACCATATATCACTTTGACCCTAATTCAATGAGTCATAATGACCCCTGCCTTTGCTTTAGTTCCACATCAACCTCAACAGGAGCCCACTCTTGTTGCGAAAGCATCTAGGGAGGATGGAAAAGCCAAAAAGAAGGAGCCTACAAACAAGGCTCCTCAAATAACTCCAGCTACACCTAAGCCCCCAAATCTAACAACTCTGTGCACTTTGTGTGATGTTGTTTTGCATGCCACAAATAATTGTCCTGAGCTTCCTCATCTCAAACATGTGGTAAATGAAAAATTTACTAAATTTAACATCTTAGAGGTCCATGTTACCTTAATTGATTCATCCAAGAAACTAAAATCATTCTGCACGAATCCACCTTGTGCTTTGGGTGATCATTGTGGCCACTATTCCCATCATTGTCCTCGTCCCAACAAATTTCCCGATACCCATCAGAAAATTCATGAAATAGAGGACGCTCGTAGTGGATCATCTACTCCTCTACTTGTGAGTCCTTCTTCACCAGAACCAGAGGATTTTTTTGCACCCATTGTGATACCCCCCCATGTCGAGATGACAAAATCTTCAAGAGAAATAAATACTCAAAGTGTAACTTCATCATCCACGCACATTCCTCCATGTTTCCCATTTTTTCCTTATGACTTTCCCACCACCTTTCTGGAGTAGCACGCAATCTGAGATCCAAAGCATGGAATCTTTGGCCTTCTCGCACAGTTCTTTCAGGTTCTCCTATAAACATGTTTATATTAGTTAAACCATCATAATGTGGTAATTCACGTACCTCATATGTTATACATTGAAGATATATGGTCACACGATTACAGCGCAGCACAAACACTTCATGCAACTAATTATGCTAGTTTTCTAATTCCCCATCAGAACCCGAGAAATGGGAACTGTCCTTATCCCAATTGAGATTTCCATCTGTTGTTGGGTTAATCCAGTATTCCTCATGCAAATTCAATTTATATATTTGATCAATGTCATCATCAGCGCACACAGGCTCTATGTATCTCTGTCCTTATGCAGCGTCTAATGGAATGATGACTCTAATCCCATTGCTCTCAAACTCCATTCTTATTTTCTTCAGGTTTATGACACCATCCATATCAATAGCCTAGTCCAACCCTAGCAGCACAGGATAAGGGTTAGTATCATCTACAATTTGTATAACTTGAGAGTCTGCCATCACCCTAACACCCTTGATACTGACTACGACCTGCAACTGCCTTACTAACAGAATGATATTTTGTTTCTTTTCCATGAGAAGTTGAATGGTAGACCATTCCATCTTCGGTTATCCCATGCGCAGCCCAGTTTTCTTACACATAACATTTGCATATGATCCCAAAGTCTAGAATAACCTGGTCCATCTCATAAGCACCGATTTGCACGGTCAAACACATCTCTCTACCCGTTCTCTTCTTGTTCTTATATATTTTGTTGAAAAATCGTTGTTCTACCTTCAACTTTTCCTTTTCCATGCAATTATCTATCAGATCTTGAAGTTTCTCGACTACCATTTTATTGCGTAGTAACTTAATGAACGCTTGTAGAAATGGTTTGATCTCTTCATCTCCTCCTCCTTCTTTCATTGGTCTACCTGATGTTGATGTGCTACCTTCTGCAAATTCTTTCCGCGCGTCAAAAAAAGTCTCCTTTACGCGTTGCAAATCAAATCCCTCTTTTTTCTCAAGTGCCTTACGGATCCATACGTCAGTAGTCAGTTGCTTTTGCTTACATTCATTAGTGTCTACTCTGCTCCTAGTGACCAAATTTATGTTGGGATCTTCTTCACGTGTTTCTGCTCTAACCATCTGAAGTTTTTTTGTTTGAGTTTGTGTCTTTTTCTCCTGCATTTTAGCAATCAAGACAAGAAAATATTCTATCACATGATCAAATTTTCTACAATACATGCATGATTGTCACGCTAGATTTTGGCAGTCGTGCGCATAGTGACCAAATCCTCCTCAGTTATAGAAAATAACTTGTCCTCTTCCTCGACCAGTTGATCCACCTCCTCGTCCTCTTCCTCTACCCTGAAATCCACCATGCCTATAGGGGGATGCTGGTGAGGTAGGCTCGTCCTGCATCCTATATATTTTATCTTTATCCAACATCATATCATAAGTGCGACAATGTTGATCATTATGTCCTAATGATGAATAGAATCTACAAAACAATTGCTTCTACTGAGGTTAATACTTTCCGACCCTTGGGCAGAAATATGTGTCATCTAATCCAGAAACTTTACAGATTGTGCACCATATTGTACTCTTCAATGGACTAGGACCTCTGTCATTCAGATAATTATTGAGTACATGACATTGATCTTTATCGTGCCCATAAGATTTACATTTTATGCACTAGACCTCTGTGCATACTTCCTGTCCCTTGTCTTTGTGAAATCTTTGATTCTCTAAATGCATGGATTCCAACTAATTATAAATCTATAAAGTTCCAAGCGCAACAGGTGTTCTCATAGCTTTTAGTTTCATTGCAACCACCACATCCTCAGCCTGTGTGGAAATATTTTGTTGACCTAAGGGTTGGCGCAGATGCAGGAGAAACATAAAAATAAACCATTCCTTATGTTGATTATCATCGATGACAAATCCACCATCTCTGATAGTGTGCTTCAGTCTTTGATCTGCCTCCCACACACATTCATTAACCTCACAATGAATCTCTTTCATTTCTGTAACCAACTGTGCATATGACTTAGTCTTCTTAAAATTTTCTTTTAGGGCATCTTTTATTTGGTCCAAGGTGGCATTAGGGTTTTCTTGAAAATATTTGATATACCAATCTAATGCGCGATCTTGGAAATCAGTGGCTATCTACGCTTTCTTAATATCATTATTATTAACTTGCTTATCCTGCCATACGACCTGAGTCAAAAACTAAAAGTGCTCAATGTCTTCATTTCCAATGCCTCTAAAATTAGGTAACTTCATCGACGTGGCCGTATCTGCGCCTGGGGAAGATGGAGGTGGTTGTGGAGATAGACTATGTGGTGGAGTAGGTGCTTTATGATATAAATGTACAAGTAGAGTGGATGGGGTTGGAAAAGGTATCAAGGTTTTCTAATCATTCTAGTTTGATCAACCTTCTTCTTCAGAGTCACTAGAGCTACTAATTTTTGGTTCAACTTCACTATCAAATCTATGATTTAGAGGGCTATAAATAATTTTTTTCTGGATCTTCACGGTAAAATTTTCCACTACGCGTAGTTAGGCCTAAATTTCGCGACATTCAAGCAATATGATCACATAGAGAGCCTTGTTCACATATTAGCATTTTCAGCAAAAACTTCAAAGAGCACAGGAACTTACCTCTGGGACCTTTGAAAAATCTTCTCTCTGCTTCAGAATATGCCACAAATTGTTCAATGGAAAATTCTGTCACAAATCCTCCCAAGAGGCAATCAATCCCATGATCTACTACATGAGTGATCTTATTGTCTAGTTTTTCAAATTGTTGAATCATTTCAGGAGTCCACTCAGCGACTGCGTCATCTTCACAGAGGTATTGAATTCAGTCAATTGCAACAACCACTCCTGAAACTTAGATACAAAGGAGTAAAATAATATATTGTGAAATTTTTTATAGATTTATTTATGTACCCACTTTTCGTCAGATATCTTAGTACTTAAATTCTCTTGGAGTGCAAATTTAAGGATATTTCTATCTAGCCAATCCTACAATTAGTTCCGCGAGGGTTTCCACAACATCAGATATCCCTCAAAATGATCCCAGTTCTGACAACAGAACCATTTTTTGGCTTCAGGGGTCCTGACCCAGGTTCAGAGTTTATCGCACAACCAACAAAGCATCCAACTACTAGCCCTTTCGGTAATGGCCTACTTGTGTAGATCAAATTATCACCCAAAGAAGTATGGGGGGTTTCTAGAACTAGGTTTCTGCACCTTCAGGAAGAAAATAATGTAGTGGCCCTAAGAAGATTCATTTCAGACTTATATTTCTCATAAACATATGTGCACAATATAGAATTATAATTATCATATTACAGACAGAATTGAAAATATCTTCAACACAGATATATCATAACAGAATCAGATCAAGATATAAATAATGCATAGTCACTTAAGCAGATTCATCAACCATCAATATAAATTCGTGCATAAATAAAAAAATTATTCGTGCAGATACAAGTAATCATAACAGAAGTAAAGTGAACTTAATATAGAACAATAAATAGATAACACATAGAGATAAAACAATGCTTTCCGCCAAAATCAGTCCTTATATTAATTCATTAGTACAACGGACTTTGCCCTTACACTTTACCCTTCTGCACACATAGCCAGCGGAGTCTGCACACAACCAGGACTAGGTCTCCACGCACACAACCAGTAGGAGCCTTTCTACCCAACCCGGACTGAAACCCTCACAAAATTATTACAGACACATAAAAATTTAGATCATAACATCAATAATATTCTATTGTTAAGTTACTTCCTTAGACTCGATCTATATATTTATATAATTCAAGCGCACAGATACTATGGTCTCAAACCATGGTTTGATGCCCACGGTTTACCCTTAAACCATTTTACATAAAAATAGGGACTTTGACGAACCCCTTGACTCATTTGAGCAACACGCATATACAAAACGTGTATAAAAATATATCAAAAAGTGTACCCCAGGGAACCCCTCTCCAACAACCATCTCATAGATTATGTATAGAGGAATATTATTTCATTAGAGTACATTCCAATAGAGGAGGAAGACGTAGACATATTGAAAAAGGCACTGTCATGGTGAAAATTCGAGTTCCACAGAGGGAGGATCGGGGTAGAAGACAACCCCTTTCTTGTTGAGAGGGAGTGCTGAAATTTCCAACAAGAAGAGGCTTTTAATTTAATTTTACCTTGATTAAATTAGAATGAAATTGTAATTCCACATCATATTATAGCTTGTACGAGTTAACTAAGTCAGGAATAATTAGTTATCTAAGTCAATTCAATTTGGCGGTAAAACTGGAGGCATGTAGAGTTCACTCTAAGTCTTAGATGGTCTAGTTGCAATTTATTTTGAGTTGTAATTATTTAACTTGATCATTTGAGTTAAAATAAATTTAACTAGTTCGAATTGATATATGAGCTACTGAGAGTTCTAGTGAATTAAATTTGATTTAATTCACATGAAGCGGTCAAGCGGATAACTGATAATTCACTTTAATAGTTGTTGCATGTAAGCTATAAGGAAGGCCTAGTTAAGCTTGGAGTTAAAGGGAAGGAGATAGTGCAAAGAGCTCTCAAGCCTGAGAGAAGGATTGTATTGTTTCATATTCTTGAATTAATTCAATGCAAATATAATGGGGTTTTTAGTTGAGGCTTTCCCAAATGCATATGTGTGTTGTGAAATTTAAATTCTTTCTCTTTCTTGTTCATATGATTGAGAAATCGTAATTGGTTTCCGCAATTTGTAGAATGGATTCAGGTATTTTTTTTTAGCATATTACAAGATTAGTTGAATCTATGTGTATTTTCTACACACATCCGGTTAATAAGACTAGAAAAGGGACTAGGTAATATAACTATAGAGAAACCAGGATCATTTTTCTATTCATATACCAATTCCTTGCTTCGTCTTCTCCTTTTCAATTGATAGCTAACTGGAAGCGATCTGGGTAGCCCTAGTCGAATTTTATTTCTTGTTAATCATGTTTTCTAGATCCTTCTCGAATGGTTCTTATGGGCATGTGGATTGGACTCCTACTTCCCTTCCTTTCAACGAAGAAATTTAAGTACATTCAATAAAGGCTCTAGAGAAATTCTAGTCCAAATTATTGGATTTCCGTTGGAGGGAGAGTTATCTATAATGTGACATGTTCCATTTCACAATGAAGAGAACCTAATCCTAATCCTTTCTCAACAAATGAAGAAAATAAAATGTAATTAAATATTTTGAGAATAGTCGGATAACGAGGCTAAGAAGTTTAGAAAGTACTAGGTTGTGTATGAATAGTTCAATTTACAGTCATAGGGTATAGGTTGCAATGGGGTTATGCCAAGTATATATTAAATATCCAAGTGCCTCTTGTCCATAGTGCACATTGGGAATTAGGTTATCGCAAGAGAGACAAGTAGTAATGTCATAGGTCCAGATAGGTAGCAAGTGGTAAAATTGTGGGCCTATAGGGTCATATGTGTTGAATTATATTTAATTCAATTATCAATTTTTCTTGTATGTGACATTTTTTCATGTCTTACATGTGTCTTACAAGTTTCTTTTGCAAAATATCTGAGAGAATGTTGTGGTGCTAGCAACTTCAGTTATATAAACCCTTTATATGGTCTCATATCTTTACCTATTTTGAGTGTGGTGTCTTAGGTGGTTTCAAGAGTATATTATTTATACATTAGAGTTTCAAAGAAATGAACTATTATAGCATTTTAAGTCCACCTCTGTTTGAAAATTATGTTCGAATAGGTTTTCATGACATTTCTTGGGGTTAACATTGTTTAGCCTTTGTTGTTCACATGCCGTTTATTTTTAAATTTCTTTCATATTGGCCAAAAATATGCACTTCTGATTTGAAATAGGCACTTCTAACTTTTTTGAAGACTAAAGCCTGGTAATTTGGACTACCCAAGTTTCATATTCTCTTCTTCTTTGTTATTCTAGAACTTGTCTACCTGTGCGCAATCTAATGTCCAAGTAGACCAATAGTAATGATAATATATTTGTGTCAGTAAACTAAAACCAAATTTGGATCTTGAAAAATGTGGGATTCAGTGCTTCACTTGAATCTATAAAAAATTAATCTACACTTATTCTGAGTTCTCCTAGAGAGGGCAATATCTGTTTAAAAAAATAGATAAGAAATCTCGATACATCGTTCAAACTTATAAGCATTGAAATTAAAATTAAAATTTGGACAATAATCAAATTTACCTATAACCATTTAAATTTCCATTGAAGGGCTTCATGGGTGTAAAAAATATCTACCACCTCCAATTTCTTCAAAAAATTAATGCCTTCTTCAAATATAACTAAAAAAGCACCAAGGTTCAAAAGAATCACCCCATATTAAACTAAAAGTGAGATAATAAATGTTACTTCCATATCAGATGAAAACCCTAATATTGTCCTCAGCTGGAGGAAATTTTTGAGGATGAATTCCAAGGTGGTGGAACAAATCTCAGCCCTAACCATATTTTTAAAAGCATACACTTCAAAAATTTTAAGACTTAAACAAGTATTCTCTATAATTCTGAGGCAATTCTCCACTTCCATTTTACTGATTCTCAACCTTTTAAGTGCTTTTGCCTTTTGCCACAATGAAATAATGAAACCTTATACTACTAATTTTCATATGTTAAATGATAACACCTATAGAATTCTCAACCCACCCAAAATTCCAAGATTAATATGAAGATTTGGAGCATGGCATATATCCAAGGTTACTAGTTTCGTAAGGTTTGAAACACTAAGAGGCAGTTTTTGAAGTGCTTTACAACTAGCCATAAATAGACTTTGGAGATTATTGAGTTGTCATATAGTATTAGGAAAATGAGACATTATATGAAATTTGATTCTCAATTGCTTCAAGAATTCAAGTCATCCAACACTTTCAGCGATGTGACATATCCTACTTGATCTAAAATCGTTAGATTCCAAATGAATTAGGTTACCAAGACAATCTTGAATCTCGGTTATCTAGGGGCTTTTAGAATATGATATCTCAAACCAATAAGTTCTCCAAATTATTTTGGAATCTTTTTCAATCCCCTATAGAGAATTCTAAGCCCGACAGTCTTTGGTTCCAAGTTTAGAGGCCTCTCTAGTAAAGGTGTAGTAAAATTGGGAACCCCCCTATTCTCTCGTTTTTTTGAAAACTCACCAGTACCTTATTTTCTAGTGTACTTTTGGTTGACTATCCATAAAAAACGGAAACTTTGCAAATTAAAGTTCAGCCATCAATATCACAAGTTTTTTTTGACATTAGCTTACAGTCCCTTAGGTATGACAAGCATCCCTTTCTATCAACTTAGTGTTTTTCCAAAAACCGTTCTGTCATTCTGATGGGAAAAATAAGGCCTTTAGCATCTATCTAGTTTGTAACAACTAAGTAATTAGAATATGAAGGATGAATTTTAATAATCCATTTTTTGGATATGGTCAAAATAGAAAAAATATACCCATTGTATTTACACATGCTATCTGCCCACAATATTTTCCTTCGTTTTTCGAGGGAAAATAATAAAATAAAGCTTCTAGAGAGTCCATCAAGCCTATATAAGGGAATAGGAGCTAGGCATTGAGATCATAGTGAGTTATTTATCTCTTTTTACTTTATTGAGAAATTGGCAAGGCTAGTTCTAGTTTGATCCCATGGACGAAAACCCCGTGAGAGTAATTTGTCTAATGGATCCATCTAGGGTCTACGATTGAGATTCAATGTTGTTATTTATCATTAGATGAGCAACCTTGCATGCCAATGGCAAGGGTTTATTATGTGAATTATTATGGCATGTATTATTTTCAGTAATTAATTAAATAAAGTGGTTCCAGTCCCAGATCCCATTGTGTTCAATGTTTTGATTACAATTATTTTTAACTATAACACTTAGACGTTCTAGATCTGTTCATTATTTTTTTGTTTGGGATATTATAGTGGTATCAAAGTTGTACATCATGCCAGTCTGAGAGTTTTTTTTTGCAAATTCTAAATTATTTGCGGGATTATTTAAGAATTTATTGCAGGGATATTCAGTGGAGATTTATTCTCACCACAGCCCACATTTCCATCTTCGGTGGTATTCGGCATCATCCTAGTTGGCTTTTTTTTCGTTAATTGAAAGGATAATTTTCTGAATTAGTTCAATGTTTATTATTTCAGGGAAAAAAGAAGAATGTGGAGTTCTATGGTGGGTGAAATGATTTTTTTCCATGGTTGGATTGGCATAAAAAGTATTCTGCCATTTTATTATCTTTTCATGGTTATTTGGCTTACACATTTGAGTGGAGTATTAAATGCCTCTCCTAATTTTAGGAAAGGATGTTAAAAAATTTGGGGGGATTTTTCTCTTTATCTCAATAATTTTACAGATTTACTGTGGTATTTATTTGTATTTCATAAAAATGGGATTTGATATTTTATATATATTAAAAAAAGGAGAAGAAAAAAGAAGAGGATAGGTACAAATGTTAGTTTCATTGGGGATTGTTGTTAAGTTGTTAAAAAAAAAAGTGTTGGGGAAATATCATAGGTGATTATGTGTCATTATGTGATGGTAAAGGTATGTAACGTGTTTCAAGTCATTAGGTTGTGGTTGCAATAGGTTTTATTCATAGGCATCTCTGGGCCAAATTTGTTTGAAGATAAACTTAATATTTTGAAAGACATGATTGACAGAATCTCCCTATGAATAATTAGTGTGCATTAGTATGGGAGAAGTTGGACCATCTTAAAGAGACCCTAGAAAACACCTAGAAACTTCTTGATGAACTAGTTTGAATATATGGTCCTTTATGCACCAGTACCTTCTTATACCAAAATAAGGGTCAAAGCAACAAAACACTCTAAAAAAAGGTACTTTCCATTCTATAGCAAAAGCATTGATTGGAAATGAAGGAAGGACAGAGAAGAGGGGTTAAGCTCTTCACACATGGATTGAAATTACAAAAAACAAAGTCATACATAGAACTTCATAATTTGGAGCAATTAGACACATGTATGTCCAAGGCGGGGCAGCCATAATGGTAGAAACTCAGTTTTTCTCTCAATATATCCATGCCTGTATTGATATGACCCAAAATATGGGAGCATTCTTATGAAGAGGTCAGACTCACAATTTCTTATTTTCTCAGCAGGATCATAGCCTTAACATTGCCATTCCTACCTTACAATAATGATATCATGAGAGAGATATTGCAGTTGATAGTAGAAGCCCTCCAGGGGTTGAAAAAAACATTCCTTCCCACCTTCCAGAAGCGACACAAAATATTTGAATTCATGGCAGAGTTTAGCTTTGGCAAACTCATATTTAATCTAGAATGTGAGGATTTGATATTTTAGGTGTTCCAAATTTTTTACGTCAACATTACATCAACTCATCCTCACAGTGTCAAAAAAATTATTCAAAATATTATGTCCTTGTTTTTAGAAGGAGATGCTGACATCTACAAGATACTGAGATCCAAATTTTTGACCATTTGGAGGAAGGAAATAACTATATCACCAGTCACCTAAGATCTAGTCGAGAAGTTGGTCAGGCAAAGCATAAAATTTATTAGAAGGGTGTTGAATAATAAGGATCTTAAAAGTATTGATAGAGGAATAAAGAAAAAAGGTAATAAAACTTGCAACAAGAATGAACTTAGAAGGAGAGGACTATTTTTTATTTACAAGGGACCTTGTGAAATAAGACATTCATGTCAAGGTAATAAGGAGGCAACAAGGACAGAACAATTGGTGACTCCTACAACTGATGGGGTTTCATATATAGTTGGGTTCATTGGTTTTCAAGAGAGCACCCATGAAGTATTCGAGCAGTCAAGTACATATAGTGAGCAACAAGACAATTTTTTTCAGAGAGACTTTCAACACAAGCCAATGATAATCAATCATCTTGAAAAATTACATGGGGAAAGGAAGGAAGTAATTCCTCATTATGATATGGTAGACTCTTGTAGAACTGAGTCCATAGATCTTCAGGAGGACATCCATTTGGAGTATGAACAATCAAGTGTAAATAAGAGTGTTATCACCAAAAATTGATCATATAGCCATTCCTAGCCAGATGGATTGAAGTATAGCATGTAAGACAATTTTTACAATAGTAAAATTTCTTTCACTATACGAAATAATTTAATAAACCATATTTTATTAAGTTATTTCTGGTTAAAAAAACAAACCCCACGAGGAATAATTAAATAAACCATTACTTATTTGATTTTCCTCTAGGAATAATTAATTAAACCATTGTTTGAATAACATTCCTCGTCATATTTAACCCAATTATCAGAAATAATTAGATAAATCACTATTTATCTTATTTTTCTATAGGAATAATTAATTAAATTATTATTTAGTTATTATTCCTTGTTAAATTTGACTAAGCCACCTAAGAATAATTAAACAAATTATTATTTGTTTATTATTCTTTAACCACATTCATGATATGATATATAAATAATTTATTTTATTATTATTTCTAAATACATGTATTTAACCAATCTAAATACTTTTTCCCTCCATAAAAATATAATAAAATATTTCAAGCAGTTAGATCTAGATCTTGGTTAATAATATTTTATTATTCTCCATTATCGAGAATAACTCAATATTTTGTTATAAATAGGAGGGTTTTTCCATTCATTCTTCACTTTGATCATTCTCATTGTCGCTGTCATTTTATTTTTCCATTTGATCTCCCACTTGAGTTCATCACATATTTGAGTTTTCTACATCATTGAGAGAGAGAGACTTGCGAAGCTAAAGCATTGATGACAACCAATAGCCCATCCCATTGAGGGGGACTGGTAACATTTCCTTGTTTCCTTCAACATGTGTTACATAATATAAAAATCATTCTTTAAACATGTATTGTCTGTTGGTTATTTGGAGTTATTTTGCATCAATTGTTATTTATTTTTGTTGTTTAACTAATTTTGTTGCATACATCTGGGTTTTTGTAGGATTTATTCTCATTTTATATTGCATATATAAAGGGATACATATCCATTTATGTTGTTAGTTCTATTCATCACTCATAATTAAAGTAGGATATTTTCGTACAGCTTTGATAAGATTTTACACTAACAAATGGTGACTCCACTATTGTAATTCAGATTCCTCGGTGACCATAAGCTTCAGCGATCCGGGTTTTTCTTCAGTTGTTTTCAGTCTCTTGATGTTGCTTTTTATCTTTTTTTCCCTAATTCAGTCAAAATTCTAAATTCTGGATGTTTTATGATGTTTCCATAGGTAACATGTATTGGCCGCACTGGAAACGACACTTTTTACTCAACCTGTTGCCTCATAACCAAGGAGAAGAAATCACAGTTTTCAGTATAAAAAGTGTGATTTCCCCCTAAAATCGCACTTGTCAGCTTAAAAATGAAAAATCACCTGTTTATAGGTCAGTAACTGTGATCTGGAATATTTTTTTAAGTTTTTCTTTTCTGAAATTGCCAGGTTTTGCTGAGAGCATTATTTTGGGTTGTATGACCTTTGTTTCAGCTAATATTAGACCTGGATATGCTGAGTTTGTCACCTTGAAGTAGAATGAATCCCCCTAGGGTTTCAGTATACTTCCAAATTTTTAGGAGGAGTTAAGCTGAGTAGGCAGTCTGAGATTTGCAACATTTTCAGCCATCTATTTCAGGGTATGATCCATCATTTTTATATATCCTTAACATAATTTATTGTTACATCCAAAACTCTCTCTCGAGTTTTTTTTCACCTTTTCCCTTAGGGTCCTATTGTTTTCCCTAAGTTTTTTACCTTTATACCTATCTTTTGCAACAATTTTCCCCTATGGTTTCTTGTTGTTTTCTGCGTCATTTCTAGGATTATCAAGTCATTAGATCCCAGTCTCATTGACATTTGATCTCTTGGCCATTTTATTGTGTTTTGATTCAATTTCGACCCCATTTCATTTAAATTGTTTAATATTCTTGTTTGGGTTGGGATTTATTAATGATTAATTGTTTATTTTACTTTCATTTCAGTTTCATTTACATTTTTTCAACATTTTTTTTCTTTAAATAATCTTCTAGGCTTGATTAAAATAAACACATGGCTTGCACACACTCACACCTAAAAGGAAGAGCATTTGGTTTACACCAACAAGCTAAGACATAAACATCATAATTAATTTATATGTCACATAGATCCTTTTTTTATTACTCTTCAACCTTTTCATGTCATTTGAGACTTGCCATCATTGTGCCCCCAAGGCGTTTATCGTGGAGACTCCAAGGTCTTCATCCTCAATTTCCACTAGGGCATCTTACTCCACCACGTAGAGTCCAAGTTAGTCCTCCCCCGAGTCCCCATTTTGAATTTGGTTCTTTTGGTTCATTGGGTTTTTCCTATGATTCTGACTCTGGTTATTCTGCTCAACGTCATACAACCACCATGTCAGGTGCCAATGCAAGTGTGGGAAACCAACTAGCCGGTGGCTTTTTCCATAATCCTGGACTCACTTCTAGTGGAACTACTATAGGAAAACCATCCCAGCTACTCCATTACTACCTTTTACGACTGGTTTATGCCTCCTCGATTTTAGCAAGTTAATAAAGGACCCCATACTCCACGATGCAGGCTGGCTATCTATGCTAACTAAGATTCCTTCCGACATTCATAAGTTTGAAGGAAACACTAGAGAGGACTCCAATAATCATGTATGTCAATTGTATCTCGTGTTCATCTAATTCCATCACCGATGACTCCATTTTCCTTCGGTTGTTCCAACACACGATCACTAGAGAAGCTGCAAAGTGGTATCTTGACGACCCAACTGCATCTCATACCACTTTTATGAATATTGATAAATAATTAATGTCATATTTCGATTTACCCCTCTGTTATGATACTGGTACCAAGTTGTTGACTGCATTCCATCAAAATTCTTCCAACCACCTTTCCAACCATGTCCAAGAATGGAGTAGAAGAAGGAGCATGCGTACAGCTCCTACATTCGATGACTCTGTCTATATGGATTGGTTTCTTAGAATGATCTTAGCCCCCATAGGAAAGTACGTCACGTCTCATTTTCCTCAAAATGAGGAATAAGCTCTCCAGGTTTATTTAAAATATGACTTTATCTATGCCCAGTCATGTTATGTTTATACCATTTTACTGGATCTTCCCAGACATAGTGGTGCCACTGCACTGAGGGCATCTCACGTCGCTGACGATATTGTTGGATCCCTTTCACACCCATCACCATATGAACATATTCACATGATATATGGTTACCCTTAGGGGGGGACCAGTTCCTCCAACACCTATACCCCTCCAGGAAACTCGTATCGCAGTCAAATCACGCCTTACACATTTACCCAACCACATCAGTTAATGCCAGGGCTAGTTGTTACTCAACCTATTTACCCAAATTTTGTCCCATCTCATTTTTATCCTTATGCACAACCCAAAACTCCATCCCCTCCGGCATCAGCGCCCTTGCCTCCCGTGCCTTCTCAACCTCTTCCGCAGTAGCCACCACCTCCTCAAGGTGAGGTGTATGCTCAACAGAGCGTGACTAATCCCCCTAATTCTAAGAAAAATAATAAGGGGAAAGGAAAACAAAACCAACAAATGAAGGGTAACTAGGGTCACCAAGGTAATCAACCAAACACACCCAAGGGAACCAACCTAACACCCCAAACAAATAATAGGGCGATCAGCCCAAGCAGAACAAGGAAGTTTGTACGAACAAACCTTATGCATGTTGTGGTGTACATGACCATATACACATGTTTGTCCCCTTCTACCCTATACGCGTCAAATTTGGGAAGACCAAGAAGTGTGTCAAGGACAACAGCCCACAACATCTCTCCCTCCAAACACTACTCCAGCTCAACTAACTGTGTTCACTAATCCTTTCCCTCAACAAAGATATGTTGTTGCCAAACCCCCACAAGGTCAGGCATCTCATTAACCCCAGCAGTATGGTACCAGATTATCATATTCTCATGATTAACTATAACAAGGTCAATACCGTTGATGTCAACCTTCAGACCCGATCGTGCCAATATGAAAAGAAAGCCGCTACATCTGCAACAGATTCCCAAACCAAAGTATCCATAGATTCCATTCTGAAACCAAATGGTCCCTTGCATAAGGCAGAGGTCATTCCCAAGATCCCCAAAGGGCCATTACTCCATAATGATGCTTCTTCCAAAGCCGCCCAAACCTACAACATAGTAGATGACTTGGCACAGTCTCCTACTACCATGTCATTGTTGGAAGTAGCTCTACTAACTACTCTGGGCCTTGTGGATCCTTTAGATGATCGCTTGATCATATTTGATGTTGACAAGTGAGAACATCCCCCTTTGCCCTCATCTTTTGCATTCCAATTACCAGTCAAGATTCCTAATGCCACTGTCCATCAATGTACCATTGATAAGGGTGCATCCACATGTGTGATTTCCACCTTTGTTTGGAAGCAAATTGGGTCCCCTGATCTATCCCCATCCACCAGCACTTTGCATTGTTGGGATGGTTACCCTTCCCATTCCCCTGCCATGTTCTACAATTTTCCTATTACACTTGCGGGAAAGACTATTTGTATTGACATAGAAGTCATTGATGCCCCTTTTGATTATAATATCCTCTTAGGTCGCAGCTACACATATGCGATGTCAGATTTCTCATCTTCGTTTCACCATAAGATGTGCTTCCACCATAATGGAAAGATATTTACCATTGATCAGTTGGAATATTACGAGCCCAAGTCTCAGACCTCACCCGAGTCTATTATATCATTGATGACTAATAAAAAAATGGTCACACCTCTCACCAATGTCTCACATATATTCTATAAGGATTCCTCATTACTTGATGCATTCCCTGGTCCATCTCCTCCCATTTCTGATCCCAACTCATCGAGTGTTTGCATGTTGCAAGCGTCTCGATCTAGCCAAAAGAGGCTTAGTACGACTACCCAGCAAAAAATTCCTTCGGAACCTATTGTTGTTCACTCGCCACAAGCATTAGGACCTTCTCCTTCTACTAGTTTTTCTCCCAATATTTTTCAACCAGGAAAAGTTCCCCCAATTATTAACCATCTAGAAGTCGTTCCGCTAGGATTTTACCCTTTAGGTCAGATACCAGTTTTAGCTCCCCCATCTAGAGTATTTTTTGTGCCTCTTATGGCTACGTTTAGTTTACCCATTTTGACTCTGCGGATCCCATTATAGTACATAGATCACCCAGAAAACACTCCACCATATAAACTTAAACCATATATCACTTTGAACCTAATTCAATGAGTCATAATGACCCCTCCCTTTTCTTCAGTTTCACATCAACCTCAATAGGAGCCCACTCTTATTGTGAAAGCATCCAGGGAGGATGGAAAAGCCAAAAATAAGTAGCCTATGGACAAGTCTTCTCAAATAACTCCAGCTACACTTACGCCCCCAAATCTAACAACTCTGTGCGCTTTGTGTGATGTTGTTTTGAATGCCACCAATAATTTTCCTAAGCTTCCTCATTTCAAACATGTGGTAAATGAAACATTTACTGAATTTAACGTCTTAGAGGTCCATGTTACCTTACTTGATTCATTCAATAAACTCAAATCATTCCACACGAATCACCCTTGTGCTTTGGGTGATCATTATGGCCACTATTCCCATAATTTTCCTCGTCCCAACAAATTTCCTGATACCCATTAGGAAATTCATGAAATAGAGGATGCTTGTAGTGGATCATCTACTCCTCTACTTGTGAGTCCTTATTCACTAGAACCAGAGGATTGTTTTGCACCCATTGTGATACCCCCCCTATGTCGAAATGACAGAATCTTTGGTCAATATTCTCTATCTTTCGTCATCCATGAGATCCAAGGAGGAAGACTGCTCAGGGGATTCCCAATCTGTTCTTGTCAAACCTTCCTAGTTGAACACCTTGGTCTCAACATCGGTAGGTGTTTCATCCACTAGCTCTTCATTTACCCATAGTAGCAATGAGTATGTGAACAATATTTCTCATGAAGATGCGCCAAGTATCTTTCCACATCAAGTGGTCTCTCTTCCTCTAGTTCTCCCATCTTCTATTTTGATGAAGACATTATGGAAGTCATGAACACCCCGCATTTTCCATAGGATTATATGCACCACATGTGTATTTCCCTCCACAGCAGACCCATAACCAATATTTTGTGGAGTCTAAAGACTTCATTCATGGTTAAGTCAATTGGTTTATAAATCCCATCCATGCATTAGATGCTTCCGAAGAAGGAAAAATGGCCAATATATCTCCTACCATTAAAATAAATATTTCAGATAAACCAGGGATCGAAGAAAACATTACCTTGGGGGCACTATATACCCTAGAATAAATTGAGGCTTACACAAAGCTATTTAAATAATTTCGTGATGTTTTCACTTGGTCTTATTCTAAGATTCCCAAACCTGATCCCACCATTGTTGAACACCATATCGACACATGGCGTGATGCCATTCCTGTCCATAAAAAGTTGAGACCTATCAATCCTTCCAGACATGAGGCTATCAAATCTGAAATTGATAATCTCAAGCAGGCTGACTTTATATATCCTATATTGAATATACCACATGGGTTTCCAACCCTGTTCCCATTGTTGGAACAGGGTCGCCTAGCTGCGTTTTTATATGTTCCAACGCTGCGTTTTTGATATATTTTTGTAGTAATTGGTCTTGCACAGGGGTTTTGGTGTGGGTCAAGTCCCCCAATGTATTGTGATGGGTCAAAGGGTAGACCTAGTGTCCGAAAACCATGGTTTGCGGACCATAGGATAGCGCAGGCTATGATGATATAAATAGATAGATAGTTTGAGTCTGGAAGTAAGTAAGATTGATGCTACATACAAACTGTTGAAATTTTTTTTGGGTAGTTGTGGGTAAGGACTCCTACTGGCTGTGTGCGAGGAGATCCTCAGTCCTATTGTGTGTGGACCCCACTAGCTGTGTGCGCGAGCTGTGACTTGGGTTTGTAACTTGGTTTTGGATGTTAATGAACCCAAAATCTATTGAAGTATCTCCATGCTATCTGAAGTAGTTGTGTCTACTTGTAAGTACCTCTGTGTTATCTGAATGAGCTGCGATTGTGTCTGTGATATATGAAAGATCTGCGATTGTGTTATTCTCTGGTAATAATTTCTAATGCACACGTGGATGCAAAGGTGTTTCTGAGATTTTATTAATAATAATAGCTTTGTTTATGTTTACATGTTGTTATACTGTTAAGGGCTCAGTAATAAGTTTGTTTCTGTGTGAATTTATTAAATCTCAATGAGATTGTCTTAATTACCCAATTTCTCCCAAGGTGTGGAAACCTGGTTCCAGCACCCACCCATACTACTTCAGGTGAGACCTTGGCCTACGAAAGTAGGTCATTTCCGAAAGGGCTAGTAGTATAGGGGTTTGTTGGCAAACCTTAAATCCAAACCTGGGTCAGGACCCCTCAAGCCAACAAATGAGTTTGGCTACTGGAAGAGCTGAGGAAAGAGCTACGACTGAACCTCTTATCCGAAAAACCACTATAAAAAAGGAAATCTTGGACCTACAGAAGGAGAAAGAAACCTTCCTAGAAGCTCACAAAGACTTTGCGAAGGATGAGGCATCTACTTCCAAGGCTCCAACAAACTTAAAAGTGGACGAAGAATTCAAACCATTCCTATAGGCATGTATGAAGCTGCTACACAACCATAAGGTAGTAGAAAATCTTCAAGCACTGATAGACAGTTGCGCAGAAAAAACTGGCCCTCCAACAGAAGTTAAAAATGTTCAAAAACTTTACAAGCATAAGAAACGCACTGGTCGGGAAATGCGGCTAACTGCGCAAATTAGCAATTATGAAATGGATTAGGTCATCTTGGATCTGGAATCCCATGCAAATGTCCTACCCAAACAGACCTGGTAGAGGATGGGGGAACCTAAGCTGGAATGGTATACTATACAACTATGCATGGCTAACCAACAGAAGATCATACCATTGGGAAGACTATCAAATATTATGTTAGATATCGCAGGGGTTAAGGTATACGTGGGTTTTGAGGTAATTCAAATTGTAGAGGATGCAGACCCTTATCCTGCACTCCTGGGACTAGATTGGGCTATAGACATGGGAGGAATTATCAACTTGAAGAAAAGGAGCATGGTTTTTGAGAATGAGGGTACGAGAGTAATAGTTCCTCTAGACCCAGCAAAAGGAGAACTGTATACCTAACCTGTGCACGAAGAAGACAACGTGGATAATATCTATAAATCAACCACCTCGAAAGAGGATTGGATTATTCCTACAGCGAATGGTGTGCTTTGCTGGGAGAAAGACAACGAATGCCTCTCTGACTCTGACGGGGAGATCGAAAATTGGAAAAACCGGTTTCATGACGTATCTGTGTTACGATGTCTTAGGATCACGAAGAGCTTCCAGTGTATCTCCTCAGAGGTAAGAGAGATACCTTACTTTGATGGTTCTGGTAGTATTAAGTATTTTCTTAGAGAATTCAAAGTAGAAGTCCCAAGGGAAAAGAGAATGTGGGCACTTAACCTAGCCATGCATGTGACCCCTGAGCTATGGTGGGAAACTGATAAGGGGACATTTTAGGATTGGGAGGAATGTCGCAAGATGATGATCCTATGGTTTGAACCTCTGTTTCACCTATGCATGGAGACTTTCCTTGGCCAAGGGGACCTGCACAAGCACTTGGCCACATGGATGGAGGTGTGGTGTGAAAGGACCAGGGACGAATGGGTCCACATGTTCATTCATGCCTTGGGGCCAATCCCCACCACATGGTATTTGGATGCAGAGCTACATCAGAGCACCCGCCACTAGGAGACCATGAGGGATGATTTTTTGGGGATGTTTAGATTGATAGGTGGAACTAAGGAATTAGATGAAGCCCTACAAGACACATATTCCCTAGTATTTGATGAATCATGCCCTCATGTGGATTATGGGGAACCAACTTGGGATACACAGATGTAGGATATTGGTAACTGTCACAATCTATCAATGGAGGAATGTGACGAAGACCCGCGAAATATCACTATCCCATAATTAGAGGGTGAACGAGTAGTTGTTGGACCCCCACTACAGACTATCGATGTGACCAAACCTCTTAAGCTAAAGGAAGTCAACATTGGAACAGAAGAACAACCTAAGCTAGCAAGAATTGGGGATTGCTGGGATGATGATACTGTGGGGAAAGTCAGGGAACTTCTCACGGAGTACCAGGACCTATTTCCTACGAAATTCTCAGAACTGAAAGGTATTACAGGGGACCTCGGGGTCATGTGAATCAATTTAAAATTGGATGCATGCCCTATTAAGCAGCGACCTTACTAACTGAACCCCAAGTACAAGTAGAAATTCAGGGAAGAAATTAACAAAATTCTAGCTGTAGGTATCATCGAACCAGTAGAATAGTCAGATTGGGTAAGCCCCATGGTGGTCCAAGAGAAAAATACTAAAGGAGAAATAAGAATCTACGTCGACCTACACAAGATGAATGATGCCTTCGTACATGATCCCTTCCCTACACCATTCTCTGATCAAATCCTTGATAGTGTGGGAGGGCAGGAAGCATACTCTTTCACTAATGGGTTTTCGGGCTACCATCAGATCAGGGTCGCACCTGAAGATCACAACAAAACTACGTTTGCCACTGAATGGGGATCTTTCCAGTACACTGTCATGCCGTTTGGGCTCAAAAATTCCCCTGCCATATTTTCACAGGTAGTGGTCGCAATATTCAAGGAGTTCATTCACAAGTTCCTGGAGGTATACTATGACGATTGGACAGTATTTGGATTGGTAAATAAGCACATCTTGAACATGCACATGATGTTGGACGCCTATAGAAAGCACCAGATTTCCCTAAATATTAAGAAGTGCATATTCTGTGTACCTTTCAGGATCTTGTTAGGCCACATAACCTGTCGGTAGGGACTAATGGCTGACCCCCCCAATGTGGTAGTTATCATCAACTTAGCAGTCCCTACAAATGAGAAACAACTACACTCCATCCTCAGGCACACGGGCTACTATAGGAAGTTTATTCAAGGGTACGCATTGATCATGGCACCCATGGACAATTTTTTGAAGAAGGAAGTTACGTTTTTTTGGGATGCGGAGTGTCAGAAGAGTTTTGAGCTACTCAAGGAAAAGATGGTATCTGCACCTATCCTCATATTTCCTGATTGGGCGAAGGTTTTCCATGTCCACATGGATGCTTCAGGGATAGCCCTGGGAGTTGTCCTTATGCAGCTCGGGGAGGGGGACATTGATCACCCAGTTGCGTTTGCTAGTATAAAAATCTCTAGCGCGGAGTGTAACTACTCCACTACTGAATGCGAGGGGCTGGAAATGGTATACGCCTTGCAAAATTACTGGCATTATCTGCTGGGAGGGCACTTCAAGATGTTCACAGATCACTCATCTTTGAGGTACCTAGTCAATAAGCCTGTGTTGGGGGGGAAGATTTGCCGATGGTTACTACTATTTCAAGAATATGACTTTGAGATAATTGTGAAGCCGGGAAAATTAAATGCTAGACCAGACCACTTGTCTTGAATCGAGAATGGTGAAGAACCAACAACCTAGAGGAAATATTTCCCGATGCGTAGCTATTTTCTATTAAGGTGGTTGATGAGAACTTTGTCGATATTATTCAATTCTTAACTATGGTGATGGCACCTGTCGAATATTCAGTACAAAAAGGGTAGGGGAGGGCTATGAAATGGGCTTGGGGGAATCCGCGCACCTCCCCTCGGAATGTTCAATCTCCCCTAATGGTGCCTAAGGCATGCTCACCTAACCCACCGAAGCGACCTCTGTCTGCTCAGGAAGAAGCACGGCTCGCTGCCCCAATCACTTGGCTACTACCCTATGTTTGGCCTCGAAGTCCCTTGATGCGCATGCCCAAGAACCTCAAGGGTCTGCGCTCCTATCTACAAATTCCACTAAATCCGGGTGAAGTCCTCATAATTGGAGAAGAATTCGGAAAGCTTTCCTTAATTAATTTCAATGATCACGACCTTGCCAACCTAGAGGCATTCCCAGAATTGGCACCTAAGCTATATCTCAAACGAGTACTGGAGGACGATGTGCTAAGGGTCGTACCAATGTCGTGGGCACGTGGGTTAGAAGGATCTAGATTACTAAACTTGCTGTGGATACCTAACTTTGGCCGATACAATGTAACCGACCAAGTAGTGCAACCAAGAGCACATTCCCATCGATGCCACCCTAATTCACCAGATTACTAGTCTCCCCATGAAGGGGCCGAATCCCATGGAGTGCATCGGCAAGAAGTACGAGCAACAGATTGCCGACAAGGTGCGAGAAGACTACCATGTTGAGCGAAACAACAGAGGGTTCATAATCAACACCATTAATGACCTTGGAGTGTGCATGGGTACCTTGCTGTTGGCTTGTAAAATGATGCACAAGCGTTAGGCCATGACTGTCCCCGCCTATGTGATTAAACTTGTTGGGCGCTGCAAAAAGGGCGTCTTCTTTAACTGGTCGCAGTTCCTCTGCAATGAGTTTTTGGATAATGTGCGCGAGGCCCAGGATAATGGGAGGGAATTCTGTTACTCTTGGCTGCTACTCCTAATTACATTGGTCACATGGGAAGCCCCTGAAGGATCGGTCCTCCCTGAGCTTGAACCGTAAATGTGTGAAGGGGCACAATATGAAAACTTATGGGATTCAAAGGATGAGCAATGTATTAAGGAAAACATAGTATTTTGGGTACTGTTTCAGAGCGCGCTCGTAGTAGAAATTCATTCCTGGCCACCCTTATCGCCGACGGTCTACGAAAAATATAGGAGCATTGCAACATTTTAGGTTACGATGCACAACGTGCAGATTTGGGAACGTAAGGATCTAGCTTCAATGTCATTGCCTTACATGGTCGCCGATGAGGAAATCGATCGTCTCATCACCACTTGGCCACCGCACTAGAAATTGGGATTAAAATCAGCCATGATTAACACTGCTGGTACAAGCACAGTCCTGAAGACCCCCACCTCACCTGATACTGCCAAGAATTTAGAAGGCCATGGCCCGGAAGGCTCCACCAGGATGAAGGTTCCCCCAGATGGAGTGTAGGGCATGGAGCAAGAATCACAGAAGAACTTGGAAAATGTGGGTCTGGATATGCAGGGTGCTAGTTCCCTGCGTGGCATGAAACAGACAACCAAACCTCTCAAGGGCTAGAGAAAGAAATGATGGGCTACGAGGCCCGGTAGGGAGACCAAGGTTACCTTAACCGAGGAATATTTGGAGAAAATCGCAGACGCGGTCACCCTCGCTTCAAAAGATAGATGGCTTACCTTGGAAGAGTAGCAGAAGGCCATAGCCACCACATTACAGTCTGAGCTCCAAGCTCTTCATCTCAAGGCTGATACCCTACGGACGAGCGTGGTTCAAGCGAGGCTGCCTCAAGAGACCACCATTGAGTTGATCTCCACAACTGAAATATGCCTCTGCCTCTTGCCAGATGCAACAATCACTCTGAGTCCGCCTGCCTTATATGCGCAAGTCCAGGCCTGCGCAGAAGTACATCTAGACTTGGCTCGGCTTCTGCACAAGGCGCTACAGGTTCTCCACACATTCCTCTTTGAGGAAATATATCACAAAGACCGTCGGGTGCAACAACAACTAAGTACAGTCGAGCATATAATTGTAGAAAAGACTACTGAGACATCCCAGGCACACGCTATGTGCATCCTTGCCACTGCACAGCATACCGAGTTGGAGTGTCTGATCAGCAGACTCTACGCAAATGTGACTGAAGACATCCTGGCCTATGTCACCCCCCAGGCCAATATTGAGGGACTCGTCACAACCCTGAAAGCTTCTTGGACTGAGATCCAAAATGTTAAGACCGAGATGGAATAGAAAATTTTTGCGTTACAAGCTAATTTGCAGCCAAAAACTCCACCTGAGGTATGCGCCCAAAGAGCTGCGCTATTCATAGAAGCTACGAACACCATTACAGTTCAGATTGCTTAGGGCACAAAATTTATTGACATAGCTATGCAGCTGTGGTCTAAGGTGCAACGCGACCCTCTCCTGCCTGAAATTACCCAAGAACTGCACCATAAGGAAGAATAATTTGAGCAAATGGAGGCTACAATGCCCACTCTGATCCGAGCTCAATGCCTGGCATGTCTGGAAGCCAGCCATACGCTCAGAAATGACATAGAAGGGCTTCACCACAAGAAGAAGGTTTTGAGTGACCACCTCAAGCCATGGGCCGATGAAGCCCTCAATATATCTCAGGACTTGGATGTTGCGATCAAAAATCTGAATCAAACCCTGGAGAGTGTCACCGCTCCCACTGAAGTCCCAACTTCGCAGAATTTGGTGACATTGCTCATAATTCTACCGCGTAGAGTGAAGGAGTGTTACCCCCTCTGGTCAATGCCATTAAGCATCTCCAGGCAAATATGCAAACCCCACGGTCGTTGTGACTCAGGACGAGTCACAAGATTGTGTTGGGGGCCAATTGGAACAGGGTCCCCTAGCTGCATTTGATATTTTCCAACGCTGTGTTTTTTATATACTTTTGTATTAATTTTTCTTATGTAGGGTATTTTTGGCAGGTCAAAGACCCCAATGTATTGTAATGGGTCAAAGGGTAGACCTAGAGTCCGCAAACCATGGTTTGTAGACCACAATATAGCGTAGGCTATGATGATATAAATAGATAGATAGTTTGAGTCTAGAATTAAGTAAGATTGATGCTACTGAGATCTGTTTTGGGTAGTTTTGGGTAAGGACTACTGCTGGTTGTGTGCACGGAGATCCACAGTCCTGCTGTGTGCAGACCCCACCGACTGTGTGAGCGGGCTATGACTTGGGTTTGTCACTTGGTTTTGGATGTTAATGAACACAAAATATATTTAAGTATCTCCATGCTATCTGAACTGGTTGTGTTTACTATTGAAGTACCTATGCGTTATCTGAATGAGTTGTGATTGTGTTATTCTGTGATAATAATTTTTGATGCGCATGTGGATGCGAAGGTGTTGTTGAGATCTGCTTAATAATAGTAGCTTTGTTTATGTTTACATGCTATTATACTGTTAAGGGCTCGGTAAGAAGATTTTTTCTATGTGAATCTGATAGATCTCAAAAAGACTATCTTAATTACCCAATTTCTCCTAGGGTGCGGAAACCTGGTTCTAGTACCCACCCATACTACTTCGGGTGAGACCTTGTCCTGCGAATGTAGGTCATTGCCGAAAGGGTTAGTAGTATGGGGGTTTGTTGGAAAACCCTAAATCCGAACCTGGTTCGGGACCCCTCAAGCCAAAAAATGGGTCTGGCTACTAGAGGAGCTAAGGAAAGAGTTGCAATTGAACACCTTATCCGAAAAGCCGCTATCAAAAAGGAAAACTTAACCCTACAGAAGGAGAAAGAAACCTTCCTAGAAGCTCGCAAAGACTTTTCCAAGGATGAGGCATCTACTTCCAAGGCTCAAAAAAACTTAAAAGCGGATGAAGAAGTCAAACCATTTCTATATGCACGTATGAAGCTGCTACACAACCAGAAGGAAGTAGAAAATCTTCAAGCACTAATAAACAGTTGTGCAGAAAAAATGGCCCTCCAACAAAAGTTAAAGATGCTCACAAAATTTACAAGAATAATAAATGCACTGGTTGGGAAATGCAGCTAACTGTATAGATTGGCGATTATGAAATGGATCAGGTCATGCTGGATCTGGGATCCGATGCAAATGTCCTGCCCAAACAGATTTGGAAAACGATGGTAGAACCTAAGCTGGAATGGTCTACTATACAGCTGCGCATGGCTAACCAACAAAAGATTATATCGTTGGGAGACTATCAAATATTATGGTAGATATCATAGGGGTTAAGGTGTACGCGGATTTTAAGGTAATTCAAATTGTAGAGGATGCGGACCCATATCCTGCGCTCCTGGGACTGGATTGGGCTATAGACATGGGAGGCATTATCAAATTGAAGAAAAAGAGCATGGGTTTTTAGAATGAGTGTACGAGAGTAATAGTCCCTCTAGACCCAGCAGAAGGCGAACGATATATAGAACATGTGCGCGAAGAATATGACGTGGATCATATCTATAAACTAACTGCCCGGGACGAGGATTGGATTAATCCTATGGCTAATGGTGTGCTTTGCTGGGAGAAATATAGTGAATGCCTATCTGAATCTAACGGGGAGATCGAAAATTGGCAGAATAGTTTGCATGACGTATCTTTGTTAGGATGTCTTAGGATCACGAAGAGCTTCTGGTGTATGTCCTCAGAGGTAAGAGAGCTACCTTAATTTTATGGTTCTTGTAGTATTAGGGATTTTCTTATAGCATTTGAGGTAGAAGTCCCAAGGGAGCAAAGAATGTGGGTACTTAACCTAGCTATGCATGCAACCCCTGCGCTATGGTGGGAAAATCATAAGGGGACGTTTTAGGATTGGGAGGAATGTCCCAAGATGATGATCCTATGGTTTGAACCTCTGGTTCACCTATGCATGGATACTTTCCTTGCCCAAGGGGACCCGCGCAAGAACTTGGCTGCATGGATGGAGGTGTGGTGCAAAAGGACTGGGGAAGAATGGGTCCACCTGTTCATTCATGCCTTGGGTCCAATCCCCACCACATGGTATTTTGATGTAGAGCTACATCAGCCCACCCGTCACTGGGAGACCATGAAGGATGATTTTGTGCAGACATTCAGATTGATAGGTGGAGCTGAGGAATTATTCAAAGCCCTACAAGATATAGATTCCCTAGTATTTGATGAATCACACCCTCGTGTGGAGTATAGGGAACCAACTTGGGATACGCAGATGCAAGATATTGATAATTGTCACAATATATCAATGGAGGAATGTGATGAAGACCCATGAAATATCACTATCCTAGAATCGGAGGGTGAATGAGCAGTTGCTGGACCCCCACTACAGACTGTCGATGTGACCAAACATCTTAAGCTAAGGGAAGTCAAAATTGGAACAGAAGAACAACCTAAGCTAGCGAGAATTGGAGATTACTGGGAAGATGATACCATGGGGAAAGTCTTGGAACTTCTCACGGAGTACCAGGACCTATTTCCTACAAAATTCTCAGAACTTAAAGGTATTACAGGGGACCTGGGGGTCATGTGAACCACTTTAAAATTGGATGCACACCCTATCAAGTAGCGACCTTACTGACTGAACACCAAGTACAAGCATAAAGTCAGGGAAGAAATCGAAAAAATTCTAGCAGGAGGTATCATCGAACCAGTAGAACAGTCAGATTGGGTAAGCCCCATGGTGGCCCAAGAGAAAAATACTAAAGGAGAAATAAGAATCTGCATCGACTTGCGCAAGCTGAATGATGCTTGCGTACATGATCCCTTCCCTACACCATTATCTGATGAAATCCTCGATACTGTGGGAGGGCAGGAAGCATACTCATTCACTGATGGATTTTCGAGCTACCATCAGATCAGGATCGCACCTGAAGATCACAGAAAAAATACTTTTGCCACTCAATGGGGATCCTTCCAGTACACTGTCATGCCATTTGGGCTCAAAAATGTCCCTGCCATCTTTTCGTGGGTAGTGGTTGTAGTATTAAGGAGTTCATTCACAAGTTCTTGGAGGTATACTTTGACGATTGGATAGTATTTTGATTATTAAAGAAGCACGTCTCAAACCTCTGCATGATGTTGGACACCTGTAGAAAGCACCATATTTCCCTAAATATTAAGAATTGCATATTTGGTGTACCTTTTGGGATCTTGTTAGGCCACATAGTCTGTCAGCAGGGACTGATGGTTGACCCTGCCAAGGTGGCAGTTATCATTAACTTAACAGTCCCTACAAATGGGAAACAGATGCGCTCCATCCTCAGGCACACGAGCTACTATAGGAAGTTTATTCAAGGGTATGCAATGATCATGACACCCATGGAAAATTTGCTGAAAAGGGACATTTCATTTTTTTGGGACGCAAAGTGTCATAAGAGTTTTGAGCTACTCAAGGAAAATATGGTCTCTGCACCTATCCTCATATTTTCTGACTGGGCAAAGGTTTTCCATGTCCACGTGGATGCTTCAAGGATCACCCTAGGAGTTTTCCCTACGCAGCCCGAAGAGGGGGACATTAACCACCTAGTTACGTTTGCTAGTAGAAAACTCTCTAGCGCGGAGCATAACTACTCCACTACTGAACGCAAGGGGCTGGAAATGGTATACGCCCTGCAAAAAATACCGGCATTATCTGTTGGGAGGGCACTTCAAGATGTTCACAGACACTCCATCCTCAGGCACACGGGCTACTATAGGAAGTTTATTCGAGGGTACTCACTGATCACGACACCCATGGAAAAGTTGTTGAAGAAGGAAGTTACGTTATTTTGGGACGTGGAGTGTCAGAAGAGTTTTGAGCTACTCAAGGAAAATATGGTCTCTGCACCTATCCTCATATTTCCTAACTGGGTGAAGGTTTTCCATGTCCACGTGGATGCTTCAGGGATCGCCCTGGGAACTATCCTTATGCAGCTTGGGGAGGGGGACTTTGACCACTCGGTTGCATTTTCTAGTAGAAAAATCTCTAGCGCAGAGCATAACTACTCCACTACTGAACGCGAGGGGCTGGCAATGGTATACACCTTACAAAAATACCAGCAGTAAATACTGGGAGGGCACTTCAAGATGTTCACAGATCACTCAGATTTGAAGTACCTAGTCAATAAGCCTGTGTTGGGGGGGGAGATTTTCCGATGGTTACTGCTATTTCAAGAATATGAATTTGAGATTATTGTGAAGCCAGGAAAATTAAATTTTGGACCAGACCACTTGTCCCGAATCAAGAATGGTTAATAACCAACCAACCTAGAGGAAGGATTTCCTAATGCATAGCTATTTTCTATTAAGGTGGTTGATGAGCACTTTGTTGATATTATTTAGTTCTTAACTACGAGGATGGAACCTGTAGAAAATTCGGTACAACGAGGGAAGGGGAGGGGTACGAAATGGGTTGGGGGGAAGCTGCGCACCTCCCCTCAGAACGTGCAATATCCCCGAATAGTTCCTAAGGCACACTCACCTAACATGGTGAAACGAGCTCTGTTTGCTCAAGAAGAAGCTCAACTCGTTGCCCCAATCACTTGGCTACTGCCCTATGTTCGACCCCGAAGGCCATCGGTGCACATGCCCAAGAACCTCGAGGGTCTGCGCTCCTATCTACAAATTCTGCTAATTCTGGGTGAAGTCCCCATAATTGAAGAAGCATTTGGCAATCTCTCCTCAATTAATTTTGATGATCACGACCTTGCCAACCTGGAAGCCCTCCTAAAATTGGCACCTGAGTTATATCTCGAACGAGTACTGGAGGACAATGTGCTAAGGGTTGTACCAATATCATGGGCACATGGGTTAGAAGGATCTAGATTACTAAACTTGCTACAGATACCTCACTTTGGCTGATACAATGTAACCGATCAAGTAGTGCGACAGCTGCTAGCTCTAATCCATGACGAAAACTTGTGAATCCAGGACTGCATTCCCATCAATGCTGCCCTAATTCATTACAAGGTTAATAATCAACCCCATTAATGACCCTAGAGGGCACATGGGTACCTTACTGCTAGCTTTTAAAATGATGTACAAGTGCCAGACCATGACTATCCCCGCTTATGTGATTTAACTTGTTGGGCACTGTGAAAAGGGGGTCTACTTTAACTAGTTGCAGTTCCTCTGCAACGAGTTTTTGGAAAATGTACACGAAGCCTAGGATCATGAGAGGGTGTTCTATTATTCTTGGCTGCTGATCCTAATTGCATTAGTTGCATGGGAAGCCCATGAAGGATCAGTCCTCCCTGAGCTTGAACCAGACATGTGTGAAGGGGAGCGATACGCAAACTTATGGGATTCAAAGGATGAGTAACGTATTAAGGAAAACAAAGTATTTTGGGTGCTGTTTCAAAGCGCACTCACAACAGAAATTCACTCCAGGCCACACTTATCACCGACGATCTATGAAAAATATAAGAGCATCACAACATTCCAGGGTACGATGCACAACGTGCAGATTTAGGGCCATAAGGATCCATCTTGGATGTCGCTACCTTACATGGCCGCCGAGGAGGAAATAAATCGTCTCATCACCACTTAGCCATCGCACTGGAAATTGGGATTCAAATCAGACATGGCTGACACTGTTAATACAAGCGCAGTCCTGAAGACCCCCACCCCACTTGATACTGCCAGGAATTTAGAAGGTCGTGGCCCGAAAGGCTCCACCAGGACGAAGGTTCCCCCAGATGTAGTGTAGGGCATCGCTATAGAACATGGAAACTGCGGGTCCAGATACGCAGGGTGTTGGTTCCCTAGGGCCAGCAAATGAAACGGCAGGCTACGAGGCCTGGTAGGGACACTGAGGTTACCTTAACTAAGGAATATTTGGAGAAAATCACAGATGGGGTCACCCTCGCTTCAAAAGACAGATGGCTTGCCCTGGAAGAGCAGCAGAAGGTTGCAATCACCGCATTACAGTTTGAGCTCCAAGCTCTTCAGATCAAGGCTGATACCCTGCATATGAGCATGGTTCAAGCGAGGCTACCTCAAGCAACCACCACTGAGTTGATCTCCACAGCTGAGAGTCACCTCTGCCCCCTTCCAGGTGCAACAATCACTTTGAATCCATCTGCCTTATGTGCGCAAGTCGAGGCCTGCGTAGAAGTACATTTGGACTTGGCCTGGCTTCTGCACAAGCTGCTGCAGGTTCTCCACACATCCCTCTTTGAATAAATCCAGCACAGAGACCGCCAGGTGTAGCAGCAGCTAAGTATAGCCGAGAAGATAATCGTAGAAAATACTATCGAGGCATCCCAGGCATAGGCCATGTGCATCATTGCTGCCGCATAATAGACCAAGTTGGAGTGTCTGATCAGCAGACTCTACGCAGATGTGACTGAAGACATCCCGACCTCTGCCACCCCCTAGGCCAATATTGAGGGACTTGTCGCAGACCTGAAAACTTGTCAGACCGAGATCCAGAATGTTAAGACCGAGATGGAACAACAAATTGTTGCATTACATGATAAGTTGCAGCCAAAAACTCCTCCTGAGGTACTTGCCCAGAGAGTTGCGCTAGTCATAGAAGCCACGAACACCATTACAACACATATTTCTCAGGGCACTGAATTTCTTGAGACATCTATGAAGCTGTGGTCTAAGGTGTAGCACGACCCTCTCCTGCATGAAATTATCCAAGAACTACGCCAGAAGGAAGAATAATTTGAGAAAATGAAGGGTACAATGCCCACTCTGACCTGAACTCAGTGCCTAGCATGCCTGCGAGCCAACCATGTGCTCAGAGATGAACTGGAAGGGCTTCTCCACAAGAATAAGGTTCTAAGTGACCACCTCAAGCCATGGGCCGATGAAGCCCTCAAGATATCTTGGGACTTGGATGCTGCGATCAAAAATCAGAATCAGACCCTGGAGAGTGTCACTACTGCCACTAAAGGACCAACTTCGCAGAAGTTGGTGGACATTGTGAAAAACACTGCCACGCACAGAGAAGGTGTGTTTCCCCCTCTGGTCGATTCCATTAAGCAACTTGAGGAAAATATGCAAACCCCACGGCCGTTGTGACTCGAGACGAGTCACAAGATTATGTTGGGGGCCTATTGGAACAGGGCCCCCTAGCTGTCTTTTGATATGTTCCAACACTGCATTTCTAATATATTTTTGTATTAATTGTTCTTTCGTAGGGGATTTGGGGCAGGTCAAAGCCCCCAATGTATTGTAATGGGTCAAAGGGTAGACCTAGAGTCCGCAAACCATGGTTTGCGAACCACAGGACAGCAGAGGCTATGATGATATAAAAAGATAGATAGTTTGAGTCTAGAGGTAAGTAAGACTGATGCTACGTATGAACTGTTGAGATTTGTTTTGGGTATTTTTGGGTAAGGACTCCTGCTAGCTATGTGCGCGGAGATCCTCAATCCTGATGTGTGCAGACCCCGCTGGATGTGTGTGCGAGTCATGACTTGGGTTTGTAACTTGGTTTTGGATGTTAATGAACATGGAATATATTGAAATATCTCCATGCTATATGAACTGGTTGTGTTTACTACTGAGGTACCTCTGTGTTATCTGAATGAGCTGCGATTGTGTCTATGATATATGAAATAGCTACGATTGTGTTATTCTGTGATAATAATTGTTGATGCACACGTGGAAGCGAAGTTGTTGCTGAGATCTGCTTAATAATAGTATCTTTTTTTATGTTTACATGATGTTATACTATTAAGGGCTCAGTAATAAGCTTGTTTCTGTGCTAATCTGATAGATCTCAACGAGACTACCTTAATTACCCAATTTCTCCCAGGGTGCGGAAACCTAGTTCCAGCACCCACCCATACTACTTCGAGTGAGACCTTGGCCTGCGAAAGTAGGTCATTTCCTAAAGGGCTAGTAGTATAGGGGTTTGTTGGAAAACCTTCAATCCAAACCTGGTTTAGGACCCCTCAATCCAACACCCATTCTTAAGAAACAAGGCACCATTCGTGTCTACACTGAATGTCACAACTTGGAAAAAGCTTGTACCAAAGACAATTTTCCCACACCATTTATTGACAAAATAATTGATGAGTGTGTAGGGCATGAGGTTTTTTCCCTCATGGATGGATTCTCCATATACAACAAGATCACTATGCATCATGTTGATCAACTTAAAACTGTGTTCATTAGTCTGTGGAGAACTTTTTCCTATAGGGTGAGTCCTTTCGGTTTAAATAATTCTAGAGCCACCTTTCAGCGGGCCATGTCTTATTGCTTCCATGAATTGGCTCATATTATCCTTGCTTACCATGATGACCTCGCCACTCATTCTAGGGTTTGAGCGCAACACATTGATGATTTGTGTACATCTTTCTCTGATGTCACAAGTATAATATATGCCCTAACCCATTGAAGTGTGTATTCTCCATTCCCATTGGCCATCTCTTGGGATTCATCATGTCGAGAGATGGTATAAATCTTGATCCTCTCAAATTTCAAGCCATTCTTGAACTCCCCATTCCTTGTACCTTGTGTTAGTTACAAAGCCTTCAAGACAAAGCCAACTTCCTTCGTCGGTTCGTACCTGACTATGCCACCATTGCACATGGGTTTCTAAGACTCTTTCGATCTACCATTCCATTTTTTTTGTGATGATTATGCTCAATAGTATTTTGATGCCTTGAAACATGCTCTCAGTTCCACTCCCTTGATTATTCCACTTAACTTTTATAGGGACTTCATCATGTACATCTCAGCCTCAACCCATTCAGTTATTGGGTTCCTTATCCAGGAAGATGCTGCTAGAAACGAGCATGTTATCTACTATGTCAATAAGAACCAAGTGGGACCCCCTGTGTCCTACTCACACGAAGAGAAATTTGAAATGGTCGTCATGTTCTCAGTCCAAAAACTTCAGCATTATATCCTTACACGTACCACCAAGGTCGTGACCAATTCCAACCCAATGAATTTCCTCTTAATTCAATGAATCATTAATGAGAAATATTCCTGTTGGATCGTTATCATCTAGAAATTCCATCTTGACTTCGTCACACCAAAGAGTAAGAAAGGTTTGGCCCTTGCTGAACTCATTTCTAAATTACCTACTCGTGCACGTGATCCGCCAGTTACTGATGATTTACCCGATGAACACTTGTTTTCCATCACTTCAGATGATCCCTGGTATGGTAACATCCTCACATATCTGTGAACCCATAAATTCACCCCCCATCTCAACCGTGATGATCGACAATGTATATGACACCAAGCCCCCCACTACCTTCTCATTGGTGATAATATTTATCATCACGGTGTTGATATTGTCCTTCATTTTTGTCTCACACAAATTGAAGATGAAAAAGTCCTTAATGCCTTCCATAGCGACACTTGTGGTGACCACCTCTCCGGTATGGAAAATTCCTAGAAAATCATGCACGCTGGGTATTTTTCTCCTTCCCTATTCGATGATTGCATTGAGGCAGTAAAACATTGTCCCAATTGCCAGTTATTTTCCCCAAAGGCGAGAGCACCATCTGTTGCCCTCCATCCTATCATATCAACCGATCCTTTTTGCAAATGGGCCATTGACTTTATGGAGTGTTGATCCCTGTTTGCTAATAACTACAAGTATATTATCATGGCTATTGACTATTTCACCGAATGGGCTGAGGCCATGTCAATGTTCAACAACAATACATCTACCACAACTCTCTTTTTATTTATCCATGTTATCTCTGTTCGGGGTTCCAAAATAATTGGTCTCTAACCATGGCTAAAATTTCAAAGATGAGATATGGCATGAGTTATCCTCTCTATTGGGATTTGAGCACCAGTATTCATCATCTTATTATCCCCAAGGTAATGTACAAGTTGAAGCGGTCAATAAAATCATTAAAAATATGCTTCAACAGATGGTGAAAAAGAACAAAACCAACTAACACCTTATGCTCTTCCCTGCTTTGCGGGCCTATAGAACTTATGTTAAAACTGCCACCGGGTTTACTCCTTTCCACTTTGTCTCGGAAAGGAGGTGGTCTTACCAATCGAGTGTGAAATCCCCTCCCTTCACCTAGCCACCGAACTTCTCCCTAACACCCGACCTCTAAAACAATGACTTATCATGCTTAAGCATGCCTTTGAAGACCATCGTATTACATTGTAAAGCATTGAAGTGACCAAAAAGTGCACCAAAGCTTAGTATGACCGAAAATTCCAGCCTCGTACCTTTCATGAAGGTGGTCTTGTTCTTGTGTATGACCAGGCTCATGATTTCCTTGGTCATGGGAATTTTGAGTCATTATGGCTAGTACCTTATATCATTCGTAAGGACTTGGGCAAGGGGGCATACCTTCAAGAGGATTTCGAAGGAAAACTCCTTCCTAACCCTCGCAATGCTCTCTACCTCAAGAAATTTTACCCATAACATCTCCTATTGACATGCATGTATTTATTTTTATCATGCATTTGGGTAGCTTTCATTGTCCACCATCATCTCATATGTTTCCTTGTGGTGCCTTTTAGATGGATCCATCATCCACACCATATATCGGCCATGCCGATAGTGTGAGTAGCTTCTCCCAGAAAATAGCCTCTGTAGCTTGGGCCATCTTTACCCCCTTGCATTTTTTGGTACACTCCAACGATGTATGTATTGGATCTACCACCAATAACCAGGCCGAATATGTTGTGGTGATAGGTTTGTTATTTTATGCCATTGATCATCCCGTCCTTCATCTTCATGTTTGTTTAGATTCCTTGCTTATTGTCATGCAATTGAATGGTGTTTATTAGGTTCATAACCATGTATTATTTAGAAAATATCTACGAGTGAGTGTTTTAGCACATGAATTTTAATCCATTACATTCATTCATGTTCCTAGAGCCCAAAATCACTATGTGGGTACCATTGCAAATAATATTCTATATTGGAATTTATCACATGAATTTAACACAAGGCAACCATAAAACAACAAAATGGCGAACCACAATATTCATATAAAAATATGCATATCCATACTATGTATCGTCACATAAAAACATAAGTGTTTTGAGTCCACTACTCTAAATAAATTTGACATTCCCATAGCATGTTACAAAAACCAAAAAAATGGGCACCACATGTCCCCATCCCTAGTCACTATCTAGAGGCTTCTGGGACAATGGCTTTGCTCCACTAGCTCGTAGATCACAAACAACTTGACCGACCATCGCCATGCGCCGCATGATCCCTCATCACTCTGAGGGAGGAGGGAGGACCTGTACACTCACCGGTATATCAATATTATAGTTCATGTCACCCACGCCCTGATAACCTGGTCAGCACCACATCACAGTTGCGATGGAGATCCTCCAGCAGAGCCTCATAATATGGTCTTTGGTGTGACATCGATCGACCTTGTTCCATAGCCCTAGAAGCTGCGACAGGTTCTGCATATCCTGCCGACCTGACCGGTGCTATATCTTCATACCAAAAGTTAAGAATCAGTACCACATACATATTCTAAAAAATTTAAATGCACTAAAAAATAACAACTTTCACTTGACATCGGGTCCCCATGCTCGTCTGGGCAGAAGTGACAAGTTATGATCCCTCTGATATTTTATACCACTATATGGATAATCATCTATGTGTAACAATATCTGATCCCAATGCACAAAAAAATCTAGTCGGAACATATGCCTGAGTCCCCCTCCCCATCCTCTATGCAGTAGCTGCCCCCAACAACGCATCCTGGGCTCCTATGAGCCCCCATCACGGATATGCACATGAGGTTGGATATTTAGGATCCTCTCAAAGAAAAAAGAGCATAGCACTCTCCCAAATGCACAACCATGGTTCACCTACTGTCTGCATAACTATAGTTTTCGTTTCATCGAAGACAGCATCATCTGGGACCACCCATAGTAGGTCCTGCTAAAAACACTCTCCACTAAAATCATCTAGCCCCAAGTGATGTGATGGAATTCCTGGCTTCCCAAGATCTGTAGCACTGTTACGATGACATCCTATGTCTCTAACTTCTCTAGATTACTGATCATGATGTTCGTGCCCTTTGCATGAGCACCTTGTCCACAATGGTGGTTCATGAACTCTGTTATGTTCCTCCCACGAGGTAACACTGAATGTATATCCCCCACTACCCATAGTGGGGGGAGTTTGGTCAAAAAATATATATCTTGGATGGTGAGCTCGATCATGTTTCCATGCACCAGGAAGTTCTCCTGTTCTGGATCCCAGTAACTCACAATCCTATATAATAAGGGCTCACCTACCCTCATCAACGGGTTCTCTAATAACTTGAGAACCCTAAACAGAGTAAGCGCTCCTCTCACCACTTGATTCCCTTTAATCTTGGAGCGAAGAGTGTCTAAGCCTCTTTCACGCAAGTTGATATTTAACTCTGCAATGGCTGCAAAACGTCACAATGTCATGTCAGTTCAGAGCTAAGATAACTGCACCATACATTTTCCACACTCAGTCCTTTCTACACCAGTAGACCAATCCCTGTCTCAACTCCAACTCACAATTTTCTGCCCAAAAAATGAGAGCTCACAGGTTTTCCACCTTTTCCTGTGATCCAAAGCACAATTCAGGGGAAAGAAAGTGTGCCCCGACCGTGAGCAATGACAAGGGTCTCCTAGTGAGCTCTGGGGCCCTAATATGGAAATTTAATCCACTAAAAATGAAGAGTAAGGTTAGGCCACATATGTTATGAAACTAGCTCCAAAAATAGAAGAAAATAGAGATCAACACCTTAGAAATAGCCACTTCAAGGGGGAAACCTCCAATATATTACATAAATGAACCATTCTTGGATGATACAAATGACCAAAGCCTCCTTCTATAAATAGGAGTCCATGGGCCCACAATATAATCCTAGCCGACCTAACAATAACAATGTAAGGGCACAATAATAACAATATTGGGGTTACAATGGTACAACAATAACAATAAGGGGGCTACACTAATAACAATAAGGGAATAAACTAGTAATATAGGGACCTAACATGCCCCTCTCATTTAAAAAAGTGTTTTCCTCAATGCTTGAGTAGCTCTGGGTGCTTCTGTAAAAAATTCTCATCCTCCCATGTATAATCTTTAGTGGGTAAGTTCTTCCACTTGATGAGATACTCTGAAATTGATCAATTTCGTAGCTGTCAAGTTCTTGTTTCCATGACCACTTCAGGTTCCAATATGATTTTTCCTTCCTCATAAATTTCTGGAAATATTGTTTGAACTGGAAGATTCTCACCTATAACCTTCTTTAAGCATGAAACATGGAAAACTTGATGCACTCGCGAAGAAGTAGGAAGCTCCAATTTGTATACCATAGTACCAATATTTTTCAACACCTTGTAAGGACCATAGTACTTTGGCAATAATTTATTATCCTTCTTAACTTGCTTGAGGGACATTTGCTTGTATGGTTTTAGCCATAAAAATACCCAATCTCCTACATCAAAACTTCTCTCGCTGCGATGCTGATCTTCCTTTTGCTTCATTTGATTTTGTTCCATATTTAGGTTATCCTTTAAGAGTTGGAGAACTTCTTGTTGATGCTTGATGTGATATTCCACTGCTTGAACCTTATAATTTTCTCTTAAGGATGATGTGATGGATGGTGGATGATTTCCATAAAGTGCCATAAATGGGGTCATTTTTGCTACAGTATGAAAGGAAGTGTTATACCACCATTCAGCGAGAGGTAACCACTTGACCCATTGTGTTTGTTTATCAGATACAAAACAACGAAGATATCCTTCCAAACATTTATTTACTATCTCAGTTTTACCATCGGATTGAGGATGATAAGATGAGCTATGAGCTAATTGAGTACCCAAACAAGAAAATAACTCCGTCCAAAAATTTCCAGTAAAAATGGGATCTCTGTCGCTCACAATAACCTTTGGGCTTCCATGTAGCTTTTGAATTTTGTCCATAAATGTAGTAGCAACTGTACTTGCTTTAAATGGATGAGATAATGCACAAAAGTGTGCATACTTGGTAAGTCTATCAACTACCACCATGATGACATTCTTGCCTTCGGACTTCGGTAAACCTGTGATAAAATCCATTAAAATCTCCTCCCAACGTTGACTTGGAATGGATAAAGGTTGTAGAAGTCCCGGGGTCTTAATTGTCTCCACTTTATTCTGCTGGCAAACCAAACATTCCGCCATAAACTTTTGAATATCAGATTTAAGGCCATCCCAAAAAAATTCTTTCTTCACCCTGTGGTAAGTTTTTAAAAATCCTGAGTGTCCACCTAAAGGAGAAGTGTGCAATTCCAGAAGAATCTTTTGTTTTAGTTGGGAATTCTTACAAAGATATAAGCGATCTTTGTACCATAAGGAATCATTTTTCCAACTAAATGTATCAGATGTACTAGGATCTTGCTGCAAATTTTGAATGAGTGTCAACACTTCTTCATCCTTCTTCCATTCATCTCTTGCTTCGGTTATCCAATCTGGTTGGATAATAGAAATGGCACAAAGCAATGCTTCCACCTCTTCATTCTTTCTTGAGAGTGCATCTGCAACAACATTAAGCTTGACTTTTTTGTAGATTATTTCAAAGTCATAACCCAACATCTTTGTGACCCATTTTTGCTGCTCTTCTGAAGATAGTCTTTGTTCCAAAAAGTGTTTAAGACTATCATGATCAGTTTTTACCTTGAAGTGTCATCCCATTAGGTAAGTTCGCCATTTCTTTAGTGCATGCAGTATTGCTAACATTTCCTTCTCATAAATAGGTTTCTGTAAATACTTTCCTTTGATTGGACGACTTTCAAAAGAAATGGGTCTTCCTTCTTGCACTAAAACAACACCAATTCCATTTCCTGAGGCATCACATTCCACAATAAAGGTTTTTGTGAAGTCTGGCGTAGCTAAGACCGGTGCTAGGCACATTGCCTCTTTAAGATGTTCAAAGGCCTTAGTTGCTTCAGGAGTCCATGAAAATACATATTTCTTCAATAATGTTGTTAGAGGTGCTGCTATTCTCCCATAATTCTTAACAAACTTGCGATAATACCCTGTTAACCCGAGAAATCCTCGCAACTGCTTTATGGTTGTGGGGACTTTCCATTCCTTAATGGATTTAATTTTGTTAGGATCTACCTTAACACCCTCGTGAGATACAATATGACCCAGATATTCCACCTCTTGTACTCCAAAGAAACATTTGGATGTTTTTGCATATAATTGTTTCTCCTCCAATAGTTTGAGCACCCTGTCAACATGTTCAACATGATCCTTCCAAGACCTGCTGTAGATTAGTATATCATGAAAAAATACTAGCACAAATTTTCTAAGGAAGGGTTTGAAAATGGAATTCATCAACCCTTGAAATGTAGAAGGTGCATTGGTAAGGCCAAAAGGCATGACCAAAAATTCATAATGAGCCTCATGAGTTTGAAATGTTGTTTTCAGAATATCTTTAGTCTTCATTCTAATTTGATGATATCCTGAACGAAGATCCAACTTGGTAAAATAAATTCATCCAATAATTCATCAATCAGAGGAATGTGAAATTTATCTTTAATGGTGAGCTTATTGAGCTCTCTATAATCCGGAAACATGCGTCATGATCCATCCTTCTTGTGCACCAATACTACTGGAGCAGAGAAAGAAATTTGACTAGGTTGAATTATACTAGCCTCTAACATTCCTGCAATCATACGTTCAATTTCACTCTTTTGGAAATAAGGATATCTATAAGGCCTGATGTTTGGAGGAACACTTCTTGGAATCAAATTAATATCATGATCATGAATAGGTGGGAGTCCTTTGGGAGTTTCAAACACCTTGGAATGATTGTACAATACTTTTTGGAGATCTGCAAAAATAGATGATTTTGATGTTGGAACTTCTAGTGAGCATAATTGTGCAGTTACACCTCGTTGTTCTTTCTTCAGAAGATTTGTCATGACATTAGAGATTATTATATTTCCTAGCTTCCCTGCAATGCCCCGTAATTCAACTTCCTTTCATTCTGAAAAAAATTCAAGAAAAGTTCTTGAAAATTAAAAGCTACCATCCCCAAAGATTGTAACCATTGTACTCCTAGTATAACATCAGCACCTCCCATAGGAATGGAAAGCATTAGACTATTCAATACATATTCCCCCATGATTAGCTTGATATTGTGGCATTTTCCAGAGAAATTTATAGTTCCTCCATTTTCAACCATCACTTGACATTCTAGTGCTGGGTATAGGAAACAATTCAATTCCTTGGCTACCTTACAATGAATAAAATTATGGGTACTGCCCGAATCAATCAACACTATTACCTTTTTCTTCTTGATATGTCCTTATATATTGAGAGTTTGAGGAGTGGTAATTCCCACCAATGCATTAGATGATATGGTCAGACTCATTTCTTCCTCTTCTAGGGTTAGTTCCTGGTGTATTTCTTCTTATTTTGAATATTATTGTTCATTTTCTTCTTCCTCTTCACAGTCTATGTAAAATAATTTCTTCTCCGCACACTTATGACCTTTAGTGTATTTGCTATCACAATTGTAGCTAATCCCTTTTTCTCTTCTTTCTTCCAATTGCTATGGTTTCAACCTTGTAGGTTGTGGAATTCTAAGAGTAGCAACACTTCCATATTTATATATGTGAGTGGTAGGCTTCCTTGTTGCCATAATTTTATATTCAATTTTTCTTGCCAACCTGAATGCCTTTTCCAATGAATCAGGGTCCCAAACACGAACTTCATGTTGGATTTTATCCTTTAAAGTCCCTATGAAGAAATCAATCCTGCGTTCCTCTGGAATATCAGTTACCCTTATATTCAATTTTTGGAAGTCCTCAATGTGCTCCGCCACTAAACCCTTTTGTTTGAGATTTATCTATTGGCTAAAGAAAGTGTTGCTTTTTGTATCCTCATAATGTGCTATCATTTCCTCTGTAAAAATTGACCAAGTGACAATTTTTTTACGGGAGCAAAGCCATCAATACCATACAAATGTATTTTGTTCTAAATGTAAAGTTGCAATGCGTAACTTTTGTGTGTTTTGCACATTATTGAGATCAAATTATTGCTCCATCTGTAGTATCCATGTTACGGGATCCTTGCCATCAAATTTCCTCATATCCATCTTTGGAATATGGTGGTTCTTCCATCCAACGTTAGATTTTATGAAATCACGATTAACATTCATTTTGTTCTCATCATTAGTTTCCTCTACTATCTTTTCGCTATTAGGAAACATTTCTTGTATCAACTTTGCCAAATCATTATTCATGTTTTCCATGTTGTCTTTCATTTTTTTCATCAATCTTAGCTTCCATGTCATCCATCTTAGCTTCCATGCCATCCATATTAGCTTCTAAACCATTCATCTTAGCTTCCATGCCTTTCTTCGAACCATCCATCTTAGTTTCCACGCCTTTCTTCAGAACTTCAATTTCATTTTTTGTTTCTCTTTGCGATAGCGAAATTTGGTGCACTTTCTCTTGTAATTTTGATATCTCATGTTGTGTTTCTTCATTTTCATGAGTCATAGTAGAGCCTTCTGAAGGCTTAATGGGTGTTGAATTCTTTTTAGGGGGAATTTTAGAACCCAATACTGATATCTATTATTCAATATGCCCTTGGAATAAATTCAAACTAGTCTCTTTTTTTTTCAAACGAGACTTATGTAATTCGAAAAAAATACACACTTTTTTCTCGCTTTTAAGAATCTCGATATTGAAACTGAATCATCTCTATGACTTTGAATCTTTAATATCTAAAATTCGGCCCTGACGTAGCCCTATGAATCTTCTTTCGAATGCCACAGATCTTACCTAATTTGGATTCTTCAAGGTAAAGTCATGCCCAATCTCCCACGTTAACCTAATTATGGACTCGTTTAGTAGAACGAACTTGTATGACTTGCCACGTGTCACTTTTTCCTCCTTTGGCTCTAAAATTAATACTCTAAAAAATACAGTCTATTTACTTGCAGTCAATTGTTACATAATCCCAATCCAACACTCAGAGAGAGAGTTATGTCATTTTTCCCACGGTCACCTCTTTGAGATGAAATTCAGAAGCCTAAAAAAATCCTATCTTCCACAGATCATATCTCACTAAATATTGCGAAACAAGATCTGAAATGTCTATAGGAGGTTCCTCAGGATTTCTACTTTGCTCTGTGAAACTTTCAGCTTCTGAACCCTCATAGAAACAAATGTATAGAAAAAATTCTACGATGGCCTATTTAGGTTAAATTCAGGAGGCTGAAAATTTCTCTAACTTCCACAGATCATATCTTCGAAAATATTGTGAAACAAGCTCTGAAATTTTGCGACGATTTTCCTCAGGATTTCAGCTTCGTTCTCTAAAAATTTCAGCTTCTGAACCTTCGTATAACAAACGTTATAGCGAAAATTCCATGATGACCTATTTTGAGCAGTGAAACCCTAGAATCCAAATCTCTGATACCAAATGTTGTGAAACTAGCTCCAAAAATAGAAGAAAAGAGGGATCAACGCCTTAGAAATAGCCACTTCGAGGGGACAACCTCCAATATATTACATAAATGAACCATTCTTGGATGATACAAATGAACAAAACCTCCTTCTATATATAGGAGTCCATGGGCCCACAATATAATCCTAGCCGACCTAACAATAACAATGTAAGGGCACAATAATAACAATATTGGGGTTATAGGGGTACAATAATAATAATAAGGGGGCTACACTAATAACAATAAGGGACTAAAATAGTAATATAGGGACCTAACAACATACCTCCCACTGATGGAACATGATTCCAACGGTCGGTTTATCTGCTACGATCGTCACAATGTTTAGGGCCCTATCTTCCTCTCTAATTTCACTGCAGCTCACTTAACAAATGAATTAGATTGGAGGGAAAACACCCTTTTATAGGAAAAACCTCAAATTTTCTGTCACCAATTGCGACCAAACCGTAGCTCGGTTTGATGAACCGTTAGCCCCATTGGAAATCTCTCATTGAGTACTATAACAGGTCTTATTTTTTTGGTGATTTGACACTTCAATCAGAACCTATTTTTTCCATTAAGTGTCACTTTGCTGCCATTAAAACTGAATTTCTTCATATGAGTCGTGTTGGGTGTGGAGCCTGATTATCTTGTTTATTTTGTATCACAGCGTTTGACCCCTGTACCTTAATGGGGTGGCAACGCCGCCTGTAATTAAATACTGCCTAGCAGATCCATGGGGGGTGGATGCGACTTTATGGAGCCCCCCCCTGGCAGGGGGTTTTGGGGGTAGCGCCCCCGAAGCTAAAAACAAGTATAAAATTGGCTTGTAAAAGTATAGTAATTTTTAGTCAATCTGGGCCGTTCATTAGGCAGATGATCTGATGGTAGAAGTTATGTTTAGATTAGGGTTTTTTTCCCTAGAAGGCAACCCTCGCTTGTATGAGGGTATTGTATTGCAGATTTGTATTGTATGTTTATTCTCGGAGTGAGAAACAGATAGGGAGACTGTGAGAGAGAACAAAGGATATTGCAACAGATCTGTTGTAGGTTGTGTCTCTTCATTTTACTGGATAATAGAAAGGAAGGACTAGTTGTTCAGGGTGGACGTAGCCCAAACTGGGTGAACCACGTATATCTGTGTCTCTCCGATTTTATGTGTTTTGTGTGTTTGTGTTTTCCGCATATGTTATGTGTTTCATTTCTCTGTAATATTTAATTTTCTAACAAGTCGCTTGTAATTTGGCACCAATTTTCCTTTGTATTTTTCATCTCATGTGTCGATTTTCGTTATGCAACCATTATTTGTTCATAATTTTATGATCCCCATGGACCTACCTTGTGTGGAAGCATCAACAAGTCACCCTTATTCAGAGCATTCAAGTTGAGTCATCATCACATTCATGGAGCCTGTCCCGATTCCCTTTATCTCTTTTTACAGTATTCCATCCATATTTTCATCACATTCATCATTTGTTTCCCATTTTTGCCTCCAGTCACATTGTCCCTCATCCCTTCTAGAGTTTAGCCAGTTGCTACTAGGCCCACCATGCTTTTTATGCTCTAACAAGGGAAATCGTCTGTTCGTTACTCAGTATCCCCTTCTTCCATCATCATCCCTAGTGTTAGTCCATCAGTTACTTTACTATGATCCCTTGTGCCTTAGTTGAGTATTCACCATTGCCTCAGCTATGTTGGGCCTTTTTCTGTCGACATCAGCACATTTATTCCAGAAGAAAGGTCTAGAGGGTGTTGTACCTTGGTTCCAGCTTCCATTCTTGTTCGGTGCCTTGGATCAAGTAAAGGGAATCATAATTTCCCTTTGACTTGGTTGTTTCTCATATGCTCGACCTCAGCTCATTATCGCATGATTTAGATTCATATACTTGATGGTATGGTGATCCAATCAAATGGTCCAGGGATTCCTGGGTGTGTGTGAGATCTTTCAGACCTCATGAGAGGGTGGCCCTCCAAGTAGCCCCCCACATGCTCATATGACAACCTTAGATCTAATTTCACAAATTTTATGGCTTCGGTTCTTGCCGCTTGCATCGCCCACAAAATGCATTTCTCATTCAGATGATCCATTCAGATCTCTAGAGCCCTTTCCTATTCAGCATGGCTTCTTTGGTTGTTATACCTGCCCCCCCTCCCCATGTCATATGGAGGGGAATTATGTCTCACGTACTTAGATGTTATTGTATTTAGTCCTGGCCAATGTTTTTTTTTTCCAGGCGCATTATATATGTGGGGTTAATTATATTATTTTCTAGCCCATTGATGCCAACATGTCATGTATCATGTATTATACTTTTTGTATCTCAGTCCCACATTGATAAGCTCACCATTATTCTTTGTATTTTGTCATCTCGGCGGGTATGGGTATGCCTCCCCTGCCTCATTGAGAACATAAAAGGAGACTTATATCACTTAGTAAGTTTCGCCCCCTTAGTTAATGTCCTCTATCACTTCACTTCATCTACGTCTCTCTCTCTCTCTCTGACTCCCCTTCGGTGTCTAGTGATTGTGTTATTACAACGTACTTTGGTCATACGATTTGCTCCTGACACTCGTATGTTGGGGGGCAATCTGTTATCACCAAAAATTGATCATCTAGCCATTCCTAACTAGATGGATCAAAGTACACCATGTAAGACCAATTTTACCATAGTAAAATTACTTTCACTATAAGAAATAATTTAATAAATCAAATTTTATTAGGTTATTTATGGTTAAAACAAGAAATCCCATGAGGAATAATTAAATAAATCATTATTTATTTTATTTCTCCGTAGAAATAATTAATTAAACCATTGTTTAAATAGTATTCCTGGTCATATTTAACCCAATTATGATAAATAATTAGATAAATTGTTATTTATCTTATTTTTCTCTAGGAATAATTAATTAAATCATTATTTAGTTATTATTCCTTGTTAAATTTTAATAAATCACCTAGGAGTAATTAAAAAAATAATTATTTTTTTATTATTCTTTAACCACATTCTTGAAATGATAAATAAATCATTTATTTTTTATTATTTCTAAATAAAGGTATTTACCCAATTTAAATACTTTTTCCCTCCAACAAGATATAATAAAATATTCGAAGCGGTTAGATCTAGATCTTGGTTAATAATATTTTATTATTCTCCATTATCGAGGATAACTCAATATTTTGTTATAAATAGGATGGCTTTTCCGATTCATTCTTCACTTTTATCATTCTCATTTTCGCTATCATTTTCTTTTTCCATTTGATCTCCCACTTGAATTTGTCACCTATTTGGGTTTTCTACATCATTGAGAGAGAGAGACTCGTGAAGTTGAAGCATTGAGGACAACCAAGAACCCATCCCATTGAGGGGGATTGGTAACATTTACTTGTTTTCTTCACCAGGTGTTACATAATATAAAAATCATTCTTTGAACCTGTCTTTTCTATTGGTTATTTGGAGTTATCTTTCATCAATTGTTATTTATTTTTGTTGTTTAACTACTTTTGCTGCATAGATCTAGGTTTTTGTAGGATTTATTCTCATTTTCTATTGCAAATCTAAAGGGGTTCACATCCATTTTTGTTTTTAGGGCTATTCGTCGCTCATGGCTACAGTAGGATATTTTTCATACACTTTCGATAAGATTTTACACTAACAAAGAGTCCACTGGTGCATCCATGTTTCACAACTAGAGAGGATGGACAAAAACTTGTCCCCACAGGTGGATAAGGCTAGGAAGAAGACATTCAACGAGACTTAAATGAGGCATTAGGGAAATTTTGAGGCCTAAAATGGGCCTCCTAAGGAAAGTAAAAAATAATACTGGAAATAATAAAATAATATTATATTACATCATCAAATTTTAGAGGGAAAAAAGATATAGATATATTTTTTTCAACTCGTGTTTTCAACTTATCTCCCTATGGGTTTACTCCAATTTCGAGAGGAAACACTCGTTGGATGAAAAATTTTATTATTCATCCAAGGAGTACCCATGTTGCATACTTTTGATGGACTTTGCTACACAAAAAATGAGAAATATATGAAAAACATGATTGCAATCACATTTTTTCATGTATTTCACATTTTCCGTGTAGAAGGGTCCATCAAAAGTATGAAACATCGGTACTCTTTGGATGAGGAATTGAATTTTTCATCCAATGAGTACTCCTTATTGAAATTTTAGTAAATCCTTAGGGAGATAGGTTGAAAATACTAGTTGAAAAAATAGTTTTGTCATTTTATTAATTTTTAATATTTTTACATTTTTACTCTAAAAATGGTGAATCATCCCCCATGGTTAACATCATCATATTGAATCCTATTTGTTCTTATAAATTATATTTTGGTTATATATTTTTCCTAGGAGGCCCATTTTAGGCCTCAAAATTCTCCTAATGGAGCCAGTGATGGTAAATCAACATGATGAGCATGATCATAAGGAGAAACATGAAAAAGATAGTATGGAACATGAGCCATTTTTGGAGAGTCGATCAAAGGTTCGAGCTGGAGAAATGATAGTTGAGCATCTGGTGCAAACATATACAAAGGCATTCAACATGGCACCAAAATTTCCAGTAAAGGACCTTCAGGAAAATGTCATGCATTTCAAGATAGATATTATGATGTTTAAGTATATAGTTTGGATAGTCCGAGACACTTTATTACAGGAGAATAAAAAAATTGAGGAGTTCATAGGGGTAAGTGTAAAATCAACGACCAATCTATCTAGGGTTGAGGAACGACTCAAGTTCATCACAAGGCAGCACAAGGAGTACAGTTGGGAGTTCCATATCAACCCTCTACAAGAATACATATATAAGGCTTGTAGCACTACCAACCCGCCTTTATACATTGTGGAGAGCATGGAAGAGTTATACAAATGGATCATGTTGGGTGATCGGGTAGAGAAACATGAGTTGAGAATCATACATCATCAACATGGTAGAATTTCTCCATGTGCAATAATTCATGCATTATATCCTTCCCACGAGATGGATTGGCGAGATATTATGAGTTGGAAATCTATTGATGGGATACTCTTAGCCAAGGGCATATTGTTGCTTGGGCCCTTAAGGACGAGAAGTGATGGAGGGATGAGATGGTATCATAACCCACAGGTCCCAGGACTTAGGTGGCATTAGGATCCAGGATACTCCATTCGAGGGACAATTAGTTGGAGGATTTTTTGGGATCTAGGTGAATCTATCGAGGGAAGGATTGACTAGAGAATTGTTTGGCATCCAGGTATCGAATGATCCATTCAAGATAATTTAACATGGAGGCATAGAATAACACACTGGGTTGTATGGGATCCTGGTATCAATGTACATATGCTTCTATTATGGATAGTAGTGGATTTATTGAGGGAAAAAAATATTTGGGCTGGAGGATTTGTAATATTCCGTTTTTAGGATATGGTCAAAATAGACAGAATCTACCCATGGTATTTACCATGTTATTTACACATACTATCTACCTGTGGTATTCTCCTTCATTTTTCGAGGGAAAATAATAAAATAAATCTTATAGAGAGTCCATGAATCCTATAAAATGGGACAGGAGTTAGGCATTGAGATCCTCATGAGTTATTTATATATATTTTCCTTTTTTGAGAACTTGATAAGGACAATTCTAGTTTGATTCCACAGACGAAAACCACGTGGGAGTAATTTTTCTGGTGGATCCATCTAGGGTCTATGATTGTGCTTCATTGTTGTTATTTCTTGCTTGATGAGAAGCCTTGCATGCCATTGGTGAGGGTTTCTTATGTTAATTATTCTAGCATGTATTATTTGTAGTAATTAATTAAATAAACTAGCTACAGTCCTAGATCCCATTGTGTTAAGTTTTTTTATTACATTTAATTTTCAAGTAGAAAACCTAGACGTGCTATATCTGTTGATTATTTCGTTTTTCAGGATATTACATGACTCCATTGTTCGGCCACAGTAATCTCACTGAATGAAAAAAATACTAACAACCAATATCTTAAATTATTAGTTAATCCATCCCACAATTCTAGGGATCCCACTGTAGTGCCCAAAAGGCTGAAAGCCAATCATTTTAAAAGGATATCCAACAAAATTGTGTATGTAACAAAAATATTATAGCTAAAAAAAGAGAAGCCACTTTAAAATTTCTACAGGGCTAAAAGGAATTGGTCAACACATTACACATTGATTGTGATTGGTAGGATTCTACCCTTATTAAGAAGAAAATATTATTCCAATAATTTTGTGTGAGATATAGTAAGAATATTCCATTGGTAGTTTTAGCAGACATTACTGTCCATAAAGACCTTTTTTTCAAAAAAAATTGTGTTTGAAAGCCTGTAAAGACCTGTAAAAGTTTTTTCTAGCGGTGAATGAAAGCTCAATATTTGGAATATTCCATCCTACAACTATAAGGGTCCTACTGTGATTTGAAAAAAAAATAAATCCAATAGAAAACTAACAATATGTTCCAAAAAAACTGTGTATGGGACAACCAGCTACTTTTATGGCCCATTGACTATCATTACATATACAAGCAAAGTTATGCCATCCTTGAACTCTTGGATCCACCCTTTATTATAGTCCACCATCAACCTTCTTTTGAGTTGAGGTCAACCTATGCATTAAGTATTATGAACATTATTGAATGCCACTTTAGGGAAGGCTATCTTGACTCTTCATACACTCTAGCTTATCTAAAATTGGAATTAGCACTACGTTGCCCATCTTGAACTTTCCTGACATCTAGATTATTAATGCTCATCAATCATCAAGGGCTTCAAACTGTTATTTTCCTTTCTCAGTGCCCATTCAACAACATCAAAAGTAACTTTTATAATTAGGGCTTACAATTAGATTTCATTAAAGAAAAATACTTTTCTTCAACATCATAATACCATAACCAAAATTTGAAAATTTTCCATAAACATTGCATTCAATGGGGCCTTGTGAAATCCCCAAATCTAAGGCTTTCTATTCTTGTAGTTCAAAATATGGTGGTGTAAAAGTAAAAAAATGTTTCCCATACTGTATAATATACCATTAATAAATTGTGCATTCATGGATACCCCAATTACCCAAATTCTTTTATATATTAGATAATGATGATGAAAGAAATTTACCAATCTCAAGGGTGCAACACCACCCATGCAGACCCATATGCTTCATTTTACCATTATTTTTGTTGATAATATCAATTAAATGCCATACTAGTGGAGATAAGAGTAGACCCATATCTTTCCTTTTTATTGTGGTCATATCAATAAAACACTATACTAAGAATCCTTTACCGAATTTCAAAAGTGCACCATTTTCAATTGTATAAGGCTTCATTAACACCATCAACTCTTTGGGAATATTTTTTCTGGGAGAATTTTCATTCCTTAGAATAATAGGAAAATCGTGCAATATTTACTCCTTACTGTTGTGCAAGATAGATTCTATTCCATCTTCAATGGTGATAAACCATTTTGTATTAGAAATGGGTTCAAGGCATAATCCTTTCCTCCACACGGCCAATGGTTTAAATTCAAGACGCATTATCATGTCCATGTTGAAGGGATTGGCCATTGTCTTCTACTACATATTCATGAAGCTGGACTAATTACTTGTTTAGTTTTACCTTGGAAATCCAACCATTTTTTTGTGTGTTGAGGGCAGAAGATTATGGCGTATGTGTTTGGATTCAATTTGATAAGATTAGTGCTGGAAAATGCTTGAATCAAATATGTTATGAAGGACCAAATTCTACGTAACATTGTTCATTTATTTAGAAGAACTAAATTGTGATTTATTCCCCTTTGATTCTTGTGTTTTTTACTGGAGACCTTTACTTTGTAACTCCCTTTTTAAATCAAAATTGCTGAAAATTTGCATATATATCAATAAATACACTATCATGCATGTTTGCAATTTCTCCTCAATTCATATTTTCACAAGAAATATATGTATTAGGAGAAAGAAAAATAACATTGTTGTAGGTTGTTAATTCCTTTTATATTCACCCCTAAGAGGAAAAAGGTAATGGAATAAATTATTTAAACATTCCTGAAAGTAATTGGATTCTTGGTTATTTTCATCATATATTCCATTTGCAACATCATTACCATTTTATACAATGGCACAACTCAAATTGCAAATGCATATGGTATTGTAGTTATAACTTGTTATGTTGATCAACTAATTTTATTTTTCCAAAACATGTTGGGCCCATGAACATGAAGCTTGCAATAGCATGATGAGGATATGAGAGCGCTTACTCAAGAACTAACCAAACCAATAGATAGGGATTGAACTCTTCCTTCTCTTTGGTCATTATCCTAATTTTGTCTAAGTTAATCTATCATCCTTGAGCGATTTATTAAATTTACAACATATCCTAAGTTCAAGATATCAACTTCTAATTATTGTTTTGAATAGATTGTAATTTTATTTGAGGTCGGCTTCAGGGTGTCATGTAACCCATTTTTTGGCATGTCAACCATCTGGCAGGCTTCCCCATGTACTAAAACAACACAAATTTCAATTCCCACAAGCTCCAATTATTTTCATGTCTTCACTTTTTGTGTAGGATAGATGGCCTTTGTTACTCGATCAGAGAAATCCATTTCTTTGTTTTTGATAGAGGTAGAGGATTCTTCCACAACATCATTTATAGGTACCATATCCGATCTCTCGATATAGTATACAGTGAAGAAACAGTGCCAGGAATTCCATTGAAGAAACATATCTCTATCACTAGATACAATGAAATAGTGTTGTTATAACAATATCCCTTCCACCCATTTTATCTTGTACATTGAAGCTTTTTTCATGTAATTATTTTACATTGAAGCATACTAAATTCACTTTATTCAAGAAACAACATCTTCTTTGAGTGTCTAACATAAAAAAAAAACCATATTTTACACAATCCTAAAAATTTTGGTATGTACATAACATTTTCCATTTGTTTATTTTGCTCTTTCTGTTTTTCAGAATAGTGAAAGAATACTAAAACTTTACAAATTTTGTTAGTTCGGTCTAAAATTTACTTTTTTATACCCTTTACATTTCTTTTTCCTTAATTCTTATGATTCTATGGTTATGTTAAAATAACTAAAATTTTAAATTTGAAAACAACATTAGAGCCATAAAACTTTAAGAAGATCTAGGTTTTTTTCCTTTACCATATTTGAATTTTAGTTGTTATCTCTCTGTTATTCTCCTCCTCTTGTACAATAAATGCAGGAAAGAAGGGATGAGTATGATTTTCTTCCTTTAGACTGAAATATTTTCCTTTGGACACAAAAAAGAAAAATATAATAGTAGGACTTCTTGGATCACTGTACTCATCATAGCTATCTCGAATCTAACATAAGAGAAAAATATATGTACCTATAATTTGACTTCTACGCTAGATTATTTTGGGCTCAGCTTAAACTGAAAGCTTCAATCATATCTCTCTTCATTTATGTCCTCTTTTTGAAGGATGATTCCTTACTCTTCCATTGAAAGATATGGGATAACCTTTCTACCTATTTCTCAAATACATATCATTCTATCAGAACCCTTCAGATCCCTTTCTTAGGTCGAGTAGACTTTAGAAGCTTGTCCCTTTCCAAGGTGTATAAACCCTTCTTGCCTTTGGATATTTTTGCATTATTAATTGTGGCCTTTGTTTAAATCATGGTTGAAACTTGAGTGAAATATGCATATTGTAGTTGGACCTAGGTTATGTCTGGTTGAATAGGGTAGATATAAAATTTTCTTTAAGTAATAAGTTGATTCTAGAAAAAGAAATTTGTATCTTTATCTAATGTGCCTTTGTTAGGTCTATGAAAAATTATCCCTCATATTTCCCTGTCGATATGTACTTGTTGGATTTTTCAGTTAGCAACCTGCCATTGAAATAACAGAGACGAGGAAAAATGTGAGAATGAAAAAGAAGAGAAGATGTTGTTCATACAATATGAGAACATAATGCATCAAAATATAAATTCTCTTATTCATTCCTCCAATGTCATTTTCAAACTCACATAAATATGCTAAAAATTTGTTTTTTTCTTCCAATTATTCCAAGAATTTTTAATGCATTCATTTTGTTATATAGGTAAGGACTACTTGTAACCTTCATTATGTATTTCAAGTGCTTTCTTTATCAAGTTATATTGATTTCCAAAGGGATTTTTTCTTTCAATTCCTTTGTCATTTCTAAAAATAACTCTTTATTATCCATTCGATATGTCTTTTTTTAAAGAGTGTCGCGAATTTTTATTTTAATGCATCTATTTTTTTGGAAACAATCATCTTCATTTTGTCCTGATCTCATCAATATTTTCTGGAAATATGTAGATAGGAGCAACATAAAAAAATTGTAAGGTAATCTAATTTCTGCAAAGACAATTGCACATGGAAACTCCGGTAAGTACTTGGAAATGGTGGAATAAATAATATATATTTACATTTACAAATTTAAATTACAATGCATTTTACCTGACAACATTGATTGTGTATTAAAAATAAATGGTATTTTCATACTAGATGTATTTTCATACACTTTTGGGGATTGTTTATTTGACACATTTGAAGTGCTTCTACATTTTCGTTATACCTCAAATCATTTGTTAATGGGTTAATATAAAATTTTCTATTTTTCTTAAATAACAATTATTTTGAAGAAGTAGATTTGTGTCTATAGGAAATAGCATCTGGTTTTCTATACGAGTTACATGGAATTAATGATGTTGATACATATCTTCGTAGAATGCATTATTCTGCATCTACAAATATAAAGAATTTTGAAGGAGGGCTATGTGGGGATACATTTTTCATATGTTGGTTATCGAAATGGATAAATATATTAATTGGAGTTTGGTCATTAACAAGAAAGATAAGATATTTTCTTTTTAACTGACATGAAAAGACAATTCTATATTGGATCCTCTTCCATGATGAAAATCTTATTAGTGGTCATTATGAACAATTTATTTACCAAAATTTCCCATTATACATTTACTAAGAATCTAATATCTACTTGTCATATATGTGCAAAGATATTCAAAACCTTTAGATGCATATTTCACATAATATTCTTTTAAATGAATTAACGATGGAAAAACAAACATCATCTAATTGCGAGGACAACCTCTTTAATTCAATTTTCTATTTAGTAGCAACAAAATTTGATGCACAATGTTTGCAACTTTACATTGTCCAATATTTTTTCAATTCACTTATGCATAAAAATCAACAAGCATTGCATTATCTAGAACAATACCTAATAGTTGATGTGATACAATATACAATGAATAGGAAATGGAAACATAATCTCATAAATATGGAAATTCCATATGAAAAGGGTAAAATAGAGGGTGGACCATTATGTTTGAAATGGATATATGTCATATTCAAATTGAACATCCAATTGTGGTCCTCTGTCACTAATAATTTTTTCATTTACAATTTTGCTCATTCAAGATGAAATGGTGTTGTTAATGTCATGTAATTCAAAATACATTCATTACACATCCATTATGATCCAATGATACAAAAACAATAGGATTGTGATAACATTTTGAAATATGATTTAGTAACAAAATCTACAACTGCTAATGAAAAATTTGACATGCATTCTCAACAAGCATACATGGAACCAAAAGAAGATGGTAATGAGTTGCATCATAAGCGTATACTACAAAAAGAAAAAAATCTATATCTCAAGTACATTTCAACAATGATATTGAATTGGAGATAACATATCATTTACAACAAGTGTTTCCAATTAAGTTTCGTAGGCTCAATTATCATAAAATGAAGCAATTCATACATACAAGAAGAAAATGCAGTGACATGCAGAACAATGATAACATACTGTCTCATAAGAATGTACTACAAAATGAGCAAACTATTTCTCACATATATATCAATAAAAACATTGAATTTGAAATGACATCTCGTTTACAACAATTTAATAAGTTTCATAATATTACTTATCACAAAACGAATAAATTCATATATACAAGAGGCAAATGAAATGACATATGCAACAATGATAACATATTGCCTCCTAAGTGTCTACTAGAAACAAAACAATTTATTTCTCAGATACATTTCAATAATAAGGTTTAATTTGAGATAACATTTGACTCACAATAAATGAGTCCAACTAAGTTTCCTAGGCTCATTTATCATAAATAAAAACAATTCATATGTACAAGAGGAAAACGCAGTGACATATGTTAGGGATATGTAATTTATTAGCAATATTGGCAGAGTCCAATTAAAGAAACAACATCGTTTCAACCAACTTTGGGATTCTAGGATCTAGCCCTCCTGAATCCGGAGAGGGATCTCTCCAATAAGTGCAAAGATGGATTTGTCTTTAAAATTTGGGTTTATGATATTAGGTTAGTTATGAAGGCCAAGGGTTTGTTTTGTTTTTTGGATGGTTGAGCATGATTACCAGGGATAATTTTAAGAACCCCCCTAAATTTATATATATAATAAATAGGCGAATCCCCATGATACATAGGAAAAATGGAAGGCGATTTTATTAATAATATAATATGTATATATAATTTTTTGGCGAATCTCTCACGAGATTATATTATCTTGTGAAATCATGGAAAATCACTAGTACAAATAGCGAATCACTACTACAAAATGGTGAATCGTTGTCTAGTGGAGTTCGGGGTGTTGGTTCCAATGAAGATATGGTAGTTGAACCAGGAGTAGAAGGAAGAGAAACACCGAGACCAAGCATGGCACATGGTGACTTGTGAGGGAAGTAGTTCTCGTGTAGTTTGGAAAACGTGTTCTTCTAGTTCTGCTAAGCGTAGTGTTGTTGGTCATGCTACTACTAGCACTAATATTGAGGTTGGAGAGGAGTTTGAGGAAGCATGGAAGGTAGCAGTGGTGGAGAATTACAAAGAGTACCCCATGATGGGCTCCATTTTGCCCTTTGGTATCTGTGCCTGCAAGATCTTCTGTCCATTGAACCAACAATTAACCGTTCAACCAAAAATCAACTGGACTGAGTTGATTAGGTACAAGTCAACTTAGACTAATCTTCAAAACTATGCTTTGCACTATCCCATATTTATCACACTAATGCTACACAACATTGTGCATTTGCAACCAACTCTCAATAATTCTTTTCCAAGAAAAATCTATAATAAGAAAATTATTTTACTATATTGTTAAGAGGATATTTTCTAAGTTGTTGATATGTTATTTCTATTGTTTTGTGAGCTGGTTGCATAACATATTCCCATGAGCCTATGCCCAGGGTTTCATGGTCATAAATATGTAAGTTTATACTCATGTGAACCGAATTTTTGCCAAGAATTTGATAGCGTAGACAGTTATTTGATTTGAGCAATGAATATTCCATAGGCAAAACGTTGAGTAATGGAACCTTGAGGCAAAAATCCGCAAAGAATCCTCTAGATTCCCTAGAGGCCCATATTTAAAAATTTCAAAACATAGTCAACTTTATATTCAAATTTCATGATTTTTCGCAAGGAACGCGTAGCCAGTTTTGTCATTTGACCAACCAATTTTCAAGCTATCGCCATATTTGGAGGCATATTGATGCTTTTGGCCACTTTGATTATTTTTTTTTTTGACAAAAGGATGGATGTATGTTCCAAGTGTTTGTGATATTTGTATGTTGCAATAGGACAATGAGATTTGAACCTTTTTCGAGAGGAAATTCTTGTATGTTGCAATAGGACATTGAGATTTGAACCTTTGCGGAAATTCATCATTTTAGTCGTTGCACAAAAGTCGAGATGATGTAGTGATGAAAACGGGGCCATGTTGACACTTTGACAAAAAGTGATTGTGTTCTGACCATTGACCACTCAAAATTTAGAAGCGATCGTGATGATGATGATGAATATGACGAATACGAATTTAGAAATGATCGTGATGATGATGTGTATGACTTGAATCTCATCGTGATTCAGAACACCATTTATGCCACTTACGTGTGAAAATCCATTTATGCCACTTTTGTGAGACATCATTCATTTTTCAAATTGAAAGAGAACATTTTGTGACTAAGAATTTTATTATTGGAGAACGTCTCTTGAGCGATAGAGAGCAAGAGACATGTCACTCTACATAAGGGTTTAGAGAGAGACATCATGTCATTCAAACTATTGATACTACTTTCAACCAGTTGATTGGTATCACATGCCATATGCAATCGGAAGCCACACGGTGCTAGTTAAACTCAATCTCTCTCATAATACATTTCAAGGTCCAATTTCCTATTCGTTGGGTGAATTCAGTCGTTGCACAAAAGTCGAGATGATGCAGTGATGAAAGTGGGCTATGTTGACACTTTGATAGGAAGTGTTTGTGTTTACAGCCATTAGTATCAGAATTTCATAGAAAGTGGTTGTGTTTACAGCCATTAGCATCAGAATTTCGAGACGATGGTTGTGTTTACAGCCCATTAGTATCAAAATTTCATAGAAAGTGGTTGTGTTTACAACCATTACGTGGTTAGAGTGATCTCACTTTGATGATGAAATTATGACCCAGATCTGATCAGCGTATTCAAGAAGACCAATTATGCCACATATGTTTGAAAATCCATTTATGCCATTTTTGTGAGAGATCATTCATTTTTCATGTTGAAAGATCACATTTTGTGAATGAAAGTTTTTTAATGGAGAACGTCTCTTGAGCAAGAGACATGTCACTCTAGATAAGAGACATGTCATTCAAACTATTGATAGTACTTACTTTCAACCAGTTGATTGGTATCATGCCATATGAACTCGAAAGCCACACGGGACTAGTTAAACTCAATCTCTCTCATAATACATTTCAAGGTCCATTTTTCATATTCGTTGGGTGTATTCAAAAAATTGTATGATAGATCTCAAAAACTTAGTCATGCTTCACCCTCTGAGCCTTTCTTTCAACAATTTAAGGATCCCCAGAGAAGGGATTTTTGTGATTTTAAATGCTTCACTCTAAGGCAGCCTTTCTTTCTGAAATTTCGAGAAAACACGAACTCGGTTTGAATATTTACTTTCAATTCATTTGTGGGAATCCACCGACGCTGGACGAAAAATATGCTTTGCCTCCATGCCCCCTACTGCTACTTTAGAAAATAAATCAATCCAGTTCCTAATGTGGTTGTCTTGACAATTGAAGGTCGTAAGCACCTTTGTGTTGCCTCTGGATATAAAGTCTGGATTTTATGACCTAAATTTTAAGTTCCCAAGAGCTTTCTCACTGTAATTTGGACCACCCGATTTTATGTGAAGATCTTGTAAAACGCTCAAGGATTCAACGAGGCAAACTTGATAAAGAGTTGGAAGTTTTGGATCAGTCTATAAAGGCATTTACACAATGGCACAGATGTCGCGGTCAAGGTTCTCAAGTTGCAAAATGAAGAAACTTACAAGAGTTTCAAAGCAGAATGCAATGTGGTTAGGAGAATTAGGCACCAAAAACTTATTAGAGTTACAAGTTGCTCAACCCCTCACTTCAAAGCTTTGGTCCTCCAACTAATGTCAAATGGAAGCTTGGAAAATCAATTGTCTCCCGCTGGAGAGTAGAGTGCTAAGATAGATGTGTATGCATTGAACTTAAGCCAGAGTACAGATATGCATAGACAGCACAGATCACAAAATATCTTCATCACTATTGTTTTGTTCAAGTGGTGCATTATGATATAAAGCCCAGCAATATCGAAAAAAATTTGCTCAAGTGGTGCATTCTGATATAAAGCCCAGCAATGTCATTTTCGATAGCAATATGACAACACATTTATCTGATTTTGGCATTACACAATTAACTTGTCTGTCAAGACTCGATGGACTCGATCACTTCCACACTTTGTCTAAAAGGATCCATTGGCTATGTTGCCCCAGGTTTGGAACTTCACAAAATTGAGCAAAACAGATTATATAAGTATTTCTAAGTTGCCTCAATCAAAATTTGATGACTAGTTGGCCTGAATACAGAATATGGATTTGGCAAAACTGTGTCAACAAAGGGTGATATTTGTAGAGGGGACGGAACCTACCTAAGAGGGTGACCATGGCTTTTTCCCGATAAAAATGGGGGAAGTGACAGAGAGCAACCTGTTGAGGGATGAAAATATTGACGCACTAGAGCAATATGAGATACTCAAAAGTGTGTGAATAAACTCGTGGCATTGGGATTGGGATGCACAAGAGAATCACCTGAAGAACGACAAACTATGGTAGAGATTGCATTTGTATTAGAAATGATAAAAAAACTCTTTGTTGGAGTCACTGGGGTCTACAAATTGCCATCAGATTTATCATTTTACTGGACGTAATACCTTAAAAAATGATGTATTGATTTTTATGTTAACGATAGTCAACGAGGTAAAGACATACAGATCCTTTTAACTATTTCATGTTGTACCAAGTCTATAGCAAGAGACATCACAACATATGCAGAATGAATATCGTTAGTTGAGCTCTTCCTTACATCCATTCCAAACAATACCACCGTTAAGCTTTTCCTATCAACATAGGAATTCATGTTGTAGCTACATATTTATATTTTTGGACATGCCAAAGAGATGTTTCCTATATTTCGGTTTAAACTTGGAAGTAACAAACTTTGTTAAACTAAATAATCATTTATTGAATCAAGTTTTATTGTCTAAACTATTTAAAACTAATCGTGTTCTATGGTAAAGTGCAACCCTTTTGGCCTACTAAACTAAAAACTGGGTCCTAAATTTGCACCAACATTCTCAGACCTACTAGTGAAATGGAAATTGAAAGTACAAATGTTTGTGTTTGGTATGCTGTAATGGGATGTAGTATAAAGACAACCATGTATTCAATACATGTTCTATTAAGTGCACCAATCAATAGATTTCATAATGTAGAAAACACGGAGCACCCAAATTTACCAAAAACTAAGAAAAACTCGTGGTACATATTTATGAAACAGGTTTCAGCACGGAAATAATGGCAGATTCACAGCCCTGGATCCCTAAATCCCCTGCAATGTATCGACACACAAAAAACTAAAAAACAAATTTAGTTGTTTCTCGGCGCAGACAGAGCTTTATCTGTAACTAACTAATACCAGACTAGCACAAACTTAAGCTCACCACCATTGAGGGGGGGTTATCATGCGCTTAGAATCAGGCATTAATGGTACAACTATCTCTAAGTCATGGAGGCCTGTAAAACGTAATGAATTATCATGCTTTGAATCGAGGGGCATTAATGGCACAATGAGACCTGATATGCCACCTGATGGAGGCACTTGCATGCTCAGAACAAGCGTCATGATGGAGGGCATTGTGCTTAATGAGCGCATTGTCCGGCTCGTGGGAGGAACTTGCACATCTGGGTTGTGTAGTAGGATTGATGTGAACATGCGACATGGAGAACAGCGATGCAAAGGCAATGAGAGTTGGTATCCGAAAACGGTGGAGACACCCACCGGATCTCTAAATTTAATGAACATGTGCCGTGGTGTAGGCACCCTACAGTCTGTAGGTTTTTGCGAGGGATCAGTACAACATCACACAATATTTCTATCATCTAACACCAATCAATGGTGCAAAACAACACACAGTGGAATAGGAGGGGAGATCTCACAAAGAATGCCTTACTGAGTAAAGATTTCAATAAATTAAAAACAAAGAAAAAAAAATTAAAAAATTAAAAATTAAAAAAATAAAAAAAATCTTCGATACAGCTAATAGACAAGGAGTGACACAACTAAAGCTGACAGGAGATCAATATTAACCAAGCCACCAAAACTGGTGGTTTTCAAAGCATTTCCTACTTAATACCTCCGTATAGTTTAATCATTTTTATGATGTCTGACAACCCAGAAAATATGTTTTTAATGATGTTTGACAACAACAACAAGACTAGTGCTCATCTTAAGAGAATGTCTTCATTTGAATGCTCCTCTCAATAATTCTATAATAACCATATTATAAAGATATCCTCATATGACTGAACTTCACTTCAAGTAATTTATTATCTATGTTCACTTTTCTTAATTGTTGAAGAACGTGGGATATTTCAAACATGGAATGTACTTTCAAACTATGTTCAGCACAAAACTGGCCTATAAGTTCACATGCTTCATAGAACACAAGTCTTTTGACATCAAAATTGCTCAAGCTAAACACAAATGCAGATCATATCCCTACTAGGTAAAAAACTATAGGCCTTAAGGAAACCCATCTCGGTACAGCCAACTGAGATTATATGCAGATATAAAAAGATTTCAAAGCAAGGAAACCCAGATTCTTGGTACAGCCAACTGGATGCAGATATAAAAAGATTTCAAAGCATAACCAAATAATTTATAGGCAAAGAGTAAGACAACTGAGCTAGCTAATAAAAACACAAAAAACACTAGAGCATTAAAATTATTTCCACCTTAACACCTCCAAGTAGTTGAATCAAGTTTTTGCACAAACATATAACTCTCAGACCAACTTTCAGTTTAGATTAAAATTTGCTCATGTAAATGTCAAAAAAAATACAAAGCAAAGCAGTCCAAAAATTTTATAATATAACCCAGTCACTGCCCCCCTCCCAATGTCCATTAGGGCTCATTTCAGGAAGAGAGAGGGGAAGGCATCACTTGATCTAAGATTTCATTTTGCATTCCTGAGACAAGGAGCTCGTTTCTTTAATTGATCACATAAACTCCTTCACGCAGCTGCATCTGCTGCTTTCTGTTTCTTGGGCATTCTGTAGCCACCTACAACACAAGCATGATCTCTTTCAAAAGGTTCTAATGTCACTTGCTCAAATGGCTTAAATTGCTCCTTTTGAAACTTCTTAACTTCCTAAGCAAACACTGCCTCTGCTGGCACAATACAGTCAATGCAATTTGCCTGCATTAAAGAGTGAAAATCAAAAAATGAGGAACAGAAACATGATTTCCAGATTTGCTTCAGAAGTAGACAAAAATATACATTTACAGAGAATACATTGCTAATAACTCATTCACAGACTCTCTATGTTAAGTTCTCAGAAAACATAGTTAGTCTGGTCAGGGCCGATGATGCGTGCCACAATGTTCGTTGAACGGGGATCATTGGCTATGGTTCTTTTCTTTGTGTTTTAGCTAAAACGAGAGGCAAGGAGAAGCCAAATCAAAGACATTTACTCACAGAAATATCAGTAAAGTCAAGTTTGAACTCACCCGGAAACTGAGCAAGCATCAGCGATAACACCCAGAAGAGCAGCAGCAGCTTCTCCATTGTCCAAAACAACATCCCCCTTATCTTTGGTGGTGGCTAGAGTTACATCCCGACAGTGCAATTTACGTACCCAAAAACACGGGCGTACTAGCCCAGTGTTTGGTTACGGTAGGCCACAATGCCCATTACAGCGCCATGCTACTATTCTAATCTCAATCCCTTTGCTCAAAACACCCACGCGAGGCCCTACAAACAAAATCCTCAGAGCATGTCGAAGTAAAAGCACAAACGGGTGACTAAAATGACAATGAATCTATGCCAAACAATGAGCTCTAAATTACATATCGCGGTATTCCCACCGGATGAGTGGTCCAGTCTCAATTATAGTCCCCTTGTCTGCCAAATGTCTGAAATAACTGTTTTTTATTGCCAAATACAGGTAGGGTTCCACACAGAAATTAGGGTTTAAAAGTATAAAAGGGAATAACAATTGGTTTCTTAGGGTTCCTTGGTGGACATACCCTAAATGCAACCTTACTGGAACTTTTTAAGTTTTAACTAAGACAACTTTTAGGGTACATCTCCAAATTTGCCCAAGTTATGGCAGGGTACGTGGATGTGTTCCAGGCTACAACATTCTACTGGGTATAGTGGATATGGGTACATATACATTTCTGGTACATGGGAATAGGTACAAAAGATCCAAGAGCTGGGTACGCATACCCATGGTACTTAGAAACATACACAAACATATATGTACATATAGATGCACATATATACATAATATTAATGAGCCAACACTGCCACCACTGGAGCTCCACCCATGCCATTGCAGTGATTACTCTTCTCATCTATGGCAGCAGTGAAGATTTTGACGACAGTTGCAGTGATATTTCCATAGTGGTAAGATCCTTGTGGATTGGGACGAGCTGCACCGGCTGTCCAGTTCCATATGCACAACAATTGCTATTCAAATTTGAGAACAAGAGTACATATATGGATGTAACTCCCACCAATCCTGCACTTGATGGATATTTTCGAATTCACCCCTGGTTTGTCTGTGAATCTTCTAGGAAATTAAATTTTCATAGCCATCCGCACTTTCCATGATCGTTCCTTTATCTATATTTCTCAACAATGCTAAAAACATTAAGAAATGAGCATATTCATGAATCTATCTATCTGTAATATATATACAAATATCCCTCTCCGGACACATGATGCTAGACCCAAACTAAAGCAAGCACCAAACCTGACGTATCTTGCCTGGTTCAGAGACCAACAATCTCTGTTGGGGCTCCTCGAATTGGTCCAGAAACCTTCTTCTGGGAATTGCTATAGTGGAAAGTGGCAATGCAAGTGAGAACAGAACTAGTAAAACGAGTAGATGCAACCATGTAATAGTCCTGAGATTGCTGATTTGCAATGATCAGAACAGAATAGGTCTGGCTGACATGGATGTCAAGAGAATCATAGACATTTTGAACAGTGTGACATCCTTCCACCTCCACAAGCTTCAATTTATGACCCTGGATCCTGAAGTTCAAAGAGGATGACAATCCCACATTTGAAATCCGGAGGTGGTAGTTTTTCTTACAGATAAATAGATGGCTCATTTTAGATATATAAGTAAGCAAATTGAACGGGCAAGATATGCCATCAGATAATGTCAAATTTCAATGTATTTTGTGGATCATTGGAGGCCCTAGGCAGCATCCACAAAAAGTCTAGCAGTGTGCCTTGCTGTAGAGAATCACAATCTACCTTCATCCATTGTGATTATTGCATCACTTGCTGGCCGATGACCATTAATAAGAACAACATAAGGTTTACCCAGCAATCTGCCCATGTCAAGTGTTCTCTTAAGGATTTGGCTGAAAATTTTAGAATTGATGAAACGATGCAGTGGACACTATGAAGTTGGGCAGTAGTCGATCTCTTTTAAGTTAAAGATGAATTTATTTGGAACAGGATGCTTAACTAACATGTTAATTGGTGTGCTTGGATGCTTGTGTAAGCGGTGATATCACCAATAGGAGCAGGGAACGGAATAGGGATGAGGAGCCTACTGGCAACAGTTAGCCCTCCAAATACCCCAGCTGCTTTGTGTATACACATTGATGGAAAGTAGTACTAGCTGTCTATTTGGTCATTCACCTAGAAATTGTATATTTAAGTTTTGTTTTGGTGTTATAGGTCAGTTTGTTCCCAAAACTCCATCTTGCCACGAAATCCTGGATACCATGCCAGTACCAGAATGTGTTAAATATCTCAACGCATTAGAAATCAAGAAAGAACCCATGAATCTTAATAAGCCAATACACAAGAGAGAACCCAAATTACTAATCAAGATAATAAGAAAGGCTGATCCAGGCTGTTAAATACATTCACGATAATGTTATCACTGGTGACACTGTCAATCTGGGGGCTGGGAAATTTCCTATTTATTAGAATATCCTGCAACGACAAAAATGGGTATCATTAGTAATGTACTGAATCCTGATGTAATTCCCAGACAAGAATAGAATAGAAACAGGTCTCATGGTTAGGTTTCTCTTAACATATTGCAGGTAGTACCCACATATAATTTACATTTACCATTTCTGTAATAGAATTTATAACATGTAATATGCACTTCACATTTCCTTATTATATTGAATTGATACTATCTAGCATGCACTTCAACAGTTCCATATTACATGGAATTGAGGCTGAGGCCTCAAAAGGTGTGTAAAGCCACCTCACCATTCATATGATTGTATATTGGAGCTAGAATATTGAATTTGTGTAGGCCACTTAAATCTCTGCAGAGATATCATGTCGGACAACATTCTTTAAGCACAAGATCATAGAACAAAACTGTAAAAGAAATACAAAATGTTCTAATAGACCCATAAGGGTCTAGCGGCTAAGAGACAGAATTGAGAGATCAGCAGATGAAATTTATCAAAATCTCCAAATAAACCTTCAACTCAATTCAGAGGACATCTCCCATTTTCCATTCTTGCCCTTGGATGTTAAAAGTGTCAAATGCATGTCCCAAGTCGATTCTCCACCGCCCTCCCACGTTGGAAGAAGCAAGTAATCTAGACAATAGGTGCTGTCAAAATCCGATGTCCCAGATCCTTCGCTTCTCAACCACTGAGACATTGTACTATCCAAATAGCATAAACTAATAACTAAGCTCATAGAAGGTAATTGTGAAACCATTTTAACATAGCCCAGCAGACACATAAGAGTTTAATGGATAAAAAAGATAATTGAGGGGCCTGTAGGTCAAATTAGCCAAAATGGGCAGCTGAACCTTCCATCGAGTTCTGATATTGACATCTTTCAAGTTCTATTCCAAGGTCATAGAAGGTAATTGTGAAAGCATTGTAACATGGCCATGATTGCCAGGGATTTAATGGATAAAAAAGATAGTGCAGGGGGCGATGGAGTCAAATTAGCCGAAATGGCGTGACTCTTTGTGATTGAGTTCGAAGCATGGACATCTTTCAAAGCTCTATTCTAGCTCCATGATGTTAAAAACATTATTTCATGTATGTTGAGTTCTTGGGAGATCCTTATTTTTCTTTTCTTCCTACTTAGACATGATATTGTAGACTAATGACTTTTTGTTTTGGAAATGAAGACTTATAAATGCCGATATATCCTAATGCAAAAATTTATGACTGAGATATGTCGTTGCAGATATTAGAATTCGAGAAAACCTTTTTTGCCGATTTCAAAATCATGATGAGCACACACAAAACATTCAGCTCAAAATCATGATGAGCACACAGAAAACATTTCAGCTCAAAATTATAATGACCCCACAGAAAAAGCATTCAATTCAATTTCAAATGAAGCCTCAACCCAATACATCATGCATACAGTACAGTGAAAACAACATAACATGTCCTGCATAAAAGGAAGCTGTAAATCATTGTAACATTGCCCAACATTCCCATAAAGGTTTAATGTATAAAAGATAGAATTGAGGGGACAGTAAGATAAATAAGCCAAGCTGGGCAACTCAGCTAATATTGAAATGATAAGTGTATCACCCGGGGATTGCACCCAGTCACACTAGCCCTTAGACAGAGTAATTCTTTTGCTACAAGTTATTTACATACCTCTGATCTGAACCGTGTTAGTACCAGCATAGAGGCAGCCAATCAATCTTCCTCGGTATGTCTGCATGAAACCCAAGTTTTTTAGGCCTGTACAACAAGATTTTTGGGTCTGTCCTGAGAGTATTTCTGGGCATAATCAGTGTATTTCCGGTCTGTTCTGGAAGGAGAAACTTGTTGTTGATGTGTACATTCTATGCCATGTAAATCTGGTTAGTACTATGCATTATTCAATGTATGGTCAAGGAAGGAGAAGCTGCTACAATTGTGAACATTTCCTATGGTGAAAACTCAAGTCTCAGAGCATAAACAGTAGACTGTTCAGAGGCCATTTCCAGCGTTTAAGGAGCAGAAATAAGAGGTCAAAATTTCAGCTAGAGGGGGGCAACCCAAAACCAGCATCATCACAGTAAATCTCCATTGCCCTGTAAATCTAGGGCATATGCAACCCAAAACCAGCATCATCCAGCATCATTAGCATAAATCGTAAATCTGTACACAACCCAGAACCAGCATCATCAACATAAATTAAGGCGAATGCAGACCCAAAACCCCCCAACTTAGTAAATCGGGGCGAATACAACCCGATAAAATCATAGACCAGTGAATCGAAGGCGAATCCAACATTTCATGTCTATCCGCACTTATTTTTTTTTGGCTAAACCATAATAATTATTTATTTTTAAAATAATTTTGGGGCTATTTATACAAAACTATACAAAATAGGTTCTATATAAAAAATTCGCCCCTCTAAAATTTAAAACCCCTTAAATTTCTCCCTTGGGCTAAAATTCGCCCCTAAAATTATCCCTGGCCCGAGGACGAACATGTCGTCCCCAGATGGAGCTGATGTTGTACATATTTACTCCTGCATGTAAATTTTCGGCCTACCACCTTTTCTAAACCTCTTTCAGACCTCCACCATGGCTTAAATCCCGATGCTCCCGCTTGACAGCACCATCCCCATTCAGAAAATACACTCGGCCAAAGTTTAAAACCCGCAATTTAAATCTATTAGGCCAAAGCCCCAGGGCCTTAGCTACCTTCCTGTCATCATCACATGACCTGAGCCCGAAAACCACAAGTCAAAAGAAAAGGGGCTTATCATTTTATGTTCGGGTGCAATGGTGGCCGTCCGATCAAGGTCAAATCAACGGAGCGGCAATCATCCTGTGTGGAGGGCCCCGCGCACAGAAAACCAATGGTAGCTCCCGCACCACTCTCATCTAAACGGTGGTATTTACCGCGGGGGCAGCGACTCCATAGAAAAAGCGCCGCGTGTCTTTAGTACGGCCCATGAAACTGCTTTCCCCGCGCGTTAAAGACTGTACAATCGCCAGGCAGCGGAATTCATTTGGACCGTCAGATCTGGCGATGTCAATCCGACGGTGAATATCCTCCAAAAGTCGCCCACCCGTTACCTCGTGTCCGCTATGTCATATGGCCCACCATCGTGTTTCTCCCATCGATTGTCAGCCGTCGATCTATGTTTGTAATCCTACGGCTCAGAATACAGTCTCCCCTGTCCATTGACTCCACCTCCACGTCACCTTCCCATCTGTCCATCGTGCATCCACGTGTCTACGTCTCGTGCACCCTTAACATTTGTCCCCACTATATATATGTGTGTGTTTATATGTGTTTTCATTCGCATTTATCGTTCTTCAGCCACAACCTCAGCACTGAGTTACGTAGAAAATTCGCATTTTGCATGTGCGTCAAAGTCCCATTGTGTTTCCTTCGCCACTTTTCGCAGTCCTGTTATCCGTTCGTGTCCACAATGTCACACCCCTTGCTTGTGAGTCTGGTTTATCTAATTTTTTTGGGTTTTGCAGGTTCCGAGATGACAAGAGGCCTCGTAATTTATCGCCTCTATTGCAGAAGTTATAAAGCATGTTGAAGAACGGCATTTTGTTGGTTGAATTTAAAGAAGAAGCCGAGAGTAGGTGTGTGAAGTGACCGTCATTAAAGAAAATGAAGATATGGACCTACAGAACCCTCTAGAGAATTTCGCCCTACATTAAAGATCCAGGATTCAAATCCGAAGTTCAGGGCCGAAAGTACAGTACAGAATTGCAGATTATCTCAAGGTTCTTACAGCAGCAGATCCTACTTCCAGCAGAAGGCAGAGAACTGTATATATTTTATTATTTGTGTCTTTTATATATGGAGATTTTCATCTCCCAACATTTATTTCTGTAGGTAGATTGTAAAGTACAGACATTTATAGTTAGTCATTCATTGAGTGGGCGCGAATAATTTCCACCATTTTATTCAAAATAAGTCATTAAATGTTTTCTATCTACCTCCTCCTCTAGAATTCTCCATCTCCTCTATAAAGGCAAAAAAAGAAGACATTGTAAGGGTTCCAGATTTCTATCAGCAAACTATGCAGCGAAAAGGTTTTGTATACATTTTGTAATATTTCTGTATGAAGGTTCAGAGCCCGTAGGGTCTCAGTGAGGAGGAGTTATAACTGTAATGAGGATTCTGGTCTTTGGTATCTCACAGTATGTAATTTCTCTTATGTGTTAATAAAATATCTCCTTTCATGCTATTTATCTTCTTGTATCATGTTCTATAATGCAAGTGGCTCACTAGTTTGCAGTAAGGATTCATCCTTGTTGGTGCCCTTTCTGGAATTAGTCAAGCGCTTTAAATAGGCCTAGTCATGATATATTGTTCCATGTTCACCTCATCCATGTTTTCTGCTATATTAGTTGCATGAGGAGGGTGCTTTTAAAACACCATTATCATATAAGGATTCATAAACTGGTATGCCCTTATGTGGTTCTGTTGTGTATCTGGGTATCAGTCTCATGTTAACTAATATCTTCTACATGTTTCCTCACTGCACTCACTCTTGATACTTGATTTCTGTGATATATTATTTGGACTGGCCCTCTTTACAGTAAGCTGTCTCTTAACTGTCTGATGCCTTTGTATTGGAGTTTTACATGATTTTCCCTACACTGTTCTTATCTTTGTGTCAGCTTCTGAGAGAGTTTGGTCCCATTCAAAACCAATTTCCTTGTTCAAACAAGAGATAGTAGGAAGGCATTTGGATTGACAACCCAAGCTATATTACATGCCTCCCCGCTATATTAAGATGTCCTAGGCACTGGTCTATGGCAACTCTAGGCTGTCTCTAGGGGGGTGAAAAAATCATCCACAACACCAAGTGTGAAGGTAGACAAGAAACCTAAAACTGCAGCATCAACATGTTCATCTGAAAAATAACCCAGAATGCTGGACAACATAGTGATTATGTGTCTGGTTCTCTCAGAAAATATTGCAGATGGGTAAGGAGGATTTATCTTGGGAGTTTCTATAGATAAAGGCATAAAACTTTGGAATATCTAGAACCTCTTGGGGAAGTCCATATTCAATTATAACTGTGTAAGAGCCTAAATGGACAAAGGGATTTCATCTGGCCTAGGTTGGATCTGCAACATTTGATTGATTGACTCTTCTGTAATAGTAAACAAAATTTTTTTTTCAGGGGTTACAATGGCTCTCTGATAAGGGAAATAACAATTTTGACACAGTTTGATGACCTCTGAGTATTGGAAAGTCTATGGTACAACATATTTTGGCATATTAGACTCCCAAATGAAAACCTCAGCTTCCTGATCTATGGATTTGTCATGGTTCTATCAGTGGAGCTCAAAAATGTTAAATTGAGTGAATATGTCATTAATTTTAAAGTCTCTATCAACAAAGGGAGTGTGTTCTACATCTACATCTGGAGGTTGCAGAGGATTGACAGATACAATGCTTTTGGAAGCCATTGTTTGTTAAATTGCTTCAATTGATTAATATTTTATTTAGAAAAAAAACCTAATTTCAGGCCTTTAGTAGCACCTCAGACATATTATAACAGTTTGCAGACTGATTTAAGAATTTAATTGGTCAATTATTACTCTATGTAATCAAAACCAATATCAGGCCTTGAAAATCTTGAAAAATAGGTCCAGGGTTTGTAGAAAAAAGGATTTGGGAAGGTATAGGGATTCCTTTTAGGTATGTAGAGGCTTCTAATTGATTTAATTAATAAAATTATATTGTCTGTGACCAAAAGCAATCTCCGGACCTCAAATTTCTGCAAAAGGACACCTAGGGTCTGTATGAAAGGATTGAAAGGCATAGAAGGTTTCCTTTAGTCTGCAAAGGATTCTATTTGAAGTCAATTTCTGATTACTTTCTTTATTGCTTTAGGAACAAGCCTAAGCACTGAAGAATACCTGGATAAAATGACAATTTTGGTTTGTAGCAGGTTTCTGAGGTAGAAAAAGGATTTTCTGAGGCTTTTCTAGTCTGTATAATGCTTTGAATGAATTCTGCAACAGTTGTAGCAGAATTTTTTTTGAATTATGGTTGAATTTGGCTTAAAATGAGGTCGGCAACAACTTTTTCGATTTAGCAAAGCTCCTTCTACAAAATGTAACATAAATGGTGTAAAAGGCTACAAAGGGTGGCTATATGGTCTTTTTAACTAACAGTGATTAGTATTTAAAGTGCGGGGTTAATTCAGATAACAGAGTGGTTTGGATAATGGTTGAGAGAAACCACTAAGTGGTTTTTGCACTAGCCAAAGGTGGTAGGCAGTATAATTTAGAGGAATGCGATCAAATAGAGTGTAGACACATAGCCAGGAGATGTGCTTCGAAAACCATGGATATCGCAAGGTCTGGGTATGGGTAAAGGTCGGGCTTTCGAAAGTGTGATAGGCGATAAGGTCCATCGGATCTTATCAGTTAAGATTCGACGGTTAGGAGGATGTGACAGAGTGTCGGGGATTGATGGCGTGGGGCCTAGGGTAATATGATGTGATGTGATATATATGCATATATGAACTCATGGTTTTATTTGCATGGGGTCGGGACTTGAAGTTAAGCAATAGGGTTAAATATATAACCAATGGGGTATGGGAAAGTGGGACTTTATAATAGGTGGAGTTATAAAAAACGTAGGTTATGAATAAAAGATGGGTTGGGAATAATATATATAGGAAATTAATATAATATGAGATAAAGGTTTAAATGCAGGATTTTAATAAATAAAGTTAATTTTTAATACTATACAATGAAATGTTACCAAGTGCGGGAATTTCACTAAGTGTTAATGTGTAAAATTATATCGGGGAGGGATATTTGTAGTGGGGCCCGACATATAATTTAAGCATTTAGACTTAGGATAAGAGTATTTTTGGGTTTTTTGGTATTTTTTGAATGAAACTGAAATTTAATAAATGGGATTTTACTCTTCCCAAGGAAAATATGCATTTTAACTTAGGAAAAGGGGTTTTAATAGTAAAATGAGTGACTAATGGGGAAAAGGGTTAAGATGAAGGGAAAAGTGTATTTTTACAAGGGGAATTATTTTTAAAGGAAGTTAGTAAATGAAAATACCAATTTTCTAATATCCATGCCTTGTGAAATTTGGTTTTACCTTACCCATCACCTACCCTAACATTTTTTCTTCATTTACATGGGTGCATTTGAGCTTGCAGATCCTTATTTCTTCCAAGGGCTCAGATTAAATTGTTGAGCTCCTTATTATTCTCTACCTAACTACTGATCTGCCAAGGTTAAACAGTTTGGCTAGCTATTTATTCTCTATCTATCAACATGAAATTTAAAGCATGAAATGTTAAGATTAAGCAGTTTGACCTTCATGGATTATGGCATTTTGACATGATGCACACAATCTTTATTTTTACAAAGTAAAGTAAAAAGTAGTGGCATTTGAATTTGCATCACTTTCATGATCTATTTTATCTTTTTTTTTGTTGGGGTTCATTTTTTCTATTCTTTTTTGATCATTTTCTTTTTCAGTCCTTTTATTTTTCTCTTAGGACTTTTACCCTCTTTACATTTTTTATTTTTCTAATATGGGAAAACAATTTGCAGAAAGAAAAGGTATGTACATATTACAAGAATAAACATGTTCAACTCAAAATTATGAATCCTATTATTATAAGACCCTAACATCTTCTTATTAGCATATGCTTTTTTATATGCAAATTTCATAGGTTGGTCATGTGCATGTTTATTTGTTTTAGAAACATTATTGGATATTTCATTGCATCTATTTCTTATACATATGAATTGTTTTATTCTGTGATAAATAAGCCTAATATGCTTAGTTGGACTCATTTTTTGTGAGTCAGATGCTATCTCAGGTTCAATGTTACTATTGAAATGTATCTGAAAAATAGATTTCTCTATTTCTAGTAGACGCTTATGATGAAATATCTTATCATTGTTGAATATGTTGTTAGCCACCTATAATATTTGATTATACCAAAAGTTGGCTAAGACTTTTTGAGCCTCCAAGGAACAAATTTTATTACTAAAAATTTTTGGCTCTTGAAGACTCCTTGAAGGCCTCATGCCTTTGTCCAAAAAATCTTCATTACTATTTCCATTTTATACTGAGAAAATTCTGTTGATTCCAAGTGAAAGACTGCTGAAAGACCTTCCTTTTCCCTCTTCTCAAACCTTCATTTTCTCCCCTTTTTCTCCATAGAAACACCCTTGTTTTCATAAATCCTCTTCTTCCATTTATGAAAATCACTTTCCCATAGTTAAAAACCCATTTTTTAACTATCCCAAAAACCATCAAATTCCATTAAAAATTAACTTTTAAATATTTCATACCTGATCCGCTTTTTCCTTTGTAAAACCCAAAACCCACTTTCCCAAAGTTATTAACCAAAAACCAAAGTCGTGTGTTTTAATATGAAAAATGGGTAGATTAAAAAGACCCTATCGCGCAATCGCGATCGGAAAATTCACAATGGGTTGATCGAAATGACCAGGCCCGAAGTTCCGGTTGCGATTGGCCTTTGATGTACTAAGCCCCGGGCCCTTTGCATTCCATATATCCAAAGGCCCCGAAGGAGGGCGCCTATCCTTTATATATATTTTATTTCCGCCCCGATCCATTAAACCTTTGTTTATATTAAAAACTTTGGGTTTTGGTATATTATAAGGGTTTTCGTCGGTTCGTTCTAAAAACCATTCTCCACCGTTGATCTGACCCTCGGATCAATGGTCTGCACTACATCGCATCGCAACTTTTCATCGGGTGCGTTTATTTGTTCGCCCCGATTGGTTATATGCCGTTGATCTCCTCTCCGCCTTTCGTGATCCAACAGTCCTCATTAACTCCAATCACAATTCTTGCCCCTGCTTCAAAAACCCTCCGATTCACTCTCCGTCGTCGATATGATCTGCAGATCGACGGCCAGTGCTTAATCGCATCGGAGTTTTCCATCGCATGCATTTACTCTTTCCATCAATTTCCGTTCCTATGATTCGCTCCCCGTCGTTGATCTGATCCTCAGATCCAACAGCCATCACTTAATCGCCTCCGCCCTCCCGATCGCGAATCACATCGGAGTTTCTCATCGCACCCTTTTCCTCCTCCCGCCGATTGCGATTCCCCGATTAGATCTGGATCGTCCACGTGTCCAAATCCAACGGCTGCGATTTTTTCCCCGCCTTCTAATCAGTTTAACCCTAAAAACGCAGGATTTCTTAATCTTTTTTGTGTTTTGCAGGTGTTTGAATGGTTTTCCATTGTATAATAAAGGAAAGCCGAGGGTTTGCAAATACATTTCCTGCACCTTCGAGCTATTAAAAAGAACCATTCACAGGTTTAAATTCAATAAATTATCAATGTTTCATGAGTATTGATAAACACGTAAAATGGCCTGTGTGGCCCTGCACATCGACAAGACACTGTTTTATTCAAAAGAACAGTTAAAGAGTATAAGTTTGAAGACAAAGCATAGCAGATGAAGATTGAAGATGGATCTGGGGAATTACGGCTAAGAATGATTATCAAAAGCCTAATTCCCTGGATTAAAACACAGTCAACCGAAAATCATAAGTGTTTCACTGACAGAAAGGCTTCCATCGCTTCAAATGAGGCGAATTGATTCCTCAGCTACCAAAAGAGCCACCTGTTGCCTCAAAGCATTGAAAAAGAGGATGAAATTACTACAGAATCATATATTTTGCCTCAACGCAGCCGAGGAGTTACTGCTGCATCGAAATAAATACAGAAATATCTACAGAGTTACTCCACACAGTGCACAGAGCCTTAAAGTAAAATAAAGCTCCCACCGAGCTTTGATATTTATTGTAAACAGTTAGTACAATAGTCCACCTGTAAAATTCTCCATCGAGCCCCTCAAAAAGGCCGAGAAGTCTTGAATCTGTATTATGATATCTTTTGTTAGATTTCACCTCCTCATTCTTCTATAAATACCTCAGTAGAAGATGAGAGACTGTTGGTTGCAGAACTTTGAAATACATTTGAGCTCAAACTTATGATTGTAAATAGTATTCACTGGCCCTTGGAGCTCTACTTGTGATAGATTAGTTAGGTTGAATAGTGAAGATGATTGCTGAACTGAAACATTGGACTTGAAGACTGTAACTGGTTTGACATCAATATAAAAGTTGTTTCTTGGGATCCTGGTCTATATCATCGGTGAAGTGCACCTCTCTTTGTTATCGTTTTCCTTCTATGTATGTCATATTGTTCACTATTTCTCCTATAAAGAACAACACACATAGAGTTAGGACCTATTGTATATCAGTAACCTTCTCTAACTGAAAATATTTATCTTAATATTTTCCTCCAAATTGTTTATTTAAGAATGATTTAATACAGTTAAGCAGTTAGGAATGTTGGAGTTCCCTCGTCCTAATGTTTGCCTTAAAAATTGTTCTTAAAAAGTTATTTTCCTTATTGTGCTTATTAAAGATGACTATGGAAGACACAGTGTGCCCTGGTCCTAGTTTTTTCTCCAAAAGTAGATTCTGAAAGTTTCCCTCGATGTTAACTGAAAACAGACTAGGTTTAAAAGTACTTTATATGATCTTAAGTTGCATTTTGTTCCCCTTATGTGTTTTCATACTTTCTGAAGGCAATTATGTGGATTACCGGATTGTTTGTCAATTAAGCTGCTTTAATACAAACTTGCCCAAGAAGTCAATGGTTAGCCCTGCACTTGGTTGGTTTTAAATAGTTACTTAAGAGGCTTTTCTTGTTTGGACTAACTATAAATCCTTTGTGAAATTATTATCAGTTTCCACCATCTCCAACACTTTATTGTTTCCATCCCATCACTCTATCTCAAATAATCTTGTGGTATAGATGACTTGCCCCTTGGATCACTCTTGATGTTGTTGTTCAATTAAAGTCCAGATATGACTCCATAGCCCAATGGACTAAAAACCAGTGTTATATCTATCTTTTAGCCAAAGCTATTCTATTTGCTTGCAACTTCTCACCTTTGAAACTCTTTGCATTCGGGACTTTACGCCTCAAACAGTAATCATGCCCAACCATCCAAAAAACAAAACAAACCCTTGGCCTTCATAACTAGCCTAATATCATAACCCCAAATTTCAAAGACAAATTTATCTTTGCACTTATTGGAGAGATCCCTCTCCGGATTCAGGAGGGCTAGATCCTAGAATCCCAAAGTTGGTTGAAACGATGTTGTTTCTATAATTGGACTCTGCCAATATTGCTAATAAATTACAGATCCCTAACATTTCTGGCGACTCCACTGGGGAGTGAGTGTTTTTGATACCTTATTAATACCCCATAAACCTTTGATTCAAGAAAAAATTGTGAGTAAAATTATCCTTTTCAAGCACTACCTAAGCTAGGTAATCATGATGAAACTGTTTTTATCAATGACAAACCAGGCAAACCCTAGGGTTCTCATAAGAATTTATCTAACCTTGAGAATCAACTGGCTTAGCCATAAGATTAAACTGTCTTTGTCTCATAACCATAGCTAAGTTTTGAAATAGAGTTAGCATATTCTTAGAAACCACACAACTGAAAAATAACTTAGAAAACTTAAAAATATTTCAGATTGGTATTTAATAAACATGGTGGTGGAACATGAAACCTTTTACCTCCTTAGAAGCTAAAAAATTCCACTTGGCGACTCCAAAATCCTTAGCAGACCTTAAGACTCCACTGGGAAGAACCCACATCATTATAACATCATTCAAACTCAATTAGAGGACTATAGGATTAAAATATGTTCAAACATATTAGTTAACCTTTTAAAGATTGTCATATCTAGTTGAACTTTTCTTGTTCATTTGGGTCTAAAAACACAGCATAGTGGCTCCTAGAAAGATTCACACTAGAGCCCATCCTGACCCTAATCCACCTGAGATAGTTGATAACCCAGAAATTATCCTTTGGAAGTCTCCTAGGATTAAATTATCAACTGTTTTCAGATTACCCTTGAGAGCTAATTCAGTCCCTGAAAATATTTCAGCTTTACAACAATCACAAGTTGACTTAGTAAACCCCTTTAGAACTAGGTCATTTTATGATATAATTCAGCTAGATTATGATTCTTCACTTTCATCTCTGGGGACAAGTGAACATCCTGGTAGTAGAGAAACAACACCACCTGATTTATACTTCCTGTTGAATCTAGGTGTCTCTCATCCAAGATCAGCTCAAAAATCTACTGTTGTTCCATCCACATCTACTCATTCTTCATCCACTATTCAAACCACTCCACTTCAGCCCACCTTCCCTTTTATCATCCCACCTGTGAATCCACCTCCACCTCCTATCATGGCTGCATGGTATGCTCCCCTAGTCCTTCCTGCACCATTAGTCAATATTCCACAGGAATATCAGTCCAAAATACCATTATATGATGCTAGCAATGCTACAACTGCATCACAACATGTGGATAAGATGAATGAATACTTTGATAGAAATGAAATTGATGATGATTCTATCATGCTTATATTATTTGCTCAAAGCTTAGGGGGAGAAGTAAGAAAATGGTTTAAAAGATTAGCCCCCCATAGTATAAACAATCTCCTAGGCTTCCATCAAAATTTCTTAAACAAATGGGAAGTGAAGAAGATTCCTCTCCAAGTCCTTTCTGATTACAAGAACCTCCATAGAAACCCTGGGGAAAGTTTCCAAGCTTATTGCACTAGGTTTAATAGTGTGTATAATGCACTTTCCCCATAACTAAAACCTACACAAGGCTCAGCTTTAAACAAGTTCCCTGAAGGATTTGACTCTGACATGACCTATTCGCTAAGAGAGAGATATTTTGCAACTCTTGAAGATATGAAAAGAGGTGCTCTTTCTGTGGAAGTCAACTTAATGGAGAAAAGAACAAGGATGAAAGCTGAAAAAGAGAGTATCCTTTAGAGAGGAATCCACACCTTCTACTTCCAACTCAAAGATGGAAAGGATGATGGAAGAAATGATGAAAGAGATGAGCATAATTAAGAGAGCATAAGAAAATCAAAACCAAACTGCTCCTCAAAATAGAAACCAGAACCAGAATCTGAATGCTAGAAGGAACCAACCTCCAAACAGACCTAGGGAAGATGATCAGCAGATCACTCCTCCCTTTCATCAAAACTATGTAAGTGAGGTTGAGGAAACAGATGAAATTATAGAGGAAGAAGATATCAACAAGTTTGGGGTAGAGCATGATGACTTTGAGATTCATTATGACAAAAAACAAGGTCTATACACACCTTATGATGACAAAAGAGATGATAATGAAAATTATTATCAAGAAATGGAAAATGTCATCATAGAACCTCAAAGGGAATATGACCTTAGAAGCAAAACCAGTCAACAACCCTCCAACACCATAACCTCTGACAAATCTTCACAAAACAGCACTACAAACAAACCTAAAGTTGTCCAAAAAAAGGATAAGACAGTGGCTGTAAATTCTGATAAGGGAAAAGAGAAAGGCACTCAAAACAAAGAAAAATAGAGTGCAGACCTTAGTAGTACTGACACTTCAGCTAGTACTCCTGTGAAAACAATTTTATCAAGTGTAAATAAAACAAATCAGCAAGTTGATATTGCTGGTAGAGTGGCAGCTAATAAGCCTGAAACCGGCACTTCAAAGAACCATTTTCCCTTCAGCCTTGAACAAGAAATTTCCAAGATTAAAATCTTTGTTCCCTTGACTGAGTTAGTTGCCCAACATGTATATAGAACCCAAATTTTGAAGGCTTTAAATATAGAGGAAAATGGAGATACCGTCAATCTTAGTGATGACCAGCCAGAGCTTATTTTCGGTCCAAAGATTGAAGGTAGATACCAAGAGGGACCTGTCCCTCCCTTCTACATGAGTTTAAATGTTCATGAAAAAAAATTTCACAACACTATGCATGATTCTGGGGCTTCTCATAATTTAATTCCTAAAGCTGTGATGGAGAGCCTTGGTCTTGAAATCACCAGACCTTACAAAGACCTATGCTCCTTTGATTCTAGTAGAGTAAAATGTTTAGGATTAATCAAAGACTTATGTGTTAACTTAGCCCAGATTCCAACCAAATGCTTACTCATGGACATTGTGGTGGCTGATGTGCCCCCAAAGTATGGAATGTTGTTATCTAGATCTTGGGGGGGATAAGTTACAGGGGACTATGTAGATGGACATGACCCATGCAACTATCCCTGTTTTCAATCAAACCAGAAGACTTTATAGGGAGTCTCATATGCAATACACAGTTACAAGTCAAGACAGACCATAAAACTCTCCCCTTTATTCTGTAAATACAGGCCTTGATTCTTTTATCCTTTTTAATTAAGAAGCTTCAGATGAACAAGTAACTTTAACAGAATTAATGGCTGATAGAGAGGGGGAGGTAAACACCACAGAACTGTCGAAACAGTTTGCTGAACCTTTAAACAACATCAAACCAAATGTGTGTCTTGAACTACAAGTCATGTGTCCCTTGCTTCTAAACATTGAGAGTCAGGAAAGTATTCCCCAAGTAACTGAAAATCAGGGGGAATCAAAACATCTACAACTAAGTGCAGATATTCAACAACAATCAGAAAGCATGTTAGTTAAAGAGGACATTCACCAAACAAATGAAACTAAAAACAGTCCTCTATGGAGTATGCATTTCGATGGGTTGTGCACTAGAAATAACGCTGGTGCAGGTGCCTGGATTGGCAACACTATAAGCAACCACACCGAATGCATTTCCCGTAAGTTAAACTTACAGTGTTCCAACAACGTAGCGGAATACGAGTCCCTTCTCTTAGGTTTGCATTTGTTGAAAAAGTTAGGAGCCAAGAGAATTAAAATTCATGGGGATTCGGAATTAATCATAAGGCAAGTCAATGAGGAGTATAACGCTCATCACCCCAGACTTAGTGCCTATCGGAATGATGTCATGGATCTTTTAGAAGCTTTCGATGATTCCCAATTAATTTTCATCCCGAGAAAGGAAAATATTACAGCCCATAATCTAGCCTCTGCCGCTAGAACATGTCTAACGCCATATGACGACACAACTCAGATTAAATTCAGACCAGCCATGCCTGATAACGAAAAATATTGGCAGGTGTTTGAAAACGAAAAACAAATAGAAGAATTCATGCAATTGAAAAATGAATTCGAATTACACAGTTCGGAATCAGATCATGATGCATACTGCAGCGAAAAAAAATTTGTTGATAAGGAAGAAACGTCCCCTGAACTTGCTAATATAAACCTGTTATCCGGAAAAATTGAAGGTGAAACAGAAACAAATGCAGAGTCTGAAACAGAGGAGTTAGAAAATCTGCACTCCAAAGATGAAAGTTTGCCAAAGGGTCTGACCCCTTTAGAAGAGTTGTTCGATTTTAACGATGTGGCAAATAAGCCAAAACTGGAACCTGTAGAGACTAAAGTGGAAGAGTGTAATATAGGTAGTGAGGAAAAACCGAAAATGATTAAACTGTCTAAAACTTTACCAGCTCACATTAAACTCAAATACATAGAGTTGTTTAAAGAGTTTTCTGATGTTTTTGTGTGGAGTTACGAAGATCTTAAATACTATGACACTAAAATAATACAGCACAAAATTCCCCTCAAGGAAAACCAAAAATCATTCAAACAGAAACTACGCAGAATAAACCCTGTCCAGTTGCCGTTGGTTCAGAAGGAGATCATGAAAATGTATGATGCTAGTATTATTGTCCCTGTTAGATATTCTGAATGGGTATCTAATTTGGTGTCTGTTAGGAAGAAAACTAGAGAAATCGGGCTTTGTATAGACTTTAGAGACTTAAACAAAGCTTCATTAAAAGACAACTACCCTTTACCAAAGATGGATCACATTCTATAAAGGGTGGTAGGGTCTAGAAGAATTTCTTTGCTGGATGGCTATTCAGGATACAATCAGATCTTGGTTTACCCTGTTGATCAATTAAAGAGAGCCTTTACTACACCATGGGGCACCTTCATGTATGTAAAAATTCCTTTTGGTCTAATGAATGCGGGAGCAACCTTTCAAAGAGCCATGGACATAGCATTCTCGGAGGAACAAGGCTTCTTCATCATTATCTATCTAGATGATGTTACTGTGTTTTCAAAAATAGATGAAGAGCACTTAGAACATCTAAGAAAGGTTTTTGAGAAGTGCAGAAAGTTTGGGATATCTTTAAACCCTAAGAAGACACTATTTGGTCTCTAAGAAGGTAAACTTCTTGGGCACATTATTTCAGAGGAGGGTATAAAGATAGATCCAAAGAGGATTGAGGCCATATTGCAAATATTTCATCCTCGAAACATCAAAGAGTTGCAATCTTTCATTGGAAAGTTCAAATTTTTAAGAAGGTTCATCCCCAATTTGGCTGAGCTCCTTAGGAATATCACAAACATGTTAAAAAAGGAGCAAGGGGTAAAATGGACCTTGGAAGCAAAGAAGTCTTTCGAGCTGGTGAAACAAGCGTTAACCAAAACACCGGTTCTGATAAGTCCTGATTTTTCAAAATATTTTTATATCTTTTCATTTGCATCGGAACATACCATAGCTGCTGTCCTTTTACAGAAAAATCCACAAGGACAAGATCAAACTATTACATTCTTTAGCAAGGCATTGAGGGATGCCCCTTTGAAGTATACCATTATGGAGAAGCAAGCTTTTGCTTTGGTTAAAGCTTTGAAAGACTTCAGAGTGTACATCCCTCATTCACACACTATTTCCTTTGTCCCAAATTCAGTTGTTAAAGACATTCTAACTCAGGACCCAGATGGTAAGAGAGGTAAGTGGATTGCTATTATTCTTGAATATGATTTAGAGATAAAACCCACTAAACTCATCAAAGGCCAAGGTCTAGCTAGATTAATGGTTGAATCAAATTTTGAAATTCTTGATATTAATATGATTAATGCTTTAGATGACCAAGAAGAATTCTCAACTTCTATAGTTGAAGATAATTTTATGAAGTCTCCTTGGTATGGTGATATTGTTTATGTTTTGCTTAAATTGAATACACCTCCCAGTTTAACAAAAACAAAGGCAATATTCCTAAAATTGAAAGCTGTAAACTATTGCATTATAGATAAATGTCTTTATTGGAAAAATGCAAGTGGTCTACTGCTTAAATTTTTGCCTGAGTTTGATGCAGAGAAGGTTAAGCATGAATTCCATGAAAGAGAGTGTGGAGGTCATTTGTACTGGAAGACAACAGCCAACAAAATTTTGAGGGCCGGTTTCTATTGGCCTACCCTTTTCCATGATGTACACCAGATGATCATAGCCTGTCATAAGTGTCAGCTTTTTGAAGGCAAAAGAAAGCTGCTACCCCTCCCTCTGCATCCAATCACTGTTGAAGCCGCCTTTCAACAATGGGGACTTGACTTTATAGGAGAAATCCATCCACCATCTTTTGCCCAACATAGATGGGTTCTCACCGCCACTAACTATTTCACTGAGTGGATAGAAGCCATTCCTTGTAGGCAGGCCAATGATTCATTTATCATAAAATTTATGGAGACTAATATTCTCTCCAGATTTGGCTGTCCTACCAAGATTATCACTGATAATGCAGCAGCATTTGGATCAAAGAAAATGGTTGAGTTCTGTCATAGATATCAAATAACATTGGGGCATTCCACGGCCTATTACCCTCAAGGTAATGGACTTGCAGAATCCTCAAAAAAAAGTTTAGTGAATATAATCAAGAAACTATTGGAGGACAACAAGAAGTCTTGGCACACAAAGCTGATTCATGCACTTTGGGCTGACAAATTGACTTTGAAGAAATCCATTGGTATGTCACCTTTCCAGCTTGTGTATGGTACTGATGCAATTTTTCCAAACACCCTTGGTATACCAGTGATGAAGTTAATTCAAGAGCCGAAAACTGAAGAAAATCACATGATCAGAAGAATAGATCAGACCATTCATCTTCAGCAAACCAAAGAGGAAGTGTATAACAAAGCATTGCAGAAACAGGAGAGCATTAAAAAGATTTTTGACAGAATAACAAAGGCCAACAATTTCAAGATTGGGGACAAAGTTTTAAAATGGGACTCAAGAAGGGAAGACAAGGGCAAGCATGGAAAGTTTGACAACTTATGGCTTGGCCCTTACTCTATTCATTCAGCTGTTGGTAACAATGCATTTTTCTTACAGGAGTTGGATGGGGCAGAATTGTTTGGGGGTCTTGTCAATGGCAGGATGCTTAAACATTACTTCTCTTAATCCTTGACATCTTCTGAAAATCCTTCTTTTTCTTTTTCCATTATAAATATCTCATCCACCATTGCATTCGAAGTTAGAAAAATAAAAAATACAAAAACAATGAGAAAGAGAAAAGAGGGCAGATTGACAAAACAAGAAAGGTATAGCCCCATACCAAAAGAGAGAAAAAAAATCTGAAAGTGTGCAAGCTCAAATGCCACTCCTGAAAAACACACTCCTAGTTAGTCGAACTGCCTAATCTTGACTAATTAGTTTTAAATTTTCTGCTGAAAGGGTAGTGAATTTGATTTACCAAACTGTTTAATCTTGGCTTATCAGTAGATATTTTAGGATAGAAATTAAAGGTTCAAACATGTTCAAATCTGAACCTAAGGTTTCAAAAGAAAAATGACTCAAATCTGCTTCAAATCTTGAGTCAAGAGATGTAAAAATCTGGTTCTAATCAGCTTAAAATCTGAACCAGCCCAACAAATAAAGAACAGCTCAAACCAAAGTCAAAATAGAGCTGTAAAAAAGATGAAGGAAGTGCTTTGAATTTTCAGATCTTAAGCCTTCCATTTTTTATTTAATTTTCTACAAAATAATGTCTATGTGCAGCTTGCTTGTTATGCCATAGACTAGCATCAAGTTAGACTGTTCAATCCTGACTTGAATGCTTTTGAATTTCTGTTTTAGAAATTAGAGAATGAAAATCTGATTGGACAGTTTAATCCCAACAGATGGTAGATTAGGTAGAGAATCATCTGAACTCAACTGTTTAATCTGAGTTCAGGGAGAAATAAAGAATAGAAATAGATTAGATTTCCTGCTTTCAAAAGCATAAAATGTTTTGAATAGAGTTTGCCAATCCAAGTGCACTCAAATGAAGAAAAAATGCTAGATCAGTAGGATTGGGTAGGTAGAAAGTGTGTATTGATGAAGGACCATTGTTTTCATAGTTGCTAATATGTTTTTAAAGAAGATCATCCCAGCAAAGAAAGGGCAGCCCAATGGATCAGGCACAGGTCAGCCTCCTAGAGAATGCAAGTCTGAAGTTCTTGATGCCTTCAAGAAGGCATCATCCCCAAGTGGAGCCACTATTAGCCACCTATAATATTTTATTATACCAAAAGGTGGCTAAGAATTTTTGAGCCTCCAAGGAACAAATTTTATTACTAAAAATTGTTGGCTCTTGAAGACTCCTTGAAGGCCTCATGCCTTTGTCCAAAAAATCTTCATTACTATTTCCATTTTATACTCAAAATTTTTTGCTAATTCTAAGTGAAAGACTGCTGAAAGCCTTCCTTTTCCCTCTTCTCAAACCTTCATTTGCTCCCCTTTTTCTCCATAGAAACTCCCTTTTTTTCATAAATCCTCTTCTTCCATTTATGAAAATCACTTTCCCATAGTTAAAAACCCATTTTTTAACTATCCCGAAAACCATCAAATTCCATTAAAAATTAACTTTTAAATATTTCATGCCTGATCCGCTTTTTCCTTTGTAAAACCCAAAACCCACTTTCCCGAAGTTATTAACCACAAACCAAAGTCATGTGTTTTAATATGAAAAATGGGTAGATTAAAAAGAACTAATCACATAATCGCAATCGAAGAATTCACAATGGGTTGATCGAAATGACCAGGCCCACAGTTCCGGTTGCGATTGGCCTTTGATGTACTAAGCCCAGGGCCCTTTGCGTTCCATATATCTGAAGGCCCCGCAGGTGGGCGCCTATCCTTTATATATATTTTATTTCTGCCCCGATCCATTAAACCTTTGTTTATATTAAAAAATTTGGGTTTTGGTATATTATAAGGGTTTCTGCCAGTTCGTTCTAAAAACCATTCTCCACCGTTGATCTGATCCTCGAATCAACGGTCCGTGCTACATCGCATCGCAACTTTTCATCGGGTGCGTTTATTTGTTCGCCTCGATTGCCGATCCCTGATTGGTTATCTGTCGTTGATCTCCTCTCTACCTTCCGTGATCCAAAATTCCTCATTAACTCTGATCACAAGTCTTTCCCCCGCTTCAAAAACCCTCCGATTCAATCTCTGCCATCGATCTGATCTGCAGATCGATGACCAGCGCTTAATCGCATCAGATTTTTCCATTGCATGCATTTACTCTTTCCCTCGATTTCCGTTCCTTTGATTCGCTCCCCGCCGTTGATCTGATCCTCGGATCCAACGGCCATCGCTTAATCGCCTTCGCCCTCCCGATCGCGCAATCACATCGGAATTTCTCATCGCACCCTTTTCCTCCTCCCACCGATTGCGATTCCCCGATTATGTCTAGATCGTCCACATGTCCAGATCCAACAGCTGCGATTTTTTCCCCACCTTCTAAGCAGTTTAACCCTAAAAACGCAGGATTTATTAATCATTTTTGTGTTTTGCAGGTGTTTGAATGGTTTTCCATTGTATAATAAAGGAAAGCTGAGGGTTGGGAAAGACGTTTCCTGTGCCTTCGAGCTATTAAAAAGAACCATTCACAGGTTTAAATTCAATAAATTATCAATGTTTCATGAGCATTGATAAACACATAAAATGGCCTGTGTGGCCCTGCACATCGACAAGACACTGTTTTATTCAAAAGAACAGTTAAAGAGTATAATTTTGAGAAAATGACATATGGATAGGTTAGAAAGATGATTATTGGGGAATTAATGAGAATGATTATCAAAAAGCCTAGTATTTGGTTAAACAGGTGCTGAAAATCATGATGTTTCTTGTGTGGAAAGAAACCCTGCTTAAATGGGCGGGTGATTACCATTGCACAAAAGAGCCACTGTTGCCTCGAAAGAATTCCAAACGAGAGAAATTTGGTTTCCCTCTGAGGCAGAATGTTTGCCTCACGCAGTGTAGAAGTTACTGTAAATAAATAAATATCTGTGAAGTTACACTCCACATCAACACGAGCATCAAAGTCAAAATAAAGCTCACAGACATGATATTTATTATAGAACTGATTAAATCTGATGATATATAAACATATAGAGTATCAAAAGTAAGTCTTGATATTATTTTATTAGAGAATCTTTCGTGAATTCCTCCTCATTCTTCTATCAATATAGGTAGAAGATGAAAGTGACCCAATTCTTGAACTTTGAAATACATTTGAGCTCAAACTTTTTATTGTAAATAGTATTCACTGGCCCTTGGAGCTCTGCTTGTGATAGATTAGTTAGGTTGAATAGTGAAGATGAATGCTGAATTGAAACATTGGACTTGAAGACTGTAATTGGTTTGACATCAATATAAAAGCTATTTCTTGGGATCCTGGTCTATGTCATCGATGAAGTGCACCTCTCTTTGTTATCGTTTTCCTTCTGTGTATGTCATATTGTTCACTATTTCTCTTATAAAGAGCAACACGCATAGATTTGGGACCTACTGTATATCAATAACCTTCTCTAACTAAAAATATTTATCTTAATGTTTTCCTCCAAATTGTTTATTTAAGAATGATTTAATACAGTTAAGCAGTTAGGAATGTTGGAGTTCCCTCATACTAATGTTTGCCTTAAACATTTTTCTTAAAAAGTTATTTTCCTTCTTGTGCTTATTAAAGATGACTATGGAAGACACGGTGTGCCCTGGTCCTAGTTTTTTTTCCAAAAGCAGATTCTGAAAGTTTCCCTCGGTGTTAACTGAAAGCAGACTAGGTTTAAAATTACTTTATCTGATCTTAAGTTGCATTTTGTTCCCCTTATGTTTTTTCATACTTTCTGAAGGCAATTATGTGGATTACTGGATTGTTTGTCAATTAAGCTGCTTTAATACAAACTTGCCCAGGAAGTCAATGGTTAGCCTTGCACTTGGTTGGTTTTAAACAGTTACTTAAGTGGCTTTTCTTGTTTGGAATGACTATAAATCCTTTCTGAAATTATTATCAGTTTCCACCATCTCCAACACTTTATTGTTTCCATCCCATCACTCTATCTCAAATAATCTTGTGGTATAGATGACTTGCCTCTTGGATCACTCTTGATGTTGTTGTTCAATTAAAGTCCAAATATGACTCCATAGCCCAATGGACTAAAAACCAGCGTTATATCTATATTTTAGCCAAAGCTGTTCTATTTGCTTGCAAATTCTCACCTTTGAAACTCTTTGCACTCGGGACTTTACGCCTCAAACAATAATCATCAGGGATAATTTTAGGGGCGAATTTTAGCCCAAGGGCAAAATTTAAGGGGTTTTAGATTTTAGAGGGGCGAATTTTTTATATAGAACCTATTTTGTATAGTTTTGTATAAATAGCCCCAAAATTATTTTAAAAATAAATAATTATTATGGTTTAGCCAAAAAAAATAAGTGCGGATAAACATGAAATGTTGGATTCGCCTTCGATTCACTGGTCTATGATTTTATCGGGTTGTATTCGCCCCGATTTACTAAGTTGGGGGGTTTTGGGTCTGCATTCGCCTTAATTTATGTTGATGATGCTGGTTCTGGGTTGCGTACAAATTTACGATTTATGCTAATGATGCTAGATGATGCTGGTTTTGGGTTGCATATGCCCTAGATTTACAGGGCAATGGAGATTTACTGTGATGATGCTGGTTTTGGGTTGCCCCCCTCTAGCTGAAATTTTGACCTCTTATTTCTGCTCCTTAAACGCTGGAAATGGCCTCTGAACAGTCTACTGTTTATGCTCTGAGACTTGAGTTTGCACCATAGGAAATGTTCACAATTGTAGCAACTTCTCCTTCCTTGACCATACATTGAATAACGCATAGTACTAACCAGATTTACATGGCAGAGAATGTACACATCAACAACAAGTTTCTCCTTCCAGAACAGACCGGAAATACACTGATTATGCCCAGAAATACTCTCAGGACAGACCCAAAAATCTTGCTGTACAGGCCTAAAAAACTTGGGTTTCATGCAGACATACCGAGGAAGATTGATTGGCTGCCTCTATGCTGGTACTGACACGGTTCAGATCAGAGGTATGTAAATAACTTGTAGCAAAAGAATTACTCTGTCTAAGGGCTAGTGTGACTGGGTGCAATCCCCGGGTGATACACTTATCGTTTCAATATTAGCTGAGTTGCCCAGCTTGGCTTATTTATCTTACTGTCCCCTCAATTCTATCTTTTATACATTAAACCTTTATGGGAATGTTGGGCAATGTTACAATGATTTACAGCTTCCTTTTATGCAGGACATGTTATGTTGTTTTCACTGTACTGTATGCATGATGTATTGGGTTAAGGCTTCATTTGAAATTGAATTGAATGCTTTTTCTGTGGGGTCATTATAATTTTGAGCTGAAATGTTTTCTGTGTGCTCATCATGATTTTGAGCTGGAATGTTTTCTGTGCAGTCATTATGATTTTGAACTGGCAAAAAAGGTTTAGACGTACATTCGACCCATATCAAACTGGTTATAAATTTTTGCATTAGGATAGTTCGGGCATTTATAAGTCTTCATTTCCAAAACAAGTAAAAAGTCATTAGTCTACAATATCATGTCTAAGTAGAAGAAAAGCAAATAAGGATCTCAAGGTAGAATCAACATGGGACATGAAATAATGTTTTTAACATCATGGAGCTAGAATAGAGCTTGAAAGATGTCCATGTCGGAACTCAATTGAAGGAAGAGCTGCCCATTTCGGCTAATTTGATCTACTGCCCCTCAATTATCTTTTTTATCCATTAAACTCTTATGGGTCTGTTGGGCCATGTTACAATGCTTTCACAATTACCTTCTATGACCTTGGAATAGAACTTGAAAGATGTCAATATCAGAACTCAATGGAAGGTTCAGCTGCCCATTTTGGCTAATTTGACCTACAGGCCCCTCAATTATCTTTTTTATCCATTAAACTCCTATGTGTCTGCTGGGATATGTTAAAATGGTTTCACAATTACCTTCTATGAGCTTAGTTATTAGTTTATGCTATTTGGATAGTACAATGTCTCAGTGGTTGAGAAGCGAAGGATCTGGGACATCGGATTTTGAGAGCACCTATTGTCTAGATTACTTGCTTCTTCCAACGTGGGGGGGCGGTGGGAATCGACTTGGGACATGCATTTGACACTTTCAACATCCAAGGGCAAGAATGGAAAATGGGAGATGTCCTCTGAATTGAGTTGAAGGTTTATTTGGATATTTTGATAAATTTCATCTGTTGATCTCTCAATTCTGTCTCTTAGCCGCTAGACCCTTATGGGTCTATTAGAACATTTTGTATTTCTTTTACAGTTTTGTTCTATGATCTTGTCCTTAAAGAATGTTGTCCGACATGATATCTCTGCAGAGAGTTAAGTGGCCTACACAAATTCAATATTCTAGCTCCAATATACAATCATATGAATGGTGAGGTGGCTTTACACACCTTTTGAGGCCTCAGCCTCAATTCCATGTAATATGGAAATGCTGAAGTGCATGCTAGATAGTATCAATTCAATATAATAAGGAAATGTGAAGTGCATATTACATGTTATAAATTCTATTACAGAAATGTTAAATGTAAATTATATGTGGGTACTACCTGCAATATGTTAAGAGAAACCTAACCATGAGACCTGTTTCTGTTCTATTCCTGTCTGGGAACATTTTGTATTTCTTTTACAGTTTTGTTCTATGATCTTGTGCTTAAAGAATGTTGTCCGACATGATATCTCTGCAGAGAGTTAAGTGGCCTACACAAATTCAATATTCTAGCTCCAATATACAATCATATGAATGGTGAGGTGGCTTTACACACCTTTTGAGGCATCAGCCTCAATTCCATGTAATATGGAAATGTTGAAGTGCATGCTAGATAGTATCAATTCAATATAATAAGGAAATGTGAAGTGCATATTACATGTTATAAATTCTATTACAGAAATGGTAAATGTAAATTATATGTGGGTACTACCTGCAATATGTTAAGAGAAACCTAACCATGAGACCTGTTTCTGTTCTATTCTTGTCTGGGAATTACATCAGGATTCAGTACATTACTAATGATACCCATTGTTGTCGTTGTAGGATATTCTAATAAATAGGAAATTTCCCAGCCCCCAGATTGACAGTGTCACCAGTGATAACATTATCGTGAATGTATTTAACAGCCTGGATCAGCCTTTCTTATTATCTTGATTAGTCATTTGGGTTCTCTCTTGTGTATTGGCTTATTAAGATTCATGGGTTCTTTCTTGATTTCTAATGCGTTGAGATCTTTAACACATTCTGGTACTGGCATGGTATCCAGGATTTCGTGGCAAGATGGAGTTTTGGGAACAAACTGACCTATAACACCAAAATAGAACTTAAATATACAATTTCTAGGTGAATGACCAAACAGACAGCTAGTACTACTTTCCATCAATGTGTATACACAAAGCAGCTGGGGTATTTGGAGGGCTAACTGTTGCCAGTAGGCTCCTCATCCCTGTTCCGTTCCCTGCTCCTATTGGTGATATCACTCTGCTCATACGTGACTGGTACAAGACCAATCACACAGTAAGTTATTAATCTGTCCCGGAAACAAATTCATCTTTTGAATTTAAAGAGATTGACTACGTTCAACTTCATAGTGTCCACCAGAATGTTCTCTCATTGCATCAATCTCTGAAAATTTTCTAGCCAAATCCTTAAGAGAACACTTGACATGGGCAAATTGCTGGGTAAACCTTATGTTGTTCTTATTAATGGTCATCGGCCAGCAAGTGATGCAATAATCACAATGGATGAAGGTAGATTGCGATTCTCTACAGCAAGGCACACTGCTAGACTTTTTGTGGATGCGTCTAGGTACCCAATGATCCACAAAATACATTTTGTTTTGACATTATCTGATGGCATATCTTGCCCGTTCAATTTTCTTACTTATATATCTAAAATGATCCATCTATTTATCTGTAAGAAAACTACCACCTCTGGATTTCAAATGTGGGATTGTCATCCTCTTTGAACTTCAGGATCCAGGGTCATAAATTGAAGCTTTTGGAGGTGGAAGGATGTCACACTGTTCAAAATGTCTATGATTCTCTTAACATCCATATCAGCCAGACCTATTCTGTTTTGATCATTGCAAATCAGTAACCTCAGGACTATTACATGGTTGCATCTACTCGTTTTACTAGCTCTGTTCTCACTTGCATTACCACTTTCCACTATAGCAATTCCCAGAAGAAGGTTTCTGGACCAATTCGAGGAGCCCCAACAGATATTGTTGGTCTCTGAACCAGGCAAGATACGTCAGGGTTGGTGCTTGCTTTAGTTTGGGTCTAGCATCATGTGTCCGGAGAGGGATATTTGTATATATATTACAGATAGATAGATTCATAAATATGCTCATTTCTTAATTTTTTTAGCATTGTTGAGAAATATAGATAAAGGCAATCATGGAAAGTGCGGATGGCTATGAAAATTTAATTTCCTAGAAGATTCACAAACAAACTAGGGGTGAATTCTAAAATATCCATCAAGTGCAGGATTGGTGGGAGTTACATCCATATATGTATTCTTGTTCTCAAATTTGAATAGCAATTGTTGTGCAGATGGAACTGGACAGCTGGTGCAGCTCGTCCCAATCCACAAGGATCTTACCACTATGGAAATATCACTGCAACTCTCGTCAAAATCTTCACTGCTGCCACAGATGAGAAGAGTAATCACTGCAATGGCATGGGTGGAGCTCTAGTGGTGGCATTGTTGGCTCATTAATATTATGTATATATGTGCATCTATATGTACATATATGTTTGTGTATGTTTCTAAGTACCATGGGTATGCATACCCAGCTCTTGGATCTTTTGTACCTATTCCCATGTACCAGAAATGTATATGTACCCATATCCACTATACCCAGTAGAATGTTGTAGTCTGGAACACATTCACGTACCCTGCCATAACTTGGGCATATTTGGAGATGTACCCTAAAAGTTGTCTTAGTTAAAACTTAAAAAGTTCCAGTAAGGTTGCATTTAGGGTATGTCCAACAAGGAACCCTAAGAAACCAATTGTTATTCCATTTTATACTTTTAAACCCTAATTTCTGTGTGGAACCCTACCTGGATTTGGTAATAAAAAACAGTTATTTCAGACATTTGGTAGACAAGGGGACTGTAATTGAGACTGGACCACTCATCCAGTGGGAATACCGTGATATGTACTTTAGAGCTCATTGTTTGGCATAGATCCATTGTCATTTTAGTCACCCGTTTGTGCTTTTACTTCCACATGCTTTGAGGATTTTGGTTGTAGGGCCTCGCGTGGGTGTTTTGAACAGAGGGATTGAGATTAGAATAGTAGCATGGTGTTGTAATGGGCATTGTGGCCTACCAGACATTAAGGAATCAATAGTATGCCTGTGTTTTTTAATGGATATTGCAATTGAATGATGTAATGAAAACCCATTGAAAGAGATAAGGGGGATGCTGTTTTGGACAATGGAGAAGTTGTTGCTGCTCTTCTGGGTGTTATTGCTGATGCTTGCTCAGTTTCCGGGTGAGTTCAAACTTGACTTTACTGATATTTCTGTGAGTAAATGTCTTTGATTTGGCTTCCTTGCTCTCTGTTTTAGCTAAACACAAAGAAAATAACTATGACAATGATCCCTGTCCACTGAACATTGCAATGATCACTGTCCACTGAGACTAACTATGTTTTCTGAGAACTTAACATAGAGAGTGTGTGAATGAGTTAGTAGCAATGTATTCTCTGTAAATGTATATTTTTGTCTACTTCTGAAGCAAATCTGGAAATCATGTTTCTGTTCCTCATTTTTTGATTTTCACTCTTTAATGCAGGCAAATTGCATTGACTCTACTGTGCCAGCGGAGGCAGTGTTTGCTCAGGAAGTTAAGAAGTTGCAAAAGGAGAAATTTAAGCCATTTGAGCAGGTGACATTAGAACCTTTTGAAAGAGATCATGCTTGTGTTGTAGGTGGCTACAGAATGCCCAAGAAACAGAAAGCAGCAGATGCAGCTGCGTGAAGGAGTTTCTGTGATCAATTAAAGAAACGAGCTCCTTGTCTCAGGAATGCAAATGCAATCTTAGATCAAGTGATGCCTTCCCCTCTCTCTTCCTGAAATGAGCCCTGATGGACATTGGGAGGGGGGTAGTGACTGGGTTATATTATAAAAGTTTTGGATTGCTTTGCTTTGTATTTTTTTTGACATTTACATGAGCAAATTTTAATCTAAACTGAAATTTGGTCTGAGAGTTATATGTTTGTGCAAAAACTTGATTCAACTACTTGGAGGTGTTAAGGTGGAAATACTTTTAATTCTCTAGTGTTTTTTGTGTTTTTATTAGCTAGCTCAGTTGTCTTACTCTTTGCCTATAACTTATTTGGTTATGCTTTGAAATATTTTTATATCTGCATATAATCTCAGTTGGTTGTACCAAGATGGGTTTCCTTGCTTTGAAATCTTTTTATATCTGCATATAATCTCAGTTGGCTATACCGAGATGGGTTTCCTTAAGGCCTATAGTTTTTTACCTAGTAGGGATATGATCTGCATTTGTGTTTAGCTTGAGAAATTTTGATGTCAAAAGACTTGTGTTCTATGAAGCATGTGAACTTGTAGGCCAGTTTTGTGTTGAACATAGTTTGAAAGTACATTCCATGTTTGAAATATCCCACGTTCTTCAACAATTAAGAAAAGTGAACATAGATAATAAATTACTTGAAGTGAAGTTCATTCATATGAGGATATCTTTATAAGATGGTTATTATAGAATTATTGAGAGGAGCATTCAAATGAAGACATGCTCTTAAGATGGGCACTAGTCTTGCTGTTGTTGTCAGACATCATTAAAAACATATTTCTGGGTTGTCAGACATCATAAAAATGATTAAACTATATGGAGGTATTAAGTAGGAAATGCTTTGAAAACCACCAGTTTTGGTGGCTTGGTTAATATTGATCTCCTGCCAGCTTTAGTTGTGTCACTCCTTGTCTATTAGCTGTATCGGAGATTTTTTTTATTTTTAATTTTTTAATTTTTTAATTTTTAATTTTTTTTTCTTTGTTTTTAATTTATTGAAATCTTTACTCAGTAAGGCATTCTTTGTGAGATCTCCCCTCCTGTTCCACTGTGTGCTGTTTTGCACCATTGATTGGTGTTAGATGATAGAAATATTGTGTGATGTTGTACTGATCCCTCGCAAAAACCTACAGACTGTAGGGTGCCTACACCACGTCACATGTTCATTAAATTTAGAGACTGGGTGGGTGTCTCCATCAAGCGGGATACCAACTCTCATTGCCTTTAATTCCCTCCATGCTGCATGTTCAGTTAGCAGTGCCATTAAATCCAGAGATAGGCAAGTTCCTCCATTAGCTGGGATACCAGTTCTCATTGCCATTAATGCCCTCCATCATGCCGCTTGTTCTGAGCATGCAAGTGCCTCCATCAGGTGGCATATCAGGTCTCATTGTGCCATTAATGCCCCTCGATTCAAAGCACGATAATTCATTATGTTTTACAGGTCTCCATGACTTAGAGACAGTTGTACCATTAATGCCTGATTCTGAGCGCATGATAACCCCCCCTCAATGGTGGTGAGCTTAAGTTTGTGCTAGTCTGGTATTAGTCAGTTACAGATAAAGCTCTGTCTGCACCGAGAAACAACTAAATTTGTTGTTTAGTTGTTTGCATGTCGATACATTGCAGGGGATTTAGGGATCCAGGGCTGTGAATCTGCCATTCTTTCAAAGGAAACCTTGCTCTCTATAAATATACTCATCGAGTTTTTCTTAGTTTTTGGTAAATTTGGGTGCTCTAGTGTTTTCTACATTGTGAAATCTATTGATTGGTGCAATTAATGTGTAATGTTACTAATGTATGGTTGTTCCTTTATACTACATCCGTTCGTTGAGCATACCTTACAACACAAACATTTGTACTTCACTCATTTCACTAGTAGGTCTGAGAATGTTGGTGCAAATTTAGGACCCAGTTTTTAGTTTAGTAGGCCAAAAGGGTTGCACTTTACCATAGAACACGATTAGTTTTAAATAGTTTAGACAATAAAACTTGATTCAATAAATGATTATTTAGTTTAACATAGTTTGTTACTTCCAAGTTTAAACCGAAATATAGGAAACATCTCTTTGGCATGTCCCAAAATATAAATATGTAGCTACAACATGAATTCCTATGTTGATAGGAAAAGCTTAACAGTGGTATTGTTTGGAATGGATGTAAGGAAGAGCTCAACTAACTATATTCATTCTGCATATGTTGTGATGTCTCTTGCTATAGACTTGGTACAACATGAAATAGTTAAAAGGATCTGTATGTATTTACCTTGTTGACTATCGTTAACATAAAATCTGTCACATCATTTTTTAAGGTATTACGTCCAGTAAAATGATAAATCTGATGGCGATTTGTAGACCCCAGTGACTCCAACAAAGAGTTTTTTTATCATTTCTAATACAAATGCAACCTCTACCATAGTTTGTCGTTCTTCAGGTGATTCTCTTGTGCATCCCAATCCCAATGCCAAGAGTTTATTCACACAGTTTTGAGTATCTCATATTGCTCTAGTGCGTCAATATTTTCATCCCTCAACAGGTTGCTATCCATCACTTCCCCCATTTTTATCGGGAAAAAGCCATGGTCACCCTCTTAGGTAGGTTCCGTCCCCTCTACAAACATCACCCTTTGTTGACACAGTTTTTCCAAATCCATATTCTGTATTCAGGCCAACTAGTCATCAAATTTTGATTGAGGCAACTTAGCAATACTTATATAATCTGTTTTTCTCAATTTTGTGAAGTTCCAAACCTGGGGCAACATAGCCAATGGATCCTTTTAGAAAAAGTGTGGAAGTGATTGAGTCCATCGAGTCTTGACAGACAAGTTAATTGTGCAATGCCAAAATCAGATAAATGTGTTGTCATATTGCTATCGAAAATGATATTGCCGGGCTTTATATCAGAATGCACCACTTGAACAAAACTTTTTCGATATTGCTGGGATTTATATCATAATGCACCACTTGAACAAAACAATAGTGATGAAGATATTTTGTGATATGTGCTGTCTATGCATATCTGTACTCTGGCTTAAGTTCAATGCATACACATCTATCTTAGCACTCTACTCTCCAGCGGGATACAATTGATTTTCCAAGCTTCCATTTGACATTAGTTGGAGGACCAAAGCTTTGAAGTGAGGGGTTGAGCAACTTGTAACTCTAATAAGATTTTGGTGCCTAATTCTCCTAACCACATTGCATTATGTTTTGAAACTCTTGTAAGTTTCTTCATTTGCAACTTGAGAACCTTGACCGCGACATCTATGCCATTGTGTAAATTCCTTTATAGACTGATCCAAAACTCCCAACTCTTTATCAAGTTTGCCTCATTGAATCCTTGAGTTTCTTTTACAAGATCTTCATATAAAATCACTGGTGGTCCAAATTGTAGTGAGAAAGCTCTTGGGAAACTTAAAATTTAGTCAGGTAACCGGACTCCAGAAGAATCCAGAGAGTAAACAACATATAAAAAGGTGCTGCCACCTTCAATTGGTACAATCACATTTTAGAACTGATTGATTTATTTCTTTCAAAGTAGTAGTAGGGGGACACAGAGGCAAAGCATATTTGCTGTCCACAAAGGCCAGGATTCCCCATAAATGAATTGAAATTAACATTCACAAAAATCCTTAGATTGGGCATTTTCCCCTAAAATTCTTGAAAGAAAGGCTCAAAGAGTGAAGCATTTAAAATCACAAAAATCCCTTCTCTGGGGATCCTTAAATTGTTGAAAGAAAGGCTCAGAGGGTGAAGCATGTCTAAGTTTTTGAGATCTATCCTACAATTTTTTGAATTCACCCAACGAATATGAAAATTGGACCTTGAAATGTATTATGAGAGAGATTGAGTTTAACTAGTCCCGTGTGGCTTCCGAGTGCATATGGCATGATACCAATCAACTGGTGAAAAGTAAGTACTATCAATAGTTTGAATGACATGTCTCTTATCTAGAGTGACATGTCTCTTGCTCAAGAGACGTTCTCCATTAAAAAACTCTCATTCACAAAATGTGATCTTTCAACATGAAAAATGAATGATCTCTCACAAAAATGGCATAAATGGATTTTCACACATATGTGGCATAATTGTTCTTCTTGAATACACTGATCAGATTCAAGTCATACTCATCATCAGTGAGATCGTCTCGAAATCCTGATTTTAATGGCTGTAAACACAACCACTTTCTATGAAATTCTGATACTAATGGCTGTGAACACAACCATTGTCTCGAAATTCTGATGCTAATGGCTGTAAACACAACCACTTTCTATGAAATTCTGATACTAATGGCTGTAAACAAAACCACTTTCTATGAAATTATGATACTAATGGCTGTAAACACAACCACTTTCTATCAAAGTGTCAACATGGCCCATTTTCATCACTGCATCATCTCGACTTTTGTGCAAGACTGAATTCACCCAACAACTATGAAATTGGACCTTGAAATGTAATATGAGAGAGATTGAGTTTAACTAGTCCCGTGTGACTTCCGAGTGCATATGGCATGATACCAATCAACTGGTTGAAAGTAATATCAATAGTTTGAATGACATGTCTCTCTAAAAAGTGATATGATGTCTCTCTCTAAACCCTTATCTAGAGTGACATGTCTCTTGCTCTCTTTTGCTCAAGAGACGTTCTCCAATAAAAAAACTCTCATTCACAAAATGTTCTCTTTCAACTTGAAAAATGAATGATCTCTCACAAAAGTGGCATAAATGGATTTTCACACATAAGTGGCATAAATGGATTTTCACACATAAGTGGCATAAATGGTGTTCTTGAATCTGTTGATGAGATTCAAGTCATACACATCATCATCACGATCGTCTCGAAATTCAGATTCAAGTCATATTCATCATCATCATCACGATCGTCTCGAAATTTTGATACTAATGGATGTAAACACAATCACTTTTTGTCAAAGTGTCAACATGGCCCACTTTCATCACTGCATCATCTCGACTTTTGTGCAACGACTAAAATGATGAATTTCCTGCAAAGGTTCAAATCTCAATGTCCTATTGCAACATACAAGAATTTCCTACAAAGGTTCAACTCTCATTGTCCTATTGCAACATACAAATATCACAAACACTTGGAACATACATCCATCCTTTTGTCAAAACAAAAATAATCAAAGTGGCCAAAAGCATCAATATGCCTCCAAATATGGCGATAGCTTGAAAATTGGTTGGTCAAATGACAAAACTGGCTATGCGTTCCTTGCAAAAAATCATGAAATTTGAATATAAAGTTGACTATGTTTTGAAATTGTTAAATATGGGCCTCTAGGGAATCTAGAGGATTCTTTGCAGATTTTTGCCTCAAGGTTCCATTACTCAACGTTTTGCTTATGGAATATTCATTGCTCAAATCAAATAACTGTCTATGCTATCAAATTCTTGGCAAAAATTCGGTTCACATGAGTATAAACTTACATATTTCTGACCATGAAACCCTGGGCATAGGCTCATGGGAATATGTTATGCAACCAGCTCAGAAATAACATATCAACAACTTAGAAAATATCCTCTTAACAATATAGTAAAATAATTTTCTTATTATAGATTTTTCTTGGAAAAGAATTATTGAGAGTTGGGTGAAAATGCACAATGTTGTGTAGCATTAGTGTGATAAATATGGGATAGTGCAAAGCATAGTTTTGAAGATTAGTCTAAGTTGACTCGTACCTAATCAACTCAGTCAAGTTGATTGTTGGTTGAACGGTTAATTGTTGGTTCAATGGACAAAAGATCTTGCAGGCACAAATACCAAAGGGCAAAATGGAGCCCATCATGGTGTACTCTTTGTAATTCTCCACCACTGCTACCTTCCATGCTTCCTCAAACTCCTCTCCAACCTCAATATTAGTGCTAGTAGTAGCATGAGCAACAACACTACGCTTAGCAGAACTAGAAGAACGCGTTTTCCAAACTACACGAGAACTACTTCCCTCACAAGTCACCATGTTCCATGCTTGGTCTCGGTGTTTCTCTTCCTTCTACTCCTGGTTCAACTACCATATCTTCATTGGAACCAACACCCCGAACTCCACTAGACAACGATTCACCATTTTGTATTAGTGATTCGCTATTTGTACTAGTGATTCGCCATGATTTTACAAGATAATATAATCTCGTGAGAGATTCACCAAAAAATTATATATACATATTATATTATTAATAAAATCGCCTTCCATTTTTCCTATGTATCATGGGGATTCACCTATTTATTATATATATAAATTTAGGGGGGTTCTTAAAATTATCCCTGGACATCACAAATAGATTTAGCTACCAAATAATAATCCAATGGGATTTTTTGCAAGCAAGTGGTGAAGATAATTATTGATAAACTGCTCTCTTGCATATGGGTATGAATAAGAAAAAGGAAACTATGAGGGAGAAAAATATTAGTAAGATATGTTAAGTATCGAGAAAATTTGGAAAATTTATTGAAATATGATATTGGCTACATAGATTTCAGAAACATTTGCATTTCTCCTGATCATTTGGAACAAGCTAAAAAAACATATTTGGAATTATACGAAAATTGGGACCTTCAACTTTCTCTATGACATTTAGAAGTGCAGAACATCGATGGAAACCATTAGTAGATACATTGGTCACATTTTTAAAAATATATTAATTAAAATGATACCTATAAATTATAAGATGATGACATTGATTACCTTATAAGAAAATATCCAATCACATGTAGTTAGTAATACAAACACAAAATTAATGTTGTAAAGTGAATGATATGTCATTATAGTACATTCTTCCAAAAAATATCTGACTACAATTTCATAACAGAGTTTCAAAATAGAGGAACCAAACATGAACATGGACTGTTATGGATAGAAAATGCTCCAATATATGGAAATCAAAGCAATCCAGAAATTGAAAACTTTGTCAACAATTACATAGCTTGTGATACAAACCATTTGGAGCTAGATGTTGCTAAATTTCATAAAAATCACCATACAAGAAGCTTTAAGAAGCGAAAAAATTCATATTGTAGATATAATTTCCCCATTCCACTAATGAAATCAACAATGACCATTGAACCAATTAGTGTATTCAATAAAAAACTCATGGAGAAATCAATATCACTTTTGGAATTTTTGGAAAAAACAAACTACAATGATTCAATAACCCATCACAACTTCTTGATAGAAGTAGGACTAACAGAAGGAGAGTACATACAACTACTAATATGTACAATAAAGAAACCAACAATTTTTCCAAAAAAAAACCTTCTCACACTTGGAACAACAGTTTTTCAAAGGATATGCCTACTATATGGAATCAAAATACATATGCACAATTAGTGCTAAATTCATATGTTGCAACATCATATTTTAGTTCATATATGAACAGAATTTACAAGTCTATGAAAAATGCATTTATGAGGATACACAAAGAGCATGAGAAAAATCAATTTGATGCTATGAAAATAATACGTAAATTCAGAAATACATTACTTAATTTCCGACAAATCTCAGCTCAACAAGCAGTGCATATAACACTTTCATTGCCATTGAGTTGTAATTCAATAGAATCTATATTCATAAAAACATATCTAGTTGATGAACACACATTTATTATTAAAACACCTATTCTCTTAAAACAAGAACCCGATGATTCAAAGGATGTGATGTGCCACCCCATTATTGAATACTACATCAGACGCCCATGTTCCATTAGCAAAATCTACCTTGCATAATTTGTACCAAATTACAAGAAAGACGACACACACGTATAAAAAAGGGAAAAAAAATGTTATAGGATTTTTCAAATATAAAAAATAAAATGATGTTAAGAACTTTTGTAGAGACAAATTATTGTTGTATGTTCCATTTGAAAAATGTGAAAACATGTTGAAACAAGGCTTCCCTACATGGAAAGTTGCATATACATTACATAAAAAAACCAATTCACACCAATGAAGCTAAATTTACATATAAATTCAATCCAACATGGGGTGATTTTGAGACTGCAACAAACAAAATAAAAATTTCTACGAATACCAACCAGATAAATATGGGAAACCAAGAAAATATTTTCCTGTGTGAGGAATATCATTTGCAATTTCCAAAACAATCTGAGATGAAAAAAATAATCAATCTTTTATTTCAAACAATTTCTCATCCATTTTTAATGGAAGACAATGAGTATTATAAACTCAGAATAATGTTGAACAGAGAACAACAAGAAATTGTAAAATACGTTGGAATAAAAAAAATGAAGAAACATCAATGAACCAACTTATCTATTTATTACAGGTGGAGCATGGGTAGGAAAAAAACTCACAGCAAAAGAATTTTTCCAAATTCTTGTATGAATATATGATTCACATAACACAATTTATCCTATGAAGAAAAAGGGTATAATATTAGAATATACACGAAATTCTCCATAAAATGCAGGTGGAACATCAATCCATTATGCATTAATATTTCCTTTTAACAAGTCTCAATTATTTCCACTCAACAAAGAAGTATTAGACAACTTATCAAAGGTAGATCAAGAACTGCAACTAGCTTTCATAGATGAAGTCTCTATGATCAATAGTCGGTTCTTATATTATATTGATAATAGACTCAGAAGCATTAAACATGTACAAACCAAATACTTTGGAAACATTGAAATAATATTTTGTGGTGATTTCGACCAAGCACAACCTATTCAAGTCTCTCTAATTTTTGAACAAACAAGAATCAACAATAAAAAAATCACAGATGATTTTTGGAAGGATAATGTGAAGTGCTTCCAATTGCACATGACTATGCGATAAAAATATGAGAGATTCATGTCAATTTTAAATAGAATTATAAAAAATAATCAAACATGTGATGATATAAGATATATTAATATAACTTGCATGCACATTGTACCAAACGATCCAACATTTCCATATTTATTTTACAAAATAAGGACGTTGCAATGCATAACAAGAAAATGTTCCTAAAAATTACTATTTATATTATTATTCCTTTGCCTTAATCCTCACAAATCTTTCAAAGAATACTGGACGTTTACCCCTGATGATGGACTCACTTAAGAAGTATGAAGCGTTGGGTTATTAAAAATACTCGAAACAGGTTATTCCTCTATTTTGAAAAGAAAATGTTAACGCTCATGCTTGGAAATGAAATTTTAATCAATGCAATTTATGAAGATGATGAGAACAATGGAAATTTTCTAAGGAATTAACATACAACTAATTTTCCTTCACAACTCGCGATAAAGTTGAACATGCTAGTTGAAATGTATGCTTGCAATTATGATTCAAAAGATGGGCTAGTAAATGATGTTGATGGAATAGTTAAACCATATACCCATAAAAATAAGTTTTATGTTCTATGTATTAAGATCCATGACCCTAATATTGGTCATCGGCAATCTAGAAAACTGACTTATTTATATACTTCAGACATAGCACATGATTGGACACTAATACTACGAATATAGAAAGAAATTCTTATCACACCAAACATGGATCATCTGAAGATACATAAAAAAATCTCAATTCAACTCACATGTGCATGCACGATACATAGGTCATAGGGTTTAACCTTGGATAGGCTTGGATTCGACCCTACTGGAATACAATTGCATGGATTAGTATACACAACTCTATCACATGTGAGAAACACAGAGTCATTGTATTTGTTGAATGCTCTCACAAACAATAACTTCAAGGTTAAGGAAAAAGTAAATTTTGAAATGAAACCTTTGTAAAGAATTGAAAAATGGAAATTATAATATGATTATTCATGAATACAATCATTGTGATCCATATCCATTCTTTCACTAAACACTTGTTATATTCATGCACATATTAGCGACATATGCAGTTATTATGGCACAATGAAATCTAACATCTTATGATTATAGAAAACATCTATGTCACTATGTATGCAAAATGAGTACTTCACAAATTTCGACTACATATCAAGTTGCATTAAGCATGGATTGGTGATATTGATCAAAAAGCATATAACTATGCTTGAACACAACCATTTCGAAAAGCAACTTGTAGAAGAATTTTTGGAAAAAATAATAGTTCACGGATCACAAATCATCAATATTCGATGTATATGCATCACCACATGTGAATTTTAACAATATTTTGGAAAGTCATTGCAAAATATTTACACCATATAGATTTAAATGATGTAATGTTCTGAAATGGAAATCAACAACTTTTACACTACTGAATAACTCCTTTGTCAAAAATATGAACAAGGCTATGTCAGAGATGGACTAAGAGGGCTTTTACCAGTTATTCACCTCTAAACAGAGGATGGGAAACAGAGGCTATCTGGCCCTTTCTCAGGCTCTACTTATAGCTATGCAAATATTTCTTCCTTAAGAAGATCTTTCTCAAAAGGATGAGCGACAGCAATACATAAACATGAGCTGGAAAATAGCAGTGAATGCATAAAATTCAAAAATGCAATAAACCCTCATATTATTCTCATTGATAATATGGTAACAGAAATGTGTACAATATCTCGAGGAAATGATCACTCAAGTTGAGGAAAATCCTTGACTAAATACACAAGTACAATGAACATGAAATACACTGCTACATATATTATGCCCAACTATAACTGCGTAGTCTATGAAGGAGGACTGCTGAAAAATAATGATACAATGAAGATATGGCAATATGATGCTCAAGTAAAGAAGGGGGAGATGGATCTCAACCCCTGGAAACTATAATAAACAATCCCTAAAGTGATTGGCTACAATACATACAAAATGGAAAACCTGCAGAAATGTCGGAGTTGCTGGAGCAGCTGTAACTCTAAAATGAGAACATGAAGGAGATGGTTGAAAAATGTTGCATAAGTTTATATACCTCCTCCAATGGAAATCTATAGTGAAAGGCTAATCCTTTCACCAAACATTTCACCATCCAAAATGCCGGTGCAACCCCTCACTGCAATTGCACTCAAGAACTGCGCAGTCAAGGAGAGGAACTACGATGTAGGTGATAGGAAGAGATTGGCCTCCTACCAAGATATGAGAAATGGTGTTGATATCTCCCCTATTGATCTCCAAGATGTATAAAAGCTTCCTCCTTTTAAATTTGAGCTCCGGAATGATGATGTGAGAACCTCCACTACAACCCCAACAACACAATGGCTCTTGCTACAAGAATCACTGCACTGAATGGAATAGATTTGGCCTTGAGCCAAGATGTGGAGAAGATGAAGATAAAACCTTCAAGAGATTCTCAAGAAAGGATGGAATCCTTGAACAAGACATCCCTTGTGCTAAACAGCACAGCTATCACAGTTGCGCAACTGTAGAAAGAAAAGCAATTCGAAATATCCAAGCTTCCTCAAAATGATTGCTTTCCCATCCTTTTATGAAAATGAAGGCTCCTTAGCCATGGACCCCACACATTAGGGTTTCCTCCTCCTCATGCAATTTCGTAGGCTTCCCAAGCAAGCCACACCTCCATCTATTGCGTAGTTTGACTTGGTCAACATGACCTAGCCCTCTTTGTAATTAACCCTTTTCACACATGGGGTGTGCAAACAAGCTCCAATGATGCTCCTCTTTTATAATGTGAGGGATTTTATTGATGTTTTTCATAACCATGGGCCTCCTTACCCATTTATTTATCTGTAATATGATATAATAAAAATTTTAATGTTCCATTTAGCCATGTGCTAAAATGGGAACATTACAGTCCTCCCCTCCCAAATGTTTGTTGTCCTCAAGCAACTGCAAGGATAGAACTGAAGAATCTCCACCCAAGGTATGGAGTCTGAAATATGTTGAGGAAAATCTTCCTCATGTTAATCCTCCATCCCCCAAGCAATCATCCATACAAAATGAGTTACCCTCCAACATGGAAACTCCTGACAATCATCTTCCACCTTTGGCTCCTGCAATGTAGGTGGGCTGAAAATCTGAGCTTGGTAGAAAAAATAGCCTACCCCACGCTATCCTCCTATCCAATTAGGATAAGTGTAGAGTATATGCTGATATTGGGCTACAACAATGTTTCCCTCAAGTGGAAAAATGAAGACTAGACCTCCAAGGATATCTTCTCCAGCGTTATGGAACATGCTGTCCCAAATCACCTCATATGTGATGAGTTGGTAGTCACCACCATATGGTATCCAATCAATCATATGGCTCACCTAAAATGGAAACAAGTGTGTTTTTGTAGTGGCCACATGTCCTCTCATGCTCCCATTAGAACATGCAATGCAAATAATGTGGAAGATTTATCCCCCAAGGGACACATCCAACCAATGTGCCATCCCCCCCATCATGCTCTCAACAAACACCAAGACATCAGCATTATAATGAACCATAATGAAAACCATTCTTGCTATCATATGTAGCAAGGGAGAAAGACAATGGTCCCTCCATTTTAACCAATGTAGTTTGACCCTCAACTACATAAGAGTATGACAAAAGGTGTGACCTCTCAACCACTTTCTTGTTGTTCGACTCTCCTCAAATGCATGGAGGAAGTGAATGATATACGGTGCAAGTTGAGTAGGTCCTCAAAAATAAATTTCCTCCCCATGTCCTCCTAAGGAGTGTTCACCAATAGTGCTCATGGCCTCAAGTAGACCATGGGGTCCAGAAAGAAGAATGCCCCTCCTTGGAGCAACATCTTGTACATATATGGTTAAGGGATGAATATATAAATCATCATGCAAATAAACAATACCATTACCATAAGTTCTGCTCATGCAAATGGAGTGGCTCAAAAACGAGTCTCCCCCCATCCTCAAAGAGAAAAGAGGTGGTTTTGCTGACTCCTCTGAAGAGTTATGTATCTACTCCATTTGCACATGATCTATGCATCTCCTCATATGTTGATATGTTAATATCATGCAAGCAAGATGATCCTGGGAATACTCCACCAACAATCCGGAGCTCCCACATGGATCCATCCTCCATAGTGATAGCATTGATGATTCCTCATGAAGGGAATATGTCATATGGTTATCTCCTCTTTTGACATTTCTCATGCCAAAGATGCAAATTGGAAGGCTGCTAACCTTCCCCTACTGCTTCTGCCACATCGCATAATTTGAAATCAGAGTGGGTGGAAATGATATTGAGGGAATGGCCCCCTCCTCCTTGAGTCTACCCAAGACTCTCAGTGCTGTGAAGTTGTATCCCAAGGTCTCCACTCCTCTAAAAATAATGAGTGGTGCCCCAACATGTGAAGCATCTCCCATCAGTTGGTGATGTAGTGGTATCCCTGGCAGAATTTCTCCATGCAGTGAGACATCATCCTCAAGGGGTGACTCCATAGATGGATGAACAATTCTTTCCATGCTTGCACTGCGCAATCCAATCACCCTCTTAGGTGCATCGTCCTCCAACTATGAGCAGGGATGTGTACTCCTCATCTCAAGATGCTGGGTCTTCTCCCTACTTCCTCCTTATGTCTCGATAGTGATACACCTCCTCAACAATGTCACATGTGTGCCTTGATCTCCATGCATGAGATCTTGGGGAATTCTTTGCAAGGATGCAAGATTCATTCTCCTTGGAGCAAGAGCTCCTCATTCCTCTGCATGAGGTGCTATATAGTCTCTGGATAGCACTGCGTTGTTGCCCTCAACTCCCTCAACATAATTGGGCAACCCTCTAACAATGCTACTAAAAATATGGAATATCTCCCAAAGTGGAAGCAATTCCTAATCATCAAAAGCCAAGGAGTATCCCCTTTTCACCATGATAGTGCTATCTCCTACTCTTGTAACATTGTTCATCATGTGAGAGCACATATTCCTTTTCTCTCTCCAACACCACCCAAGCAAAAAAATCCTTTGTTGCCTCCTCCTTCTCTTAGAAAGAGAGCATGCCAAGTGATGGCCAAACTCCTTCAAGAGTAACCAACGCAGCCAAACCTCTTACTCCTCGGTATCATAAATCTGTAAGTGGATCACTAGCCCCTTGCTCCTCCTCCACCACATCCACTAAGCCATGTGTGGATTTCTCCTTCCTTCCTTCATCCTGTTACTCCTCCTTTGAGGACTACCCTCATCCCATATCAAACCTCTGCATTTCATGGGATTTTGAAATACATATTTCCTGAGGATCAATTTGACCCTATGAGGACCCAAATAGTTGGTAGGATAAAAACTCCCATCATGATATGTGTGGCACAAGGAATTTCCACCATGGTCATGAGAGAAGCTATCCATATGAAGATGTCCCCCATCTCCTATTTGTTCCTGTGAGAAGGAAAAACCCTCCTCCAACTGTTGAAGAACCTTGCACTCCAAAAAGTGTGGGAGTGCACCTCCATTGAAATCTCTCTGTGAGATATCCTTTGCATCACTGCTCTTGTATAGCACAGTATTATTCTACTACTCTAAGTCACCTGCATGCAATTATGTAGACCCATCCAAGGTGTTTGCTGAAATGACAAGAAATGGATCTCCAATCATACCTTGGCGAAACTTGGAAGCCCCTTGCAAGGCTGCAAGTGTTACTTCCTCATGAGTATTGGCCTCCCAAACTATTGAAGATGAAGGTTGCTCCTCCATGGTCTCAACAGTGTTGGTACATGCCTCATAAAATGGTGGTGAGGGCTCCTCCCTCTTTTCGCCAAATCTGCTGATCAATCTTTGAGAAAACTTAGCAAGGTTTGAAACCCTCGCATGGTCTAGATGGCTGATCCACCAAATTTTTGCTTCACCTTCTAAGTTCAGCGCTGAAACTTCTACTACCTCTTTCTCTACTATAGGATGTAGCAGGAAAAAGGCCTCTAGCTTCTTTTCCCAAACCTCTGCTGCACATGTGAGTGATCCATCAAATGTGGAAAATAGAAATCTATTGCCTCTCATCATCCCGTGGCTATGGGGTCTTCCTTCTTTTTTCTGCTAAATAAAATGTGGAAAAGTTAAAGTCTCTGGGGAGACTCTAGGGTTTTCTCGGTATTTAGCTAGATACTCACTTAGAATCTCGAATTCCAAGTGTCTTCCATGCTTCTTCTCTGCTTCTCTGTGAGAATAGGAAGTGCATGGTCCTTCCTCTTCTCCTCCTTCAATATTTCTGACCTCCTTGGAGAGATCTCCTCTAGATCTGAAAATAGATGAGAGAAATCTCATCTTCTTCATCCTTGGGCTCTCTGCTTCTGAAATTTGAACTTCATAGGTTGTGCCAATTTCGATGCTCTGATACCACTGTAATGTTCCGAAATGGAAATCAGCAGCTTTTACACTACTGAAGAACTCCTTTGTCAGAAATATGAACAAGGCTAGATGGACTGAGAGGGATTTTACCAATTATGTCACCTCTAAAGAGAGGATGAGAACTGGAGGCTATCTAGCCCTTTCTCAGGCTCTGCCTATAGCTATGCAAATATTTCTTCCTTGAGAAGATCTTTCTCAAAATGATGAGCTACAACAATACATAAACATGAGCTGGAAAATAGCAGTGAATGCATAAACTTCAGAAATGCAATAAGCCCTCATATTCTTCTCATTGATAATATGGTAGCAGAAATGTGTACAATATCTTGAGGAAATGATCACTCAAGATAAGGAAAATCCTTGACTAAAGACACAAGTACAATGAACATGAAATACACTGCTACATATATTATGCCCAATTATAACTGTGCAGTCTATGAAGGAGGACTGCTGCAAAATAATGATACAATGAAGATATGGAAATATGAAGCTCAAATAAAGAAGGGGGTGATGGATCTCAACCCATGGAAACTATAATAAGCAATCCCTAAAGGGATTGGCTACAATACATACAAAATGGAAAATCTGTAGAAATGCCAGAGTTGCTGGAGAAGCTGCAACTCTAAAATGGGAACATGAAGGAGATCGCTGAATAATGTTGCATAAGTGTATATACCTCCTCCAATGGAAATCTAGAGTGAAAGGCTAATTCTTTGACCAAATATTTCACCCTCCAAAATGCCGATGCAACCCCTCACTGCAATTGCACTCAAGAACTGCGCAGTCAAGGAGAGGAACTGCACTGTAGGTGATAGGAAAAGATTGGCCTCCTACCAAGATATGAAAAATAGAGCTGATATCTCCCCTATTGGTTTCCCGGATGCATAAAAGCTTCCTCCTCTGAAATATGAGCTCCGGAATGATGATGTGAGAACCTCCACTACAACCCCAGCAACACAATGGCTCTTGCTACAATAATCACTGCACTGAATGGAATAGCTTTGGCCTTGAGCGAAGATGTGGAGAAGATGAAGATCAAACCTTCAAGAGCTTCTCAAGAAGGGAGGGAATCCTTGAACAAGAAATCCCTTGTGCTAAACAGCACAGCTATCACAATTGTGCAACTGTAGAAAGAAAAGCAATTCAAAATATCCAAGCTTCCTCAAAATTGTTGCTTTCCCCTCCTTTTATGCAAATGAAGGCTCCTTAGCCATGGAACCCACACATTAGGGTTTCCTTCTCCTCATGCAATTTCGTAGGCTTCCCAAGCAAGCCACACCTCCATATATTTCGTAGTTTGACTTGGTCAACATGACCTAGCCCTCTTTGTAATTAACCTTTTTCACACATGGGGTGTGAAAACAAGCTCCAATGATGCTCCTCCTTCATAATGTGAGGGATTTTATTGATGTTTTTCATAACCATGGGCCTCCTTACCCATTTACTTAGCTGCAATATGATAAAAGAAAAATTTTAATGTTCCATTTAGCCATGTGCTAAAATGGGAACATTACAAATGATATCATAATTATATTGGGAGACTTCAATATTGATATGTTACACTGCAATCAGAAAAGAAAAGAACTATAATCCACATGAACAACTACAGTCTCCATTTTCCTATCAACAAAAGTAGTAGCACGCATAAATCATGTATTGACCATATGTGGTCAAATGTAACTAATGTACAGTAAAAAATTTCATATTAGACACATATTGGTCTAAGAATGACACAATATTTCTTGTCCTTCAACTATGATATATATATATGAAACACCTTACTAAATTGCAAATTTTGATACCTTTGGAAATATGTAGAAATATTTTTTGTCATTTTTATTTTACTAAAGCATACTAGCATATTCCTATCTATAATAAACCAAATAATAAGCCCATATATATTATGCATCCAATTGTACATTTACATATATGACTTCATATATTCTTGAATTTGGATTCTACCAATAAAACCCTTTCCATTTAAACAAAAACAAATGAGAAAAAATAATGACAACATGGAACATGAAAGAAGAAGGTATATACTTTTTTCTTTTTGTTTTATACGGTTTTTATATTCTTGTTTGGTTTTTCCTTTTATATGGTTTTTGTCAACTAAATATATGCTCCTATTCTATAACAATATGGTAGCCACTAAATAAGGAAAAGGGAAAATAGGTCAAACAACTTAAAAACAATAAAAAGTGATTGGACACACCGAAGAACAAGCTCAACAAGAAGCTACCAAACAGTATGCCCATAATCATCTCCACCATTTATTTTACTTCAATTTTGCTTGTCACAAATTACTTACATTCATGCAGTTAAAAGATTTTGTATAACTAATTAGAATGCAATGTGACAAATAATTTTTAAAGATGCCATATATTTTCGCGTTTGGAAAATCAAACTAAAAATATGTCACTGTTGTTTAATTGCAACAGGGTAACCTCTAATGAAGAAATAGAAAGAATAATTCAAATAGATGATGCAATCCAACCACAAGCTCTAAAAAGGTATGTTTATGAAAACTATACAAATATCCTCATTTTTATTTAGAATATTAATGCCCACTATATATGCATTCTCTTTTTACAATTGACTAATATACATATGTATAACTAAATGTATATAAACCAGAAAATGTTGGAAAAGTGAGCAAAGCACTAGTAGCCAGTCCTCCAAGACAACACAACAACAATATATGTACATGCTAGTTATCATAAACTCTTCATTCATTTCTTATGAAAAATACATGCGATAATATCCAAATCATATTTAAATATGCAATTAATATTTTTACTGCAAGTGAAATATAAACAACAAGAAGCGAATCAACCATTTTATGAAATGATGCATTAAAAAGGTATGCATATGAAATGTGACACTATAATTTATTTATAATTCTATATTTTATGGAAAAAACATAACATCATAGAAATGTTTATAGAAGTATCTAAGTAAGTAATTTATACAAGAAAAAAAAGATACCCCCAGTTAAAGTATCAATTGAATACTTGAATATACATAATTGGATAGTTGTTTGTCGGAGACACAATGGTTGTTTATCGCACATATATCGACAATGAAAACAAAGAGCGTTGAATATTACGTTCTGATTTGACATATGATAGAGGAATGGTGACCATAACATTAACTATACTTGCACACTTAATTGAGTGACATGAATACTTTTTTTTTTACAATGGAGAAGTATATTAATTACAAATTTCAGAATACTTCCTAAAAATATTTATGATCATGGTGACTGCGATAAAATAATTTCCCTTAGTGAATCAAGCACCATAGAAATTGTGCCTAAATTTTGCAAAGAATATTGTTTCATTCTAGATACAGCCATTAAGAATTTTGCAGACAAAAATGAAATGTACCAAATTTGTATAATCGATCCAATTGTTACACTTTCCGAGAGGGTTGGTTTGCATTACATACTACATATCAAAGATAGAGATTCTCATAATGAAAATGCAGCAATATGTATTTTCATACCAATTATTCTTACTTTTTAATAGATAATATGCATTAATTCACCATATAACTATTGTAAATTTTCTCTTACAGTTACAATTGTTCGACACATGAACAACACTTTATTTCAATGGAACAACAATTGCAGAAATGAGAATTTCCCCTGATCCTTTTCAAGAATGTAAAAAAAAGGGCAAACTTCAAAGAAAAAATATTTTGAACAACAAAATCAACTTTCATAACTAAACTTGGCATAGATGCGGTAAAGAATCTCAGGAAACTAACTACATCTACTAATGTCGGAAGTATAACAATAATGATCTTTTTGCTAACTTTGTATTTAATATGTAGTATTTTACATTAATATTTGAATGTATTATAAATAATTCGAAGGTATGTTGATGGAATCAAATTCATATTCAACTCCATTTGAACATGTTTGTGCTATTTGTAACTTTTCTATCAGTTCATCCACATGGATCAACATTGGAACATTCTATTATTCAAAATGAAGTAATATTTGTTGCTTCATATACAAACATTGGATAAATGCTACAATAAAATCTATCAAAAACAACGTTGTGCATTTCACCATCAGGGAACCTTTACTACATGATTTACTTCCTCGTTTAAAACCCATGTCGTATGAATTATATCTGCAATAGAAAGCTACAACTTTATACATGTTACATGATCTCAATATTCACAGTTGGTTCATATTGAATGAAGATAGCGAATTTTTACATGTCGACTCACAAATTAAAGGTACATCAACATATGAATTAACATCTTTTCTTTCGAATATGTCCTCTGTTCAATTGATAATTTCATGAATTTTTTTTAACTTATTCTTTGTTACACAAATCACAAAAAATAGTGACATGGAACCTATTGGAATCCAATAGCTTTTTCAATTCCATTGAATTCCTTCACTTACACACCCAACAAATGAAAAATTCATCCGATATTGTTTCATTATATTATGGTGTTATTATATTAGAACTATTAAACTTTCAATTTCTGAACATTTACCAAGAAAGTGTACTTTTTTATCCCAGAAAAAAATAAATAAATAAATTTTTTATATATCTGATAAAAAGTTACATCATATATGCCACAACATTCCATTTGTTGTTTCATCACCCTTGAGGGCCACAGTGTTACCTGTCCACAAAAATCAGCTGATATGCACAGTATAACAAAACCCTAACACTCAGAAGTGTCGTAGAAAACAACCAAAAAAATTAGCCATCAGAACGAGCTATCCAAGAGCTGTTGGGCCTCCCATATGGTAAGACAACCCAAATAATGCCAATAAGTATATAAAAATTGTCTCATAATATGCAAAAGATATATAACAGTTGTCCAAAAAATTATGTACATAGATACTCCAGGGGATAAACATCATGTGCCGGAGAAAATATAAAAAGATAAGTCAATATATACCGTATTTAATAAGGTATAATGTCTGACACACATACAACACCAAAAAATTTATTCGTTATGTACCATGCCACCATATCATCTTGTATGACATCCTTAGAAAGACTGTCATCTGCCTTGTTTCATTCCCTGTAAATATGGCATACACTAATAAGTACAAAAGAAAATTTCAAAGCATATATCTCTTCAAGGATAGGAAGTAACACAATATTTTGACGTATCTGTGCATTGTTGAACCATTTTATGATATTCATAGAATCGTCAAATATTTGAACTCAGTCAATACCAAGGTGAATGAGCCAACATAATAGAAGTTTTCGAGTAAAAAGTTTAGAATAGTTGTTTGTGCCACTACCAATGCCCATTGTTGCAGCCAAAGAACAATTCAAATTTTTATGAATGACCACAAAGAAATTGTACTTATGACATAATACTCTTCTACAATAATTTTTTTATTATCGTAATGTTGCATAAATTATACTCATTATCATTATGCGCGATGAAATGGATTAAGGACAATTTTCTTATTTTCTTTTCTAAACTCAATTCATGTTTCCTCCTTTTCTTTAATATTTGAAAGTTGCATTTAATCATGAACTAGGTACTTTATCACCGGTATTCTTGAATTACTTGCAGATGAGTTTGATATCTAGTAGTAATCTAAAAACTTGATAGTTTTTCCCATATTTAAATGGAATTGTACTATCTTTGTGCCACTTTTACCCATGCACATTATAAAGTTAATTCTTTCTAATATTTTTTGAAAAGAAAAAAAAAATTGATTAGAACTTTTTATACATCTATGATTTTATTATTTTTATTAAAAATCCATAGTTGAATTTTTTTGGATCTATTTTGATTTCCAATGTCACATAATTGTTCTTGTTTGAAATCCAATTACTATTTATGTAATTTTTAGAAGTGTTTCTTTGAAATTCATTAGTTTGATTTTGAGCATTCCCTTATCCTTTCTCAGTATGAAATAAGTGGATATCTTATATGCTATGAATACTTCTCTTTTATTTCCAAGGATGGTAGGATATGCCACTCATGATGCAATACCAATGGCTTTTGATAATACGATGGCTTCAGGCATGAATGCATGGGAAGCTTCTATAGCTACGCATGGAGAAAGCCTTATTTGCAAAGATAAATTGTGTAAGCTTTAGCCTATGTAAGTTCCATGCACATGACTCTATATAATTATTGTGTTAAATTTTGTTTTTGAATATTCAGTCATCAATCATCATGATACACTAACAAAAGTTGCATTGATTTTTCCAGAAAATATCTTGTTTTAAATTCCAATAGTTTATATGTTACATAGGCCTCATTATATCAGAACTATTTTATGTATTCAATACTTACTACTTACTCTCCACGTTGGTTTTCCAATTACTAACTGCTTGAATCCTTATTTTAGGCTGAATTCCCTTGCATATAAAGTGTTATAGTGATACATCTCTAAAATGGAAGATTGGTTTTCCACATACATACATAACATGTCTGGCAGAAACTCAGGTGAGAAACAAATTTGTAATTCCATTTCCATGTTATCTTATTTCTTTAAAATGTAATTAGAATATGGTCTAACTATAATGAATAATTACAGGAAGAGATGCTTGGTGCAGCCTTATTTGTAATGGTCAACTGTGTAATATTTATCCATAGTAAGTTCCATGCACATGGATTTCTCTACTTACTATGCGATTTTTTTTGAATATTTTCAATCATGAATCATCGTGATGCATTAATGAAAGTTGAAATTCATTTTTATAGAGAAGATCTTGTTTTAAATTTCAATATTTTATATGTTAAATAGGCCTCACTATATCAGAACTATTAGATGTATTTAGTGAAAACTTATTTCCTAAGAAAATTGATCTTTTTGAAGAGTTTAAATTTTTAGTGAGTAACTCTAATGGGTTTGATGATTTTTCGTTCTTTTTGTGTGTTTCTAATGTGTTAGACTCTATCATATTTCCTGAATTTCTCATTTCCATTCTCCTATCAGGGAATTTTTTTCTTGGTGTGGTTTAGATATATTCAAAGAAAATAAACTATCCTTACCAAGACTCCAGTGATGCTTTAGCAAAACTAAAGCAATCATTTAACTCTGTACAAGTGGGCCTGCCACCTGGAGCTACTAGTGCACCATTTCATTCAATTACTTTTCCAGAGACATGTGAATTTGATGATGTGGAGGATGAATTGAGATATGGGTAAACTTTCTCTATTTCTTCAGACAAGAGAGTTGTGATTGACGCATAGTTAATTTTTGAGTGGATATTAACAACCTAATTCCTTGGATGATGCAAGATTCCATATATGCATGTTACCACTCGTGATCAGATCACATTAAGTCATTGGCCTCAATTTTTTTATAGTAGACCGCATTTTGGCCCTGATGGAAAGTTCTTAATGTAGTCTCTAGTCACTACCATTTTCTTGATTGAAAGTAGTTAACATGTTTTCATGTACATATTATGTAATGCCCTTTTTTGGTTAATGCATAATAGGTTCTAGGAAGATTGGATCCATATGCAATGATATATGTGAATGAGGTTTGAATATTTTATTTCCTGTGATTTTATTTCCTTTATTGTTTTTAATCTTTTAATTATTCTTTTTTCCTTTATAATCTTTTATCATCTCTGGTTTCCTGTGAAGTTAAAATGTGTCCTTTAGAATTTAAGTTTTAACTGAATGGTGTGTCCTTTAGGCTTTAACTAAATTAATTACAATAACATATAACTCCACTCACATTAAGATATACACAAAATTGAGTTTCCAAACTTGTGAAGCTTATTTCAAGGTCAAATCTAGTCATTTTTTCAATTATATTTTTAATAAATGTTGATTTTATATATTTCTCATGGTTTGTAGGAATATCAAATATATAGAAATTCTCCTTAGCCTCGATTTCCAAGCCCTTTCATACCATATGTTATGGCTCATTTTCATTTACTTTTGAAATATTTCTCAAAACACCAAAAAAAACATATATGTTATAAAATGTACAATTTTTTGTATACCAACTTTTTTATATATGTTGGTGTATTAACATTATGTGTGGAGATGTGAAGGTGGGTTGAGTCGTGCTTATCCGCGTGCATAAAAGTTCAAGAGTCAGGTTGATTGATGCATTTAGAACATTACATGCCAGGGTTGAGTCGGGTGTCCCCACCTCCACTTGCCACGTCATCCCTACCTTTATCGCACATCGCACATCACAAGCTCAGGAGGAATGGAACTCATGAATATGTTATGAATGTTGAAATGTGAAGTGTGACAAGGGTCGGATGTGATGCAGCTCAGAACTATGATTTAATATATTCCAATCGCACATCGCACATCGCAATCTCAGGAGGGATGACACTCATGAATATGTTATGAATGTCGAAATGTGAAATGTGAAAAAATTTTGTATCGCCAATTGCGATTTGCGATCAGCCCCACCTCCACTTGCCATGTCATCCCTACCTTTATCGCACTTCACAAGATCAGGAGGAATAACGCTCATGAATATGTTATGAATATCGAAATGCGAAGTGCGATAAAGGGATGGACGCAATAGTTTTCAAAGGAAATTTTGAAATAATTTAAAGTCTGGGATTATGTGTTGTTGCATTGTTTTATGAAGAAACATGAACATGGGCAGTGGACTTGGGTAAGTGACCCAACGCAGAGCAAATGAGAAGAGAAGATGGAATGCTGTGGGCACGAGAAGAAGAGGAAGCTTCGGTCAGAAGGAGACATGATAACATTGTTTGAAATGTAGAGGCATAGTCAGAGTCGGGAAAAGGGAGCACATGGAGGCACTGTTGGAAAATAAACAACTGGGTCAAGTCACGAAAAGATGCGTTATTACAGAACTGTTCGAATACCACATCAGAAACAGAAAATACATGACAGCAAGTAGAAAATACAAATATTTAATTCTGGAAGAAATGTAGGGCAAGGATGTATGATCTGTCAGAGAAACACATCAGCACTTCAGGGAGATGCATCAACAAAAAATCGTATTCAACAAAAAGAATAATATTTCAATTTTTAATTTGTTTTCTTTGATTGTTAATATCAAAGCTATAATGATGTCCTCAATTGCAATGTAATAAGAAGTATTAACAGTTTAGGTAGTCAAAGTAGTTTCAAGAAGTTCTAGCAGTTACGAACTGTTTTTGAGGTATTTAAGCAAGATAGAAAGAAAGAAGAGGGTTTTCGATTTTTGGACCTCTGGAAGACTAAAACTTTGGTACTTACTTTTCGGAGGAATTAATGAAAGAAGCATCAAGTTTCCTGCAACTGTTGACGGTGATTCATTTTTTCTGTTCCATTTTGTGTTCCTTATTCCTTGAATGAAATGAAGTAAAGTAGTTGCCGGTATCTTAATTACATCTGTAAGTAAGAGTTAAATAACCTTAATTTGTGCTCCTTCGTTCCATCTTTCTTCCTATATAAATTCATCCTGAAATTTAAAGTGATAGATTATGTGTTACAGCATATCATTTTGAGTTTCTTCTACAGTTCTTCTTTTCCATTTAGATATCAAAAGTTAATGGCATTGTAGAGTCTTTCAATATGAAGATTATTAATGGTTTAAAAGAATTATTTTCCAAAGGGATTGAACGAAGACCACCTGATATAATTAATTTTGTGACACATTTTTTAAAAATGTCTTAAGAATTGATTCCTTTCCAAAACCAAGGAATTCTCTCTTAGATTTAACATTTTCTGGTGCCGTTGTTGAGGAAAAAGAGACGAAGTTTATTTTCCCTGGGTTTTTCACATATTTCCTCTGGTTGTTCAGTGAGGAGGAATATTTTATTGTGTTTTTTTTTCTCAGAATTCTGGCTCACAAAAGGCCTCACATGAGGTCGGATACCTCACAGCAAAAGGTCCTTGCTTTTTCAGACCTTGAAAGATTGGTTTCTACAAGGGTTTGAAAACCCAAAACCCCTTCAACAGTCCTACACTGTTTGCTCCTGGCAGTAGTTATAGTAATCCATTTTTTGAATATATCTCTAGAGTACTTCTTTTCTTGGAAAAAGATCCACCTTTCACACAAATTTATTTTCAAGAACCTAAGTTGGAAGAACACTCCTTTGAGTCTGTTTCTTTTACTTTTACTCAAGCTCAAAAAAATCCAGTTGTTGTTCCCTCTTCCATTTTCCATAAAGCCACTCCCATATCAGTTTTACCTCCACCTCTGTTCATTTTCACAACAGGTTCATCGACTGCATCCAACCAAGGAACAATCAATCAAGGTGCAAACATGGCAACACCAACCTTTTTGTTGAACATATATGTTCCACTTAAACTTCCACAACCAATTAATGCAATGCCTCAAGAGTATCTTAAATTAATCCCACATTTTATTGGAGAAGATCAAATAACTGCAGAAAAACACTTGCCTTTGTTTTGTAATTTTACTAAAAATATGAATGTAGAACATCTTGATGTTGTAATGAGGATTTTTGTTCAGTCTATGGATGGAGAGGCTAGAAAGTAGTTTAAGGGATTTAAAAATAACTCTATTAATACATGGGAAGAAGTGGAAAATCAAATCACTCAGAGATGGGGTGAAAAAAGGGGTCATGGATATTCACTAGTAGAATTCCATGCAATTAAAACAAAATCAAATGATAATATATCTGATTTTATCAAAAGATTCAATAAATTACATAACAGTTTGCCTGTAGAAATGAAACCCCCTCCTTTTGGAACAAATGTGGTTTTTGTTGGGGATTTTGAAGCCAATTTTATTTTCACACTTAAAGAAAGGAGATCCCCTACTCTAGAGCAGATACAGATAAGTGCTTTAGAAATTGAAGCTAACATGACTCCAACCGGGAAGATAAAAGAAAAGAAGACAGTTCAAGAGAAGGGAAAATAAAAAGAATAATCATCACAAAATCAAAGAATTGATGATATGAAAAAGGTGATAAAGAATTTGTCAAACAATTTAGGAAAGATGGAATTGGAAAGTAAAAACTCCCAAAGACCGGTACAACACAACAGAGGAGGATTTAATCCTCAATTTAGAAAAAAAAACCCTGCAAATTTTGCAGAGAGAAAGAAGAGATCAAGATCAGGTCCAAGCACCATTGTATATAGAAGCAGCACCCAGACAGTCAGTAGAAGATGACCAAAAATAAGTTGAAGAGAAAATATCTTCTATATACACAAGAGAAGATGATGAAGAGGAATATTGTGAGGGAGAATATGCTGAAGCTGAAGTATCTTTTGATCAAGATGAAATGGATGAATATTATAGGAAATTCATAGATTTCATGCAAGCTGAGTTACATAAAAATTATGATTTAAGGTCTAGAAAGAGATCTAGAGTGCAGGATAATGAAAGTGAACAGAAATATTCTATTCCTCCTCCAATGGTGACTCCACAACAAAAGGACCCTATAAAACAAGTCATTAATAGGGAGAAATCTGTAAATTCAGTTAATAAAACAGATGTGGAGCACGGTGGACCTTCCCAGAGAAAATCAGTTGATACTAATATTTTGGAGAGAGTTGTTCCTGTACCTGAACAAGCAGAAAATTCTAGAAAGATTCAAGAAGAACCTGAAAATAATTTTAAACAAACTCATGCTTTCAGTTTGACAAAAGAGTTGGAGAAGGTAAAAATTCAGGTACCTCTTCTAGAATTAGCTAAAATACCAACCTACAAGAAAGAAATTTCAGAATTTATTAATCTCACACAGATTAAAGATATATGTGACACTGTGAACTTACAAGAAGAGAATCCAGTGGTCACCTTTGGTCTGCATGTAGAAGAATTAGATCCTTCTATTCCACCATTCTATATTTCTCTGTTGCTTCGTGATTTTACTCTCCATAGTTGTATGTGTTAGTCATCAGTATTTTTCACTGTCTTTAGATGACTATAAGATGGTTATATATTTATGAAAAAAATATTCATTCAATATCTTGAGTTTCAGAAATCTCACTGCCTTCATTATCCTTATAAAATTATTTTTCCTATTCATCAAATTTTTTCATCTCAAAGCCACCATGTTGCTCCTAAAAGACTCATTATGGGAAAATACTTCTCATTTTCATCCTTCTTTCCTACCTGAGACTTCATTGCCCTATTTTCTCCTGTCAATAGACTCCACCTTCATTATAGGTTTTCTTGCTTCCAACTCATTCTCATGTCCCTTTTGGCATAGTAACCTATAACAACACTTTGTTTTCACTTGAAAACCTCCAAGCCAAATTTCAGTCAAAATCAAGTCAAAGGACACCCCCATTAGGTCATTAGGGTTTTCACATTTTTTAAGGTTATCCTTGGATGTTTCAGGCACTGATTTTCCTTTGCTAGAATCTAGTTCAGATGTAATAGAATGTCAAGACATGGTTATTCAATAAGGACTTAAAATATTTCCAAAGAAGATTATCTCCTCAGTTCAGAACCTACTAATGAGAAAAATGGACAAATTTTGGCACTTCTACAGGAGTGTTGAAATATTTATCAGCAGAAGGTATTGATAATGTGGACTATCTACTCCTAAATGAAAATAACTTACAGCAAGGAAAAAGGAAACACTTTGTCCTGAAGATGACTAGGGTTATGAATTGGTTAGTCCATTGGAATGCCAAAGAAGTGATCACTTGCAAGAAAATGACATGGAGGAAACACACAAGTCCAAACATGAAGAAATTCTATCGTAAAAGGGCTATAGAGAACTTAGAAGTCAACACTGATGATTGTTGTGAAGAACTGCAGACAATTAGGGTTTTGAAGAAAGTGGCCAGGGTAGGTGGAAAAGATAAGTTGAGTGTTATGGTGGAAACTACAGAAGGTTTTGAATATTATACTATGTGATTAATCCTAAGAACTTGTCAAGATGAACCTAACAAACCTCAATAAGCAAAATTAAAGTCACCTCAATGATTTCAACCACCTGCAAAGAAAACGTGTCAAAAAGGGTTAGTGAGAAAAGGAAAAGATTTTTAAAAGTTTAGAAAGTGGGGTTTCAAATATTAAATCAAAAATCCATTTTCCTATAAAGTCCATTGAACATTTCAAAAGATTCATTGTTGCCTTGTGAATCATTAGAAGTTTCAAGGAGAGAAAAATTTGTGAGTTTGAAAGCATAATTTGGGCAAATTTTCTTGGCGCTACGCGCTTGGGAGTTGGCGATGCGCCCCTGGAATTTTTCCTCCACGCATTTTCTGAAGACGCTGCATGCTTGGAAGTGGGCGTTGCACCCTTGACATAGCATTGTGATCTCTCCCGATAGGACCCTATGAAAAATCCTTGGCGTTGCACGCTCAGCTTTGCGTTTCTCCCTCAGCATTGGCGTTGCGCGCTTGGGCAGACAAGGTTTCTAAGCCTTTCAACCAGTCAAATCACATCAAAACTCCTTCAAATATTTTCTCAAGTATTCTAAGGCACTGATAAGAGGTAAGTGCATACCATAACGCATTTTCAAAGCTATTTTATGATTCTTAATTGAATGGAAAGGAAACCCTAATCAAACCCTAAGTTTTAATCTTGAAATCACTTTTTTACCATTACTTCATCTTCCTATAAAGAGTATCAGTCAAAAAAAGGTTCACTACATTTATTAAGGGTTGTTATTCATCTTTCTTGTCACAAAATCCATTCCCTTCATTCACTCATTCCCTTCATTTGAAAAGTTGTCATTTCATTACCCTCCCTTCATCTCCTTTCACATCAGCCCTAGGGTTTTCAAAACAGAGTTTAACATGTATGAGGGAGAGGACAGTGGCAGTGGTTGTGAGGAAAAAATTCCAAGGATGCATGATCACAAGGGAGGGAATATAAATATATGTGAACCCCTCAATACAAGGGAACTCATGGCATCTCCCCTTATTGTTTCTTGCTTCAAAAACATGGGCTGCTTTGAATTTTGTGAGAAGGTGCAGTAAGTACAAAACCACCCAGAGCTAACAAGACTATTCATCATTAACCTACATGACAAGCAATTCAATCTTGCTGGAGTTACATTTGATATGTCCACTGATGCTGTTGTTGCTTACACAGGGATACTAACTGTGGGAGAAAAGTGGTTCAAGCAAGCAAACCTAGACATTAGCTATTTTGAACCATACCTAAAACCTAGGTATAAAGATCACCACAAGTCCATCTTCCCTTTTTCTCATCTTCTTGATAGATATGCACCCATGATGAGGATAATAATGAAGTATTTCACGTGTGAGGGAAGGTTTTCCTACCTCTACTCATACCACATCTGACTTCTTATGCATTTCACTAGGGTTAGGATGCTGCATATACCATATTAACTTTTCTAAAGCATTGAAAAAATGGCCTACATAGTGAAAAAGAGAGATTACCCTCAGCAAATGAAGAGCCTATTCCATCATTCACTTATCAATGTGGTGGTTATGCACCAGCTCCAGCAGAAGAATATTCCATGGGAGACCTTCATTTCCAATGAGGTTTTCACTACTCCACATGGCCATCATCAGCAAGACATTCCTTCACCTTCTTATCCTCCCATTAATACTTCTCCATCACTTCCTCTTGTTCATACATCTCCATCCACTCACATCCCCTCACCTCATGATGATCCTTCCTCATCACCCTTCCATAATCCTTCAACCTCATCCCATGATACCAAAGCATCAAACAGTGAAGAGAGTAGTGAGATAGATGTCACTGAGATGATTGACACATAACCTTTTCCTTTGGCATACCGGAGGGGATATAGGCATGTTCTTGCTGCACTTGAGGAGCAAGGGGCCATGCCTTCTTCACCATCAAATCAGCTTGATAAGGGTAAGGAAAAAGTTGCAGAGAAGGTCATTATTGAAAAGGAGGATGAACATGAAACTGAACAAGAGTTTAAACTTATTGACCTTGAGGATGAGGATGAGGAGAGAATCACCAATATGCTGATCAAGAGCAAGGATGCCAAGATTAGTGAGCTACAAGCTAATCTTGGTAGGGAAAATAATGTGATCAACTTCCTTGATTTAGAAAACCAGTAGTTAGAGATGGAGAAAGCCATCAGTGAGGTCAGGGAAATCAGAGATTGGAAAGAGGCCGAAAAGGCCAAGGCTATGCTAGATGATACCTTGGGCACTACAAGAAAAAATCACATTGGTGAGGGGCGAAAATGGTCACCATAAGCTCATTGGTGAGGGTCAAAAGAACATTTATCACCAAAAACGGAACGTCACCAAAGGTGGCGTCGCCGAAAGTATAGGTGTTGTGGTGACATTCAAGGTCCATCACCAATAATGATTTATAGTGATGAATAATGATCGTCACCATTTCATATGAGCAATGGTGATGGACAATAGTCTTCGTCATAAAAAAACTGAACGTCACCAAAGGTGGGGTCGCCGAAAGTATAGGTGTTGTGGTGACATTCAAGGTCCGTCACCAATAATGATTTATAGTGATGGATAGTGACCATTACCATTTCATATGGGAAATGGTGATGGAAAATAGCCTCCATCACCAAAAAACTGAACGTCACCAAAGGTGGCGTCGCCGAAAGTATGTGTTATGGTGACATTCAAGGTTCGTCACGAATATTGATTATAATGACGGATAGTGACCGTCACCATTTCATATGAACAACAACGATTTTTTGTGATGGAAATTTCATGGCCGTCACTATTGGTGCATATATATGGCGACGTTCATTGACCGTCACCATAAACGCATTGGTGACATCAAGGTCCGTCATGAATAATGACTATAATGAAAAACAATGACCCTCACCATTTCATATAAACAACAACGATTTATGGTGACAGACCTTTAATGGTTGTCACTATTGATGCGTATATATGGTGGCGTTCGTTGACCATCACCATTTCATATTTTGGTGAGGGTTGAAAAATGTCACCATAAGCTCATTGGTGATGGTCAAAAGAGCATCCGTCACCAAAAACTGATCTTCGTCATTCCCTATATATGAATATCAAGGCACGATGGAATCGAACCACCAACCTCTTGCTTGTAAAGCAAGTGCTCTTCCATTGAGCTAGCACCCTTTAAAGAATTAGACTTTTAAAAATTATATCTTGAAACTTCATAGATTGTAAATTCTACAACTTTCAATAAATTAAAGTCTCAACAATCTTTTACTAAACAAACAAAACACCATCGACATTGCAGGTACCTACCTAATGGTTATGGAAGTTATGAAAAGTAGGTGAAGGGAAGAATTATACTTTTAAAAATGATACATGGACTACCACCACAAGAATCCCCCAAGAGAGATCCAGTGGGAGAATCTCTTGAATCAGATTCAATGGAAAATGAAGGACTAGATGAAAGAGAAAGGCCTCAGCAGGATGGTGAATCCACCACCTCGAGTCAAGGAATAGAAGAGGTCCTCAGAAATTCTTACAACACTTTGAAATAGAGCTAAGGGTATAATATCTACTTAAGATCTACTTATGAAGATTTCTTATGTATAATAACTCAAATAGACAAGCAAATCCACAATTATAAAGTGATTATTTGGCATTTCAATCACTAATTTCAGGGCCAAAAACCTAAATAACCTAAAACACTCAAATATCCTAAAACAACGTGTGAAATAAAGACAAAGAAAAAGAGAATATGTTCTCGAACAATAATACAAAACAAAGACAAAGAGAATATGTTATAGAACAATAATACAAAACACATCCAACATTTTGAAGTATTTGACTTGTCTTGGTGAACATGCGTCCTTAGCAAATACAATGTAGCAATACCTTCCCCACAAAAGAGAAGACATGTCAAAATAGTATGTTTGACACAGACAATCATAAATATGCCACAATAGCTACTCCATTCAACACATGCACAAGCAATACAACTTAGATGTTGATGGCAAAGTGTGGGATAGAAACAAATATCCTAGATGCTAGTTGTCTCACAACAATTAATTCAGATTTTACATATTGGTATGATGTTGTGGTGAAGTTCCCAGTTTCTAACCAAAAGAAAAAGTAATAGATCAACATAACATACACTGCCAACATGTAACCTAGCCAATGGCTTCATCATATGCCTCATGCCAGGAATTGGATTTTGCATACTAGACCAGTGATAGTTAGGTTCTAAATTTCAACCTGATTATTTTAGACAGCGTATGAGCAGCAGTAGAGAAGTCCTATAATATTACTTCCATCACATTATAGTGATTTTTTTGTAGCATTTTTTTTAGTTTTAGGGCTCATGTTTCAAACAATTTTAACATGGTTTTAAGGTTCCAAAAATATCATGGGAAAGTCTCCCTTATTGCAGTATTTGCAGTATTTGGTGGTAGCCTCCATGAATAGTTTGACATCAATAATCTTGTTATAATACAACCATTTTTAGTAGCATGTTGTCATCCTCCATGGTCTCCAAACAAAGCAAACAGATCACCATCCAAGCATAAATATAACTCAGCATATAAGATCAACTTTTGCTGGGAGGATGTGAGGTCATGTAACATACTCTTGTAGGATTATGAGGCAATATGAAGATGATATATAGAAGAAAATGACTGCAGATTTGATGGCAGCATGTGAAGAGCCCTAAACAGAAGATACAACAGTAGATATATCCTTTGATTGGTGGTTCTCTAGAACCCAATAGTGTTGGTCTTTCCAATGGTTGATACCTCCAACTGTGGTAAATTTTCACCAACAAATAGAACTAGGGTTAATGACAACACGATTATGGCTCTGATACCAATGTTTGGATAGATAGGGCAGCATGAAAACAAGTATAAAAATATAGGTGCAATCAACAAATGTTTCCAACAATGATGTGGGGTTTTTGGGAAGCTTGTTGTGGGATAATTTGAGGGATTTCAGACAACTTTTCAGCCTTGTGAACAACAATAATCTTTATTACTTGTTTGTGACTACATCTAGGGTCATTGTAAGAAAATTATAGCCAAAAATAAAACTCTAAATACCCATCAATCAGAACAGTTCATCTTTCCTTCAAGCATGAACCAATTTAAATCTTCATGTGTCTTCACCTTACAGAAATTTTGTGGCAGAAATGGTGGTGGTAAAAAATATCATAAGGGCTGTTAATATCTAGTGAAAGTTTTTTTTTTTGAAACCCTTGGAAACATACAATGAACCCTTGAACAAAGGCACTAGAACCTTTTTGAAATCCTTAGGTAGCATTTGAATTGGACATCAGTATGTCATTATAAACATTGGAGTGCTTTGATATTCAGAGGCATTTTAAGAGCCCTTTTCATATCTTACTTGGAGTGGTTTGTGGATATACCTCTCATTGTTGGGTGTTCCTAGACTAGATCCTAGCAATCTAAAGCATGTATCAGATCCTAGTAATCGGTTGGGTGTTCCTAGTAACTTGTTGGTTGTATCAAATCCTAGACCAACAGGTGTTCCTCCTTGGCAACATACATTCCTTAATTCATAGAGAATAACGTGAGGAAAAGGAGACCTTGAACCACATGTATATGCATAACCTTATGTTTGACCGTTAGCTTGAGTACAACAGCCTGAAATAGGTCCAGCCTCCTCATCTTAGATATTATCTAGGCTTTACTCAGACAGTGCAGTTGATAAATGGGTTTCAACTAACCAAAGTTTACACCCAAAACCACAATTTGAACTTAGTTCAGGCTAGCAATGGCAAAATTGGATCTTCTAATCATCCAAAAGGTTATAGAATTTCAACATTCTAATTGCCCCATTGCCAGGAAAAGCCAATTCTTTGAGTGTAGGAACCTCTTTTTTTATATAAAAAGGCAAGGTTATACAAGTGATAGAAAATTACTTGGTTATATAGGTGGTAGAAAGGTCAAAAAGGAATTTGGCCAGCCCAACTTTAGAAATGGCATCCACAAAACCATGTTGCATTAGTTTAGGTCCTTCAATCTACAAACAACAAAAATGGACTGCTCTAGGGTTTTTTCAAGGTGTTGAATCCATATATGTACTCAAAATTCCATTTTAAATAACAAAATTAAGATTTGGCCAAAAACAAATTTGGGGTAATAAGACAAAAACTCAAAAATGTAACATGTTTAGATTCCAAAGATTACATTTTTTGGTAGCCACAGTGCATGGGTTATCTATAGTTGCACACAATCCATGCTATGTCTTACACTGTGACCTTATCTTAAGGCATACAGACACACCCTAGTCTAGTATTGACTATGTGAGTCTCTCTATATATATCATTGAATGTTCTGCTTTAGCTTATCCATCCATCCCTTGATCAGTCAATCAATCGATGATGGTGAAAGTGTCATCCATTCTCTTGCATTTTTGGTGCATTCAAGTTTTCATTCACCTCTGCAAATTCCATGCTAGCAGTCAAGGGCACAAATGGGAATTGAATCCAAGAAATTTGGAAGGGAAAGGCAAGTTGGCTCATTATGGTCATCCCTACAGAAATATCAATGCCCCAAGTTTCTTTCAACTTCGCAAAGGCGATCTGTATATAAATCTAACCAACTGGGGAGCTACCCTCGTCTCCCTCGCTCTCCTTGATGCTAAAGGTAATCATCCCTAAACCCTACCCTTCAACTGCTTTACCATCATTTACTTAGAGGGAGCTAGCTCATTAAGTATTGGTATTTATGCATTCAGGCCATCTAGCAGACGTACTTCTTGGCTATGACAATATTGCCTCATACATGGTATGTATTTGCATTTCCCTTTGGAAATTAGTACTACCATCATATGCTAGAATTTTAAGATAAATTTACAGTTTCTACTGACATATTGGAATGGATCTCAAATGTATGTGTTACCATGGGGAATATGAGATTGTTTATTAATGCAGAACATGAGCTCCAGTAGACCTTACTTTGGTGCCTTGGTGGGTCATGTAGCCAACCGTATCAAGGATGGAGAATTCACACTAAATGGAAAAACATATCAGCTGCCTAAGAATGATGGCAACAACACACTCCATCGTGAAAATCTGCCTTTTCTATTCTGCATGCATGTTTTATCCAGCTAACTAGAGCCCTATAATGACCACTACTCAAGAATAAAATCTCTCTTTTTCTGTATATGTATGTTTGTTTGTGGAGGTCTAGAGCACTACTATTTCAGGTAACATATGTGTAGTTTGGTGATCTGAATGAATGCAGGAGGGCTGAGAGGCTTTGACAATGTCCTGTGGGAAGTGAAGGAGCAGAGAGGCTTTGACATGCAGAATTTTATATGAAAAAAAGAGTCTTTGAGCCACAAAGGAGGGATCTAACATAATTTTGTTGATCCCCTACAACTATCAAGTGTTCAGCAAAGGAGGTGTTAAAACAGGTCTGCACTATAGCAGAAGATACAACAAGTACCGCTATATTGTATGGTGTTCCTATCAAGCGCTGAGGCCCAGACTTAACCATAAAATTTCCCCCCTGTATCAGTCTTAAAATTGGTTTAAATAAATGCCAAAAATGATGCACAGGTCGGCTCAAATCAGTATGTCGGCTCCTTAATCAAAAGACACGACTGTTCAGTTCATACACAAACAACTATAAATAACTAGTCATGCTCATCATTTTGGAATGAAAATTCGGTGAAAAATATAGTGAGAATTCAGAGATAAAACAGGAGGCCAAGGAGATTAAAAGGGAGATCATAATTACAACGTTTTGGGCTAGAAGGATATATCTCTTGCAGACCTATTTGCACTTGTGGAAATAATTTTTTTCGGAACTGAATTCAGGCCTGAAATTTTGGCCCTATCAAAGCCTGAAATTTCGGCCCTAACAAGCCTGTAACTTCAACCTTTCCAGAAGCTCGGACCTAAGACTATTCTCTTCAACTCAGACCCTTCTAATTCGTACCTGTGGTGAAATATGTGACCTTGCAACAATATTATAATTCGGATCTATAGTGGCAGTTTTGAAGACAAATTTAGACCTGCAGATCTCTGTTTTTGGAATAAAATTTCAGAGAATTCTTGAGAGGAACAGTATTGAGTTTATTTTATAGTGAATATATCTAGCGGACCTATTGAAGAACATCTATTTCACACGACATCCATTATACTTCATTCGAGAATCGTTGGAAAGCACTCGATGAGCTCTTCGACATGGAAACCTTTGCATCAACTTTTGAAGATATAAGTTTTTCGGGTTTGTAAAATCCATTTGGATCATAAAATCTGAATTGTGCTTTCAATTCAGTAGATCTGCGTAATATTCTGGTAGGAAATAATTAGTCAGGTTGCCGGGATTAGAAAATTTAACACATTCAAACTGTAGTTGATTAGGAAAATTGTGATGGAAGTTAATGTGAAAATATTTTTCCCTAATTTTTGGTCATTTGTCCCTGATACAAAAGAACACCTCTCTTTTTCATGTCATTTGCTTTAGAGTTTTGATGACAAAGGACAATATTCCATTATGCTATGAATCCTGTCTAGAAATCTGGACATGGTTGGAAGGTCTTGTTGTTGAATGCTTGATTATTTCTTGAATTACCACCATGGAATCTCCAATTACCACCAATTTTTTGACCTACCTTGCACACAACATAGGACCTTAAAACAATGCTAGGGTTTTAGTAAATTATTGTAAATTATTGTGGTCCTCTAGGGTTGTAAATAGCCACCCCTACACCTGCCACTCCTAAGTCACTATGGTGACTTTATTGCACATCAAACTTTATATTCTAGCACTACTGTACTATCCACAGACTCTAAGTGATAACATTCAAGTGACCATCCTTTTGGAAATGAATCGATGGCTTTTAAATTTTAATGCTTAGTAAGAATTTCTTTTAGTTGTCCAAGTCTGTTACTCTATCTTAATAATCTACTATGGGTGAAATGTTTTGCCATTTTTCATGACCTTGTTATGAGCAACACTTTACATATTGTATGTTGTCTCTGATTTGGAAAGGAAGTCAGTGTTGAAATAAAAGGACACTGAAAATGGAATTTTTTAAGAGACCACTTTCAAGCTTTGGGCATATATGGGACAATATTCCATTATGCTATGAATCCTACTTTATTCCATCACTATGGTGACTTTATTGCACATCAAACTATATATTCTAGCACTACTGTACTATCCACAGACTCTAAGTGATAACATTCAAGTGACCATCCTTTTGGAAACAAATCGATGGCTTTTAAATTTTAATGCTTAGTAAGAATTTATTTTAGTTGTCCAAGTCTGTTACTTTGTCTTAATAATCTACTATGGGTGAAATGTTTTTCCATTTTTCATGACCTTGTTATGAGCAACACTTTACATATTGTATGTTGTCTCTGATTTGGAAAGGAAGTCAATGTTGAAATAAAAGGACACTGAAAATGGAATTCTTTAAGAGACCACTTTCAAGCTTTGGGCATATATGGGACAAAAGTATCCTTTTATTTGTTTTGCAGGGACTATTTCTTGGTTATGTTGGAGTAGCCTCAAAAAGAGTTTGAATATCACTCATATCCTGTTGGTAGCAAATGCATTGGTGCCTGCTTATCCAAGGGATTTTAAATACAAGCAAGTTGAAGGTTAGTGATCCTCCCTTTTGCTGTTTTAAAATAGCTTAGTTCCTATTTATCACTTTGTGAGTATGTTGGCTACAGGATGGGATTCAAATTCATTTGGAGTCCATGTTATAGTCCATGATATCGAAATAGTCTCCTTTTACTCTTCTTATTGTATTGGTTTATTTGTCTAAACATAATCTTTTATGATTTCTATTTGCATATGACTAGTATCAATGATGTTAAGGAGGGTTTATCTCACTCAGGGTGCCATATGTAAGCAAGTGACCAATTACTCTCTGCTTGGTTTTGTTAATGGATTTGTTTGTGTAGACCTTCTTTTTAAATAGAAAAATACATCTCATATATACAAGAATTACAACAGCAGAACAAAAAGCGGAAGGATATATAAAAGGGAGCTTATATTCTCTTGTTTGTTTCCTTGAAATACATATCCTAGGGAAACCCACTAGGCACTCCCCTCATTCCAAGGATAGTACTTAGGGTAAAATAGGATTCTTCAAGGCTTGCTACAGCAAAATGTAACACCTTAGTGCAAAGCTTTACTAAGTACTCTAGCTCAAGGGCAACATAGGGATCAGTCACCACTTTCACCTTAGTAGCTACTCCTCTGCTGTTCTATGGATGGATGTCCCCACAATGGAGGCTATCTCAGAAAATCTTGGAGATTAAGTAACCTGAGAATTCTTAGGCTAAATACCTTTCAAGGATTCTACTAAATACACACCAAATTCCAAGGATATTATTTGATAAGGTCGGGCTCCGAGTTAGATGAGGGAAGAAATTCGAAGGACCTATGGCTAAGTCTAGAGGGCTAAGATAGTACTAGAAATGCTCAATTAGATCCCAAATACATGATACTTTTAATTTAATGATTGTTGTTATAAATTAGGGTTTATAATAGACAATTTACTGCATGCAAAATTTATGACAACAATAACTTGCTACGAGGAGCCTAGTCATGCTTGTTTTTCTCATATTCCAGTTCAAAGAGCATTTCCACAATGAAAAAAAAGCCTTGTTAGAATGGCCAGAACCCCGGAATAAGCCATATAGCCTAAATATATTCGTATATCTTGTGTTCCATTCATAGAGACCGTTTGAGTGGAATGATTCCAAGTTGTTATAAGTAAGGGGAGATTGACCTGTTTAGATAAGAGGTAGGGCGTAGTCAGGTATTGCATGACATTCCTTTTTTGCAAGTCAAAGAGCCTCCGGTAGGTAACATTATGTCGGTCCTCCAAGGTCATAGGAATAATCCCACAGTTGAGCCAAGATCAGTGCTCTGATACCACTATAATATTCTCTAGAGAAAATTGAAAATGAAAATAAACAATTAAAGCACATGCACGCATAATATTTAAACACATAAGTTAAAAATACATTGAAACAAATTGTTGCAGTCCAACCCAAATGACCCTTTAAACCACATGTTCTACTCAAAAATCCATCCAATACTTTGTCCTATTTAATCAACAAGCAAGGAGCCCATCAAATTTTGCAGCAACATAGAATCCCAAATCAAAATAACAAAACAACTTGTATCTATCTAGAAACCAATCCTGGTGTTTGCTTCTGTCTTTAGTTTGAAATTTTCTCAATAGTTCTATACCTCAATATGGTTGATTGAAAAAGGAAATGTTCATGTATCACATAATTTGCTGACTTTTCCAAGGCATTCCAAGCTTCTTCATCAAGTTAGGTATCAACTCCAGTTTCCCAAATAACAAGGCACTTGATCTTGCTTGTCTTCTCATTCTTTTTACCTAAAAAAAACTATAGAACGCATAAAATCACTAATCTATTTTTTAGAACAAATTAACATGGCAGAACAGTGAATTGATCTAGGGAACCCCTTTTCATGCTGAAAGAGAGCTGGCCTAAAGTGAAGGGAGGTTCTATTGATATAACAGTCGATAAAACTTCCAAGGGTTGCCTCAACATTTTCAATTTGGACAATTTGGACTTGAGTGCAAATCCAGTAGGTAACAGGATCAAAAATGCTTATCCTCAAACAATGCAGGCATTGGACATATGGATAATCTGGTTTTCATCTACTGATTCCTAAGAAATACTAAAGACATGTATTACCGATGGAAACTACTTAAGGGTGAAAACATAACTATTGGAAGTAAATTTACACTCACCCTATGTTTTCTACCCCGGACAAGTTTTGGAAAGCTACACCAACAACCTTCTCATTCATGATTGTTGGGCCTCCACTGTTACCTGGGTTGATAGATGCATCAATTTGTATAGCCATAATATGAGAAGCCCCATGCACATATTGTGTCAGTTCTACCCTTGAGACAATTCCCCTAGTCACAGAGATATTGTCACCACCTGGAGTTGACAACAAAATTCATGTTATTAAAGATCATTAACCAGACCAAAGCATCTTTTGATTATGTTCATAGATTTCAGAAAGACATGTAAAAGATATGAAAATATATTAGCATTAACGAAATGATATAGGAGAAAATTGTCATGACATTACAGATTACTAAAAACACTACTTAACAATATTATGACACAAACATTAACTGCAATCCAACAAGGAACATAAAAATGTCTTCCAGACTAATAAACAAGAAATTAACATGCAATTAGCCAATTAATGAATTACTACCTTACCCTAATAGAAATGTTGTGCACTAGATGTTGCAATAGACACTATTTCCAATAAGTGTAAGCCATCACACTCAATTCTATGGAGAAGGACAAAATGACACACATTTCACAGTCCCTATCTTTTTTCTAAAAACGTAAAAGAAATTTCTTTACCCTGACAAAAGATAGGATGGCAACCATCATATAAAAGAAAGGGGAAAAAGTTTCATTGTTCCAAAATCACAGGAAGCAAGATATTCTTGATGGTAATAATCATCACATAGGAAAATGCAATTGACAAAACTTAGGTTTGCAAGGCATGCCAAATGGCAGATTGAGAGAAGGACGAGATCAATTCTCAAATCTGGTGGAGTTTTGACATTAAAACCTTTGATGCTAGATTACCTCCTTACTTTCACTGTTCGGATCTACGCAACCTCAAACAACAAAATGGGTACAACTTTTGGAAAAGCTACATGTTTTAGTACATCAAATAATACAACGGATTTCTAGGAAACAGGGCACATTATATATATATATATATTCTAGATGCACAAACACACATACATATCAAACAATACAACAGATTTCTAGGAAACAGAGTATATACATATATAGACACGCATACACACATACATATCAAACAATACAAAAGATTTCTACGAAACAGGGCATCTATATATACACACACATCAAAGGATACAACAAATTTCTACGAAATAGGGCGTCTATATACACACACATACACACACCTGAAAAGGAGATTTATACATAGTGCCTATATAAATGGGTGAGAACTTTGAAGTTACAGTATCATTGTTCCTGAACTGTATTTTTTCTATATTAGTCTACAAATATTTTTCAGCATCTAAGATGTCAGACCCACCCACAACTATTTGAAAAGACAATTAAAATTAAAAATTGTTTTTACTCGTCACAAAAGGGGCTTGCAGGTCAGTGAAAGTAGGGCATTGTAAATACGCCGACTATGGTTTCACACCCCCATGTCACATGTTCGCTCCTCATGAACTATTTCAAGAAAATTCCACAAATAAGGAAAATAGGTTAATGAAAATGCCTCAAATTCGTTACTAGAATTCGTTTGTTTAACCCTATCAAAAAATACCATATTTTTGTGGCTTCTAGTTCTGGCCTTTACAAGCCTTAAATAGTCCCTCTTACCCCCTGAAAATGCAAGGCTTATTTTGCATTTCTATTGGCATCTCTCTCTCAGTAACATAGCAGAAATTCATGGATTTTAGTGATAATTACAGGTTGCAACAAGAGACTTAGGGTGCCATGCACCTTGCTATTTTTCCCCACCACAATCCATCATCCAAGGAAAGAACACAAGTCTAGATATTGTAAGCATGAAGAGAGACCTGGAAGATGAACACCCTTGCTTGGAAGATGACATAAACATGCTTTATGGAAAGAAAAAGTCAAATAAACAATTGACATGAAGAACACCCTACCAGGGGAAATTGTCAAGGCAAAATTTATGGTGAGGAGTTATCTAAGGGTGCAATTTTTCCCAGCGGAGGAATGGGCCATCTTATCCCATTCACCGAGTTTTCCCAGTGCCTCTCGGCACACCATGGATTCACCGTTGCATTCACTACATGCAAATGGATGTTATCCGGTCCTGAATGCATAAAGTCCTCACAGGGTCTAGATATCTGCTTCGTCCAGCTCCCTCATGTGGAAATCCAAGAATATGAGGGACAATACATGAAGGTGGAAACCCTTGTATCAAAGTTATTAGAGAACTCGAAAGGATTAGCAAGCCGACCTGGTAACATTAACCCCTAACAGATTAAAACACTGAGGAATGGAAAGGTTAATCCCACCGATGCTAAGCGAATGCCCCTAATTTATCCAGTCGGGCAGCTAACACCCAGGTTGGATGGTTGGATTGGTTATGCATTAAGATTAATACTCTATGGGAAAAATTCCGAAGGCATGAATAGGTTGTAGCAAATCCCTAGAATAGTATGAACGTGCATATGCAGAAGCTATAACCACCAAAAACACAAATAAAATAGATGAAGCTCGACTACTTACTAATACTTACTAATTAGACCACATTAGAACATCCTCTTTATGTATTCATTCCTCAATCCATCAATCCTTACCTCATTCGTTGGTGAAGCCAGCGATCCTAGCCATCCATCCCACAAAGACCAGTCTATTTTGCTACATGACTGGTGGGATTTTCACCAGTGGCAATATCAATCGAGCCTCTTGGATGAAGGTGAGCAGGTAAAGGCTGAAGGACAATGACAAATTAATATAGTTTACTATAGCCAAATTTGGAGTTCTTGAACATGTTTTCTGCTCTGAATTGCAGCGAAAGCCCCAAATCAGGAGAAGAAGATTTCAAATAAAGATCGAAAAAGAGTGAACCCAGATCTGAAATAATAAGTTCGGGTTAAAAATCTAGTAGAGTGGATAGAAGAATTGAATGTCAAAGAAGGGTATGGAATCTGCAGCGAAATCATAAAAATTATGAGCAGAGAAAGAACACCGAACTCTGTCCCAGACCTGGAAAGGAGAATATTGGCGGAAAAATAAATTTTAATAGGTCGATTTAAATTTTATAGTAGCCACCAAATTAGATTTTAATAGGTAGTCAAATAAATTTTTATGGTCGGTTATATTTTCATCAAGTTTTATTTTTATGTGAGTAAAAATAATGTTAAACTCATTAGAGTATTAATCAAAATTATATTATACTTCTCTAATATAGTAAGAATTCTAATTAATCAAAATTATATTATATTTCTCTAATATAAGTAAGAATGTTCATATAAACAGGGAAAATGAACATGAGCTCAGAAATATCTATCAACCTTTAATGTAGTGAAAATTATCTTTAAATCAATGAATAATGTTATCAATAAATTTAATTAGGTATAGTTAGTTTCTTAATTTTGAGGAAGTTCATTTAGAGCTTAAAAATACCCAATTAGAAGGCCTTCACATGTGTTGTTAAGAGACACATGGGATAAATTTTGATTAAAGGAATTAAGGGGTACAATAAGATCAATGTATAGCACCTACTCAAATCACCAAGAATATCTCCAAACCATCAAGATGACACACTTCTCTGAGAAAAATTATGAAACACCATGGAATAACTCAGATTAAAACTTATAGTCAACCAATCAATAGTTAGAACATAGTGTTTAAGTGAACACAATAAAAATAGTACACATTGGACATAATATCATATACACATGGATCATACATATCCAACTAAATGTGGTAGCTAAAGGAACTTCTTCCTACACATAGTGTCCTAGATGGCTAAGGCAAGGTGTCATCAAACCAATGATACATTCATGAATTACATATAGATCCATATACCTTAGATGAAAAATAATCAATGTGACAAGAATCGTAGGGGTTGAGATGACAATCAAATATTAAAATATCCTCTAAAATCCCATATATAAAATGGGGTAACATATCCTATGACATCCAACTTGTGATATATGGTGGGAAATCCTTAAAGTATATCTGAAAAAATATGTCTCGTTGAGGTCTAGGTCAAGAAGAGGTACAATTCCTCACTAATTTGGTATCTCGTTGAGGTCTAGGTCAAGAAGAGGTACAATGCCTCACTAATTTGGTAGTTGAAGAAGTTTAAATCTTGGTTTGTCAATTTGGCCCTAAGTAGGTAGGGAAATATAGAAGGAGGTGACCCCCTTGGAAGAGTTCTAAAGGGGAAGGGCACATAAGGCCTTATATTAAGATCTAAATCCAAGTACCTCCCTCATAAAAATTTCTAGACATGTATTTAAAGAATGTAGATAACAACTCGTCCAAATATTGATAAAGACAATAGAACATCCCTTGAACCTCATAATAAATGGGGGCATCTACAAATGGAAACGCTAGTAGATGTTATTAAGAAGAGGAAGGTCATTATGATTCGTTTCAACTCGACACGAATGTAAACCCACTTTGAACGCACCAAGGGAGATATGAAGGGCAACATCTGATACTCTTGAGTGTATGTGGTTAAACAAAAAGGCCCCCTTTCATTTGCATGAAGTGTTCCTGATACAAATCCATGTTACAGTCGAGGCCCTAAAAAGATGAAGTCCAAGTACATTGAATGTATTGTCTATAAATAACCTCTCTAACAACCTAACACAAACATATAATGATGTCATTTACATTTGAGGTGTAAATCACTTGAATTGTGTTACAACTTTAATCGCTCCCCAACAAAACTGTGCCATGCTTCCTTGTGATGATGCTTCAACCCTATTGGAGAACAACCTCACAATGTAAAAGGAATTTAAACATGATGTGACTTTAATAGTGCCCCACATTCACCCTTTGGCTCACTACCCATGGCTAATTTGAGGCTATTTCAAGCACTGATGTGGATAATATCATTTTATTTTCTCTTATGTATAGTTGTTACACCATTTTTTGGTCATCTAACCTATTATCATTAGATGGACCCAAGTACACCATGTAAGACCAATTTTACCCTAAGTAAAATTGCTTTCACTATGCGAAATAACTTAGTAAAACACATTTATTAAGTTGTTTATGGTCTAAACAGGAAACCCCAAAAAGAAATAATAAACAAATCTATATTTGTTTATATTTCCTCAAGGAATAATTAGTTAAACATCAATTTAATTATTATTCCTCGTCATATTTAGCCCGAAACCAGGAAATCAATTAAATAAATGCTTATTTATTTGATTATTTCCTAGGAATAAGTTATTTAATCTTTATTTAAATAATATTCCTAGTTAAATTTGACTAAATCATTTATAAATAATTAAATAAATCATTATTTATTTAATTATATTTCCACCATTTCCTTAAAATAATAAATAAATCATTCATTTATTTATTATTTATAAATAAAGGATTTGACCCAAGTCAAAAATCATTTTCCCTCCAACAAATATAATAAAATATTCCTAAGAGGTGGTTCTAGAATTTGGTTAATAATATTTTATTCATGCACCAAGTTCTAGACTACCCTAATATTTTGTTATAAATAGAAGGGTTTTCCCATTCATTTGTCACCTTTTATTGCATATTACATCACTCTGGATCTATACTCTTGGTCTGACTTTGAGCCATTATCATTGTCACATTCTCCATCATTTGCTTTGTGATCTCCCTTTGAGTTCTATGTTTTTCTGGGTTTTCTACACCAACAAGGGAGAGAAATTATATATCTGAAGTGCTGAGGACTTTCAAGAACCCATCCCATTGAGGAGAATTGGAAAAACCTTTCTTGTTTTCCTCTCAGGTGCCCTTTAATATAAAAAATTATTTCAAAAATATTGTTCTTGTCTTGTCTATTGGATGCATGGAGAAAAACTTCATTTTTTACTGCTTAATGTATTTTTATGCATAGATCTGGATTTGTGCAGCTTTGTCTTGATCAAATAACTGCAGATTTGAAGATATTGGCAGCCATAATTGATGTTAGGGCTATTTGTTATGCGTAGCTAAAGTGGTCTTTTTCCGACAAAAGATTCATACTAACAATAGTATTCTACATTGACACAATTGAGTTTGTTTAACAAACAAAATATTTATATTGAGGGTTCACTCCTTGTTCATTAGGGCTAGATAGGCCTTGTATTTATGAGTGATCTATTCATTTACAACTCCTTAGTCCTTCAATTTTTGCACGTTGTTAGGCCCAATACACCTACCCTTCTACCAGTGTTGTTTTCATTCACAAGCACAAGACTTGGGGCTCTTCTTTGATAGTCACCTAACAACCCTCCAACTGTACTTGGAATACCATTAATTTTCCCAACCATGGTCAATTATTTTACTGTTCTAGTGCCCACAACACTGCCCTCATCTAGGGATCTTCAAAATTTCCACCTAATAGTGATTTGAGTCCTCTCAAAATCACTATTTTTGTGTACCAATTTCTTTTTTGTCCAATATATGAGCAAATATGAACTACTCCTCTTATCATCCTTCTAACACTTTGTATATGATTGAACTAGGGTCACAAAACATCCACTAAAAGTCGATTGACTAATTGTTTATAGGTTGCTTCAGATATCTATCCAAAACTCTCTAGACAATCCCCCAAAATCAACTCCTCTTCATGTCCATCCATTCCTCATAATATGCCACAATTATTCTACCCAATCTTCTACTCAGGTTCCACCTTCCTTTGAATTTTCTATCTTCTCACATACTTCTGCAAACCATCTTCCAAATTTGTGGTATATATTGCAGAGTTAAACCTCTCTCCAAAGGTCCCGACCAATCTTCTTCTACACATATTTGTCACGTTCTTAAGGGCATACCTTATGGATTGAACATGTTAAGAAACCTCCTTAACTACAGCATTATACTTATATTCAAATTGTCTTAGAACAAACCCTATCCACCCAGAGCAAAAATAACAACTCTTACCTCCATAAGAGACACAACCTAGCTCATATGGACCCATAGATTCTGGGAAATTCTTTAACTGAATTAGGGTTTAAGGGGTTAGAGTTAAGGGTTTAAAGTTTTAGGGTTTAAGGGGTTAGGGGTTAATGTTTTATAGGTTTAGGGTTTAGGAGGTTAAATGGGTTAGGGGTTTACTAGGGATTTAGGGGGTTAAATGGGTTAGGGGTTAAGGGTTTAGGGGTTAGGGGTTAAGGGTTTAGAGGTTTATGGTTTAGGGGTTAAATGGGTCAGGGGTTTATAGGTTTAGGGGGTTAAATGGGTTATGGGTTGGGAATTAGTGTTTAATGGGTTAGGGGTTAAGATGATAGTTTCATTGGTCTCTGTTTGTGCATAATAGTTGCTTTATCTTTGCATCTCAATGTAACAATTTTGTAAGTATTGTTGCTTGTTGCCATGTCTTCTTTATTTATTAATTTATAGTATTTGTTAGCCATTGCTTTACATTTATTGATGAAAATGTCTATTGCAATAAAACCAAATGTATGTTCAATCTCTAGTTTCAAACTCAGCCACAGTGTTTTCACACAATTTAAGTCCGGAGAATGGCCATCTGATGAAGTGTTGATAACCAGACCGCACCTCATGACTACTCTAGAAAATATTAAGTTCGAGTGTCCCACATTCATTAGAAATTTGGCTCTTATACTCTTGCTCCACCTGACTGTGTCCTGGAAATACCCTTGTTTATTGCAAAAACATCCTAATGTTGTTGACCTTGTCCCTTAACAAACCAAGGAAACATATGTGACTGAGAGGAATGGAAAGCACTACAAAGTTGAAGAGAGTACAAAAGACTAAGATGGTTTAAAGGATAAGCTTGAAGAATGTGGCAGTGTTGAAACAACTAAAAGTTGTCCCAAACAAATAGTTGATAATGCGAAACCTTCTTCTATACCAGTAAAGCAAGACTACATTCATGTGAGAGCAAGAAGAGGCCAAGCGACTGATAGGCATAGCCTGGAAGATAGGGTATGGTTCCCTCTTTTTGATGAAATATTTGATCTACATTTTCTCTATCGAAGATTAACCATTTTAACCTTGCCAACAAGGCGTAATTAACCCAATCGTAGGTCCCAATATGTCATGATATATATTAACTATAGATATATATGAGAAGGAATAATAAAGACATAGATTGATAGAGGTGGCGAGACAAGGGGAGTCATAAGGGAGAGATGGAGATAAACTGAAGGAGAGGGGAGAGAAGGAATGGAGAGAGAGAGAGGGAGAGTAGTGAGAGAGGTAGAGAAGGGTAAGAGAGGGAGATAGTGACACAAAGATGGAAGAGGATGATGTTGAGAGGGCTTGCCTGGGTGACTCTGGGAGCAACCCGAAGGTGGTCAGACAAAGCTCTTCTAAGTTACAAATCTGAAGAGAAAAAACTGGTGATGTATATGTGGTTTCTCAACCTGGGTTGTAGGGAAAATCTTGGCTGAGAGTGTTTACCTTTCTGTGTCTTCACAAAAGTAGGTTTTCTGGTCATAGAATAAGATCATGACAACATGTAGGTGATGGTTCTGTAGTAAGTTCTCAGCCTTATCTTCAGAATGGCTAATAGAGAGGATCAGGTTTGAATACAGGATATAATTTGATGAATTTGGAGATTTAGAGTTGAAGAAAAAATTGTGGTGATGTTTGGATGGGTGCTAATTTGTAGGGTTTTCCATTTTTATAATTTTATTTGTTGTGCTTTCTACCATGCTACCTAGTTGCTTTCATGTTTCCCTAGCATTTTAACTTTTTCGATTTCTATCTCTCTATTGTTTCTTGCCCCATTTGAAATGTCATCCTTATTTGGTAGGTGTTTTCTTCAATATAGTGTGAATATTTTTCCATCACACAACTTCTGTGGGGTTTGTCTACACAAATAGCTTGTAAGGCCCATTCATCGGGGTATTTGATGAAATGAAATGGTTATCGATGGTCACCAACTAATGGTACCTGCAGAGATTTACTCTAACAATTCTACAGTTTTCTTGTGCCAACAATTATACAACATTTTAACCTCATGAATTAGTCTCCTCTGTTCTCTTAGTTGATTCTATAAGCACTTATTGTTGTTGTCAAAGCTTTTACTCTCTAGTCCCATTGAGCTATTTCAGTTATTTGTGGACATTTATCTATTTTCATTTCATTTCTTCAAATTTTCTGACTGTTATGCGTTGCCTTTCGCCAGTGCCTTCTTTCTTACCTATGATTTTTTTGCTTAAGCATTCCAGCCAGCCAAAGCAACAGGGGCAGCAGGAGCCATGCAGTCCAGCCAGAGCCCAGCAGGGGCAACGCAGAGGCAGAAGGAGCCACGCAGGGCTGACGCAAGCCCAATCAGGGCAGCGCAGGGGCAGTGTAAGCCCTTCAGGTGTGACACAGACCCTTATTGAGTAGCGCAGAGGCCGACGCAGGCCAGTTAGGCTGACGTAGAGGGATTTAGAGCAGCATATTACTGCCGTTTTTATTTCTCTGTTGGGTGAACCAGTTTTGGTGCCCAGGATTGTTGTACTTAGATTATGCATAATAATGAAAACCCTCTAGAGCTAGCTGCACCTATTTTTCCACATTGGGTTTTTTCCGGGTATAGTTGTCCAGAAAATCCGTGTGTCACTTTGTCTATGAGCATGTTATTCAGGATTTGATCTGTATGTGTAGGTTGCTAGTTGTATTTACTATTTACTTTGCTAATTTATTGAATATTTCATAAATTAACTTGTAACTTAATTCAAGTAGGAGAAGTAAATCAAGATACTACAATAGGGTTTCTTAGATTAAGAAATTTTCACATTCCCTAGGTCTAGCCCCATTAGGTCACCTAGGGCAACAATTTCCCAGGAATTTAGCTAGAGGAAAACTTCTATATCCTAGAGGCAGCTGCGTTGTTGGGTGCCCTCACTCTCCTTAGAACATGGGCCAATTCTGACAGTGGAATCTCCAGATACCTCAAGCCCTAGCTCTAGGATCAAGTTTTGCCTAGGTGTTCCCAAGGATAGAACCTAGTAGGATCAATTTGACCTATCGAAGTAAAAACACTTGTCTGATCCTTTCCCATCACCTTGTCCAGGATAGGAACATCATTGGTTGCTAAATTCCATCCCCGAACTTGGGCTGGGTCCACTTGGCCCCGTGTGGTCCCATTTGGTGTCAAAGGCCTTTCATCAAGGACCATTTGGAAATCCAAGTTCCCAAAGGATTTTAGGGATTGAGAACTTCCTTCATAAGTCTTATTATTCTCCCTCAACCCTTCAATCCCCCTCCTCTCTCCCTAGAAGATAATTCCCTTGCTTAAAAGGAAAGCAAGTCCCACTCTTTATTTTATCTTAGGGAAAGGGTTTCGAGGGTCACTTCCCACCTATTCATTGACCTATACTCTACAAGTGACTTCCTAAACTATTGGGACTCCACCCATCGGTGAAAGTCTATGAAGAGAAAGGAGCCTTAGCTGTGGTGACAATGGGCTAAGCCTCCATCGTTTCCCTTGTCCTAACAATTGTCCTCTTAGGAACCCCTTTTAGATCCACTACTAGTTTAAGTGGTAACAAGTTGTTCACAATTCCATTTGTGAAAAACTCATTGGTACGCCCACTTTTTCCATACTACAACTCCAAGATGAAAATTCCAGGGCTATGGAGGCTGCCCTTCTTCTCACTGAATCAATCCTCTACAATATAGTGAACTAGGGCTCTAAATTACAGTGCAAGCCCTCCTCCATTTATGTTGGTCTTTGTCACAAACCTTGTAGCCTACTAACCAACACAAGGAAAGATGGTATCAACCCTCTCTTCTATTTCATGTAGAAAATCTAACCAATGGGATTCAATCTAATCTTGTAATCATGTACTAAAACAAGATACCGAAACCTTCCTACAATTTGTGGAAACAAAACACAATCGCACAATCACATATAAGTAAGAGAAACAAGTTATCAATCACACAACACAAGATGTATCTGGAGAAGCAATTGCTCAAAACCCTATATCTCTATTTTGTATTAACTCAAGGAATCATGAAACAACACAATGCTTAATCTCTCTTAAGATTCTCCAGCACTCTGCCAATTGTCTCCTGCTGATCTAGGAAAAATCGGTCTAGTACTTAGCCAATTCTCAGCCTTCCTTCAGCCTACCTTGAACACGCAATTCCTATGGAATTATCTCCATATTAATTAGGAAAATTAGCCTTCCTTGATTGCGCAATCCATCATGGCATCCCAATGACTTTATAATTGCACATGGGAAATTTTATATAAATACAACTGATAGTTATGTTCCTTTGAACTGTGTTACAATAAGGATCAAGGGTCTTTTATTATTTAAAATAATATAAAACCCTAAACAACCAAAACCCTATCTTGAGGAAATGTAACACCAAGAGTTTATGGGCCCCGTTGGGGCTAGTTGGGCAGCCAACTTCTCGGGTCATAACTTGGTCATATGATCTTTGTTTGACGCACATGATACCTCGTTAGAAAGATGTCTCTGAGGACTACAATTGCTAATATGATTTCTATGAAATCACCAAACCTTTCATGCCCAAAAAACATCATTTGGGGCCTCAAAATGGCTTCGAAAGTTCAGGACTCGAAAAATTGACAATAATAGTAAATTGTGCTATAATTAAGGAAACTAAAAAACTGAAAGAGACAATGGCGAGGGCCCAAGTGGAATAGGTGGGTGTCCACCAATATCCACCTCGATCACCTTAAATTGAATTTCTTGAGCTAACTCAATCATCGTGACTTAGTTAATTGACACAAGTTGTTATGAGACGAAATTAAAATTTATTGTCCAATTTATTTAAGGGAAAAATAAAAATAATATCGATTCCTTACTCCTGCACAATTCATTCACCAAAGGTGGGTGCATTTTTTTTTGTCCTTTCTAGTCTCCAATTTGACTGTTTCTTGTTGCAAATTTCAACACTCCCTCTCAACAAGAAAGGAATTCAATCTATCCCCATCCGGTACCTTTGGAATTTTCTGCATGCTACACTTCTCTAGTGTTGTTTGCACCTACAACTCCTAAAATGGAATAGCCTCTGAACAAATGAATCAGTATAATGCATCTGTCATCAGAGTCTTCTAACTACTGCTAGCTACTGCACCTGTCTAGTACTGGATTCTTTGCACTGCTGCTGACATCTACATCCGTGCCCTTTGAACTATTACTAACTCTATTTGTGCTCTAGTATTTGACATATGTCACTATGATTTATGTCTTGCTGACATCTGACTACATCAATCTAACTGATCCTTCCTACTACTGCTGTACTGTGGGCTCCTCGTAGCCAAGTTTGATTCATGAGACACGCCATCTCAATGGACCTTGCCCAAATTTATTATCTTGGGATTATGTCTACACATAACCCCACCTTACACCTCAAGGTATGGCTGCTCCCTCTTCCCATCTGGCTCTAAATTTCCCCCTCATGGAGGTCTCTTCTTGAGTGGACACTTCCACTCAGTCTCCTCTCCGCTTCTCCAATTGTGGCAGCTACTCCACAACCTTCTGAGACTGCTTCTCATGAGGATGCATGTTGAGAGGTAATTTATGCTCCCTCTAAACCACCAAGTCTCTAACTTCTGCCTTTCTCCTCAAAGCTTTGCATGCATCCGGTACCTCAAGTGCATATAGGTTCTTGACTCGCGCACAGTGTAATTGTCCCGAAGTTACAAAAAATTTCTAAAAAAGAGTTGATTTTAAATAGATGATATCTCCCTCATCCGAGCTCCGATTGGACCGATTATTTTTCCATTTGGGTAGATTTTCGCAAGGAATCCAAATATTCTATTTGTTTTAAAAAAAATTACACCCAAATATTCAAAGATTCTCTACAAACTCGCTGCCCAAAAAATTCCTGCTCTAATACCATGTAGAAAATTTAACCAATGAGATTCAATATGATCTTGTAATCTACTAAAATAAGATATTGAATCCTTCCTACAATTTACGGAAACAAAACACGATCGCACAATCATATATAAGTAAGAGAAATAAATTATCAATCACACAACAACATGATGTATTTGGGGAAAGCAACTAATCAAAACCCCTCTATCTCTATTGTGTATTAATTCAAGGAATCATGAAACAATACAATGCTTAATCTCTCATGAAATTCTCCAACACTCTGTCAATTGTCTCCCGTTGATCTAGGCAAATTCGGTCTAGTACTTAGCCAATTATCATCCTTACTTAAACCTGCCTTACTCATGCAATTCCTAGGGAATTAACTCCTTATTAATTAGGAAAATCAGTCTTCCTTGATTGTGCAATCCATCATGGTATCCCAATGACTTTATAATTTCACATGGGAAACTTTCTTTGAATAAAACTGATAGTTATGTTCCCTTTAACCTCTGTCTCAACTGGGTATTCCTCGAAACTGAAATGCATGCAACTATTAATAGTGAATTATCAGTTATCTGATTGATCACTCATTGTGAATTAAATCTAATTTAATTCACTGGACCTCTCACTAGCTCATCCACTCAGTTAGAACTAGTTAAACTGATTTTATCTCATTTAATTGAGTTAATTACACTTTCACCCCACTAATGCATCAACTTCAACTGGAACCCAAAAATATTAGAATCCCTCTAGATGTCTCATATTAGACCCTCAACTCAAATTTCTTGAGCTAACTCGGCCATCATGACTTAATTAACTGACACAAGTTGTTATGAGATGAAATTACAATTTATTGTCCAATTTATTTAAGGGAAAAATAAATTATACGCCCCACATTCCTCACTCCTAGTGCATCAAAATTCCTCACCAGTGTGGGTGCATTTTTTTTTTTCCTTTATGTTTTCCAATCTCACTGTTTCTTGTTGCAAATTTCAACATTTCAAAATTTGATGCTGCCTTCACACAAAGACACCATTGAAATCACATGCCCATATTCTCATGAGAAACTTCTCTTGAGCTTGATCTACTAGAAGAGAACCAACAATATTCCATCCTACTTCCTAGCGCAAACTGACCATTAAGGTATGCAACATTCTTTTGAACCCTCACATGATGATCTTGCTCTTGGAGGATGATCATGACCTCCCTTTAGCAACCCTTACTTGGCCCTCGTAATCGACCTACTTTAGGACTACATCTCTCTTCACCCCCTTGATGTGCCAGATAGTGTGAATACATGTCAAACATGCTAAGATGTGCCAATTGATAAGGCGTGCCAAGATGTGCAAGGGTGTGTCAATGCGTGTCAGGGACTTTCAAGACAACAAAAGGGAGAAAAAAGTTAAACTACAAGGAAATGAACACATAAGAGGGTTAATAAGTCATCAATTTACCTTTTCCAAGAGGGGCATGCTAGGCACACTAACACTAGGTAGCAATAGGTTCCAAGTGCAAAGTCTTAGTGCATTCTAGGTGCCAAGTATTCCTTTGTTTCTTCTCATATACTTTCCAACAATTGATCATCACAAAAAAATTTAATATTAAACCATGCTAAATCATACCAAGGCATCTCAACGTATTCCATACATGCTAAGACTTTCCAAGCGCCAACACGTGCCAAGCGCCAATATGTGTTAGGGGCTAGTGTTATGCATGTTATGAATTGGAAGGGAATGCTGAAGAGTGCTAAGGTGTGCTAGAGAATGATAATGCATGTTGATGAGTGTTAAGGAGTACTAGGAAAAAACATTAAGGGAGCACTAGGTAAAAATTCATGGAATTTAATGAATATGAGGAACGTGTACTGCTAGAGACTAGTTTTAATGGTCAGTGTTAGTTGTCACGCTAAGGAGGGAGTGACAAGGTATGTTAAGCATTGGTAAGGCATGCTAGGGAATATCAAGGCAAGTTAAGAATTCCCAAAGTGTGCTTGGTGTTGAAAATGCAACAAGATGATGGAGCTTAGTGAAAATAAGTTGCCTTCACTAAGTGGGCCCGCAGGCTATTTTTGGCGCAAAGTCTATTTTTAGACATATGGATCATGGTCTATGAGTTGTAGGATGTTATTTATGGATGATTGGTCAAGTTGGTAAAAATATATGGACCTCTATTTTTAGACATTGGGCGAAGTCTACTTTTAGACTACCAATCTAAAAATAGATCAGTCAAATATTATTAGCCCTTAATAATATTTGTACTATAAAAATTATCTTATCCTCTTGGAGCACTTCAGTTTGATGCTTGGAAGTGGCACATGCAGCTGACAGAAGGAAATATGCTTTTCCTAGGGGTTAGTTGAGCTATTGCATGGTTGACTTCAGTTAGAACTCATGTGGCAGAGTTTGGCGGAGTTGATGAGACAGTTGGTGGAGTTGTGTTCGGTTTAACTTAGTTGAACTAGTTGTATTTAGTCTAACTGATAAATACACTAGTGATGAGTGGTGTGAATTAATTATTAATTAATTCACTAATTATTAACTCATAAATCAAATAAAGAACACATCAGTTAACTGCAATGCATGGACAGTTCAGTGGAGACCAGTGTTAGAGGTGGGTGAAAGGGTGAGTCTACTATTAGTTGTGACTATAGCTGTGCATGAGATTTGCACACACATTGATTGAGATTGCCAATGAGAATTGCGCAGTACAAGCCAGTGGGATTCGAACTTGGATCTCATCATTATTCATCTTGGATTGCGTAGTAGAGGCAGGCAGACAGGTGGAGGAGATTTGAACTTGTGACTTGTTCATATCTGAGCTAGTTTGTGTGTAGCATGTGAGATAGTGCTGAGAGCTGTGAGGAGCTTTGTGCTATGTATTGTTACATGTTCTCTATCATTATAATATACAAATAGTTGGGGGTTTTCAGCTGTAAGCTTTCCCCATTACATACTGTGTTATATGTGTGCTTGATTATGTTTTAATGTGCGCATGCGACTGCTTCTATTTCCGCAAATTGATGATCAACTGTAGAAGAGGTTATGTATTATGCATGAAGCTTAAATAGTGTGTAATCAGGATAATCTCGGTGAATAATTCAGCTATTATTCAAATTTCTACATGGTATCAGAGAGAAATTGATCATCGGATCTATTACAGTGATTACAATTTATTTCGGTAGACAGAGTCTGTAAGCGGGCCAGGTAGCCTCTGGATCCATCCTTTCTTTGAAAGGTGATATATCCAGTAAATTCCCCTACAGTCGATCTCTATGCTAGAAATACTTTTTTCTCACAGATCAGAAGCGGTTGAGTTTTGAGCTGGTGGAATTCGAATTTGCAGCAGTGTTTTCTTGGTGTCGAAGTCAAAATGTCTTTCAACGGATTGCGATTGGAGTATGCCCTTGAGGGCAGCTCAAATTATGTTGCATGGAAGGACAGGATGGAGGTGGTGTTAGATGACAATGGGCTAAAGGAGTTCATAGATGCTGAAGTCCCAAAGCCTACTGATGCTGCTCAAGTTGAGGCTTGGCAAAAGAAGACAGCAAAATGTCGAAGGATTCTGTTGGAGGGCATGAAGGATCACATTGTATCCATCCTACATGGAAAAGCTTCTCCATACTTGATGTGGAAAGCATTGATAGATTTATTCCAAAGCAAGAGCGACCAGAGGAAGTTGGCACTCAAAGATAAACTCAGAAACATAAAGAAGGAGAAAGGTGACAGTATACCCAAGTACCTCACGAAGTTCACCCAATGCAGGAATGAGCTGGGAAGTGTGGGGGTGACTGTAGATGATGAGAACTTGGTGGACTTGGCTTTCCTTGGTCTTCTGAAGAGTTGGCATTCCTATCAGGACTCTATCAATGGTCGGGAGAAATTGCCAGGATGGGAGCGACTTTGGTCGGATCTTATGCAAGAGGAGATAAGGCGGAGTACCAGGGACGGATCTTCATCAAAGGTATCTGATGAAGAAAATTGCGCTTTGGCTGCCAAAGCAAAGAAGGGGAAGAGCAAGGAAGCTTCTCATTCTAGTGTGAAAGACAAGAAGCAGGACATGTCCAACGTGAAGTGCTTTCACTGTCACTAGCACGGACATTATGCCACAAATTGTCCACAGAAGAAGAAAAATAAGCAGGCTGCTGGATCTGCAGCGGGAGAGGCCTTAGCCTCGTATTTTGAGCTAGATTTTTCACTGATCGCATGCTTGGTCTCAAGTGTGATGGGATCAATATGGTTCTTGGACAGTGGTGCGTCTTTTCACATTACTGGAGATCGAGATTTGTTTTCAGATCTGGATGAGAAAGATCTTGGAGTGCACATCGAGATGGGCGATGATGGTAGATACAGTGCGACCGGTATCGGTACCAATTCCTTTGAGAGGGATTCTGGTAAACCCTTCGTATTGAAGGAAGTGATGCATGTTCCAGGATTGAAGAAGAATCTTATCTTTGTGGTGATGTTAGAAGACAAGGGATATGATGTTGTCTTCAGCAAGGGAAAGGCTTTCTTGCGCAGTAAGACAATTGGAGAAACCCGGAAGATAGGGGTTCGAGTCAAGAACCTTTATCAATTGCAAGTAGATGGTTGTGCAGCAATGGCATGCAAGGCAGAAGGAGTGGTGAGTCGAGATGATGGCGAGCTGTGGCACCGGAGATTGGGCCACCTTCACCATGGAGCTTTGAAGATACTATAGCAGATTTCTACTGGGCTTCTTAAGGGCACTCTTGCGCAGTCAGATCAGTGGAAGGGGTGTACCTTGGGAAAATTTGTGAAAGCCACCTTTCACGAGAAGGATAGTCACGCCACGCCGATCCTTGAGAGAATTCACACAGACAAGTGTGGACCTTTCTCATTAGCTTCGACAGCAAAGCACAGGTACTATGTGATCTTTGTTGATGATTATTCTCGGAAGTTCTGGATCTTCTTCATGCAGAAGAAGAGCGAGACATACTCAAAGTTCTGTGAGTTCAAGGCACTGGTTGAGAAGGAATCGGGGAAGCAAGTGAAGGCTCTTAGGAGCAACAATGGTGGTGAATTCATCTCTGGAGAATTCAAGGACTTTTGCAGCACAGAAGGAATTCGGAGAGAGCTCATAGCACCTCATAACCCACAGCAGAATGGGGTTGCTGAGTGGAAGAACAGAACAATCGTGGGTGCTGCACGGGCGATGTTGCATGATCAGGGCCTACCCATTCACTTATAGGCAGAGGCATGAATTACTACAGTATATGTGCAGAACCATTGTCCTCACAAGATACTTGGCATGAGTACACCCGAGGAGGCATTTTCTGGTAAGAGGCCTAATATTTCCCATTTGAGGATTTTTGGTTCACCTGTTTACATTCATGTGATGAAGGATGCCAGGAAGAAGCTGGATCCGACCGCAGAGGTTGGAATATTTGTGGGGTACACTGATACACCTCACAACTATCGGGTGTATTTTCCAGACAGTCGCAAGACTGTTGTGCGACGAGATATCAAATTTCAGGAGGAGAAAGCCATGAAGTGTTCGCTTGAGAGGGAGCCACACTTGCATGCAGAGGAGGAGCTATTAGTTCCTAAGGATGAGCTTTAGGATGTGGATCAGCCACAAGAGTAAGTTCATGGAGTGGAAGAGACCACTCATGCAGCGCCAACCATCAGAGGGCAGAAGCGCACTACAGAAGCTGAGCCACTGGCTCAAGATGCAGAGAAGGTTGTAGGACCACCTACAGCACAGCACAGACAGAGACAGTCACCAGACCAGTACACTGTATACATGGATCTTGTGAGAAAATGTGTCATGACAGAGCCATCCTCTTTCGAGGAAGTTGTGGAGGACCCCGCATGGGTAGATTCCATGGTGGAAGAGTATGATTCGATTGTCAGAAACAGTGCATGGAAGATTGTCCCGAGACTGGAGGGGAAATCAGTGGTGGGTTCGAGATGGATCTACAAAGTGAAGCAGGCAGCTGACGGGAGTGTGGAGAAGTACAAGGCAAGATTTTTTGCCTGAGGCTTCTCACAGATTGAGGGGATCGATTATGAGGAGACCTTTGCACCTGTCACAAGGTATTCTTCCATACGAACGATTCTTGCTCTCTCAGCGCAGATGGGGTGGCACATTCATCAGATGGATGTGAAGACTGCGTTCCTCAACGGAGTCATTGAGGAGGAGGTGTACATAGAGCAGCCCGAAGGTTTCGAGATCTTCAGCAGCGAGTCGCATGTGTGCAGGCTCAAGAGAGCATTGTATGGGTTGAAACAAGCACCTCGTGCTTGGTACACATGAATAGACAGTTATTTCACCGGACTTGGATTCTCCAAGAGTGAGGCGGATCCTAACCTATACCAGATTGTGGTGGAGGGTAAGTTGCTGATCATTGTACTTTATGTAGATGATTTGATTTTGACGGGTGATGAGCTGTTGATACTTTCATGCAAGGAGGATCTTTCTAGAGAGTTTGAGATGAAGGACTTGGGCCTCCTTCATTATTTCCTGGGATTGGAAATTTGGCAGCGCAGTGATGGACTATTTGTTTCTCAGGGTAAGTATTCCCGGGAGATACTGGAGAAGTTCAACATGCATGGCTGCAAGCCTGTTGATACTCCTCTTCCTGGAGGTTGGAGGAAGGAGGATGCTACTTCAGCGGAGGTAGTGGATGCCACTGTTTATCGACAGTTGGTGGGGTCGCTTATGTATCTGGTCAATACACGACCCGATATATGCTATGCTGTTAACCAGCTTTCACAAGTTATGGTTAAGCCTACCAAGCTCTTCTGGAAGGCAGGCAAGCATGTATTGCGTTATCTTAGAGGCACATCGGGATATGGATTGTGGTACAGACAGGAGGATGAGGTGAAGCTGTGTGGCTTCACGGATGCAGATTGGGCAGGGAGCCCAACGGAAAGAAAGAGCACATCTGGAGGGATCTTCAGTATCGGGTCGACAACAGTTTCTTGGTACAGCAGGAAGCAGAGATCCGTGGCACTCAGTTCAGCAGAGGCTGAGTATATGGCAGCAAGCTTGGCTGCATGCGAGGCCATATGGATGAGGAAGATCCTGGTCGGGTTGTTCGAGTCACACTTGGAGCCTACTGTGATTTATTGTGATAACTAGAGTTGCATTAAACTCTCAGCTAATCCAGTATTTCATGATATATCCAAACACATCGACATCAGGTACCATCATATCAGAGATTGTGTGCAGCGGAGAATCATGTTACTTTCATACATTCCCACGGAGGATCAGGATGCTGATATCTTGACGAAGGCGCTCACCAGGAGCAAATTCGAATACCACAGAGGTAGAATAGGGGTTGTAGATAATCCATTTCTTTTTGAGAGGGAGTGTTGAAAATGCAACAAGATGATGGAGCTTAGTGAAAAAAAGTCGCCTTCACTAAGTGTGCCCACAGGCTATTTTTGGCGCAAAGTCTATTTTTAGACTATGTCTATTTTTAGACATATGGATCATGGTCTATGAGTTGCAGGATGCTATTTATGGATGATTGGTCAAGTTGGTAAAAATATATGGACCTCTATTTTTAGATATTGGGCGAAGTCTATTTTTAGACTGCCAGTCTAAAAATAGATCAGTCGAATATTATTAGCCCTTAATAATATTTGGACTATAAACATTATCTTATCCTCTTGAAGCACTTCAGTTCGAGCTACGGATGTGGCACATGCAGCTGACAGAAGGAATTACGCTATTCCTAGGGGTTAGTTGAGCTATTGCATGGTTGACTTCAGTTAGAACTCATGTGGCATAGTTTGGTGGAGTTGATGAGACAGTTGATGGAGTTGTGTTCGGTTTAACTTAGTTGAACTAGTTGTATTTAGTCTAACTGATAAATACACTAGTGATGAGTGGTGTGAATTAATTATTAATTAATTCACTAATTATTAACTCATAAATCACCTAAAGAATACATCAGTTAACTGCAGTGCATGGACAGTTCAGTGGAGACCAGTGTTAGAGGTGGGTGAAAGGGTGAGTCTACTATCAGTTGTGACTATAGCTGTGCATGAGATTTGCACACACATTGATTGAGATTGCCAATGAGAATTGCGCAGTACAAGCTAGTGGGATTCGAACTTGGATCTCATCATTATTCATCTTGGATTGCGTAGTAGAGGCAGGCAGACAGGTGGAAGAGATTTGAACTTGTGACTTGTTCATATCTGAGCTAGTTTGTGTGTAGCATGTGATATAGTGCTGAGAGCTGTGAGGAGCTTTGTGCTATGTATTGTTACATGTTCTCTATCATTATAATATACAGATATTTGGGGGTTTTCAGCTACAAGATTTCCCCATTACATACTGTGTTATATGTGTGCTTGATTATGTTTTAATGTGTGCATGCGACTGCTTCTATTTCCGCAAATTGATGATCAATTGTAGAAGAGGTTATGTATTATGCATGAAGCTTAAATAGTGTGTAATCAGGATAATCCGGTGAATAATTCATCTATTATTCAAATTTTTACACTTGGGAGTTCCAGGGTGTGCTAATTATATCATGTGCCAATTAATAGTGCTAAGATATGCCAATACATGCTAGGTGCTAAGGATGTGGCACAGGGTGCTAGGGTATATCAATATGTGTCAAGGCAACAAAAGGAAGAACCAATAAGAGGGTTAATAAGTCAGGACTTTATATTTTTTAAAAGGGGCATGCTAGGCACACTAATAATAGGTCCCAATACCTGCCAAGCGGCATTGTGTGCCAAGTGCTAATGTATGTCAATGCATTCAACCAAGGTGTTCCAGGGCATGCTAGGGAATATATGCAGCATGCCAACACATGCTAGGAGAGTTCCATTTTGTGCTAGCACATGCCACCATGTGCTTGGGCATCAATGTCATCAAGGGATGTTCTAGGTACAAAGATGTTCCAAGACATGTGGGGTAATAAGAAATGTTAGTGTGTGCCAAAGCATTAATTTAAGGTGTGCCCATATTGTTGAGGATTGTTAGGTCTTTCTCATTAATAGAATTTACAGAGCTTGATTATGTATTAAATAATATTTTTCCTACAAACAATAATGGAACTTTATCTAAATGGAATTTTCTAGATAATAAAATTAATAGATATGAATCATGTGTTGACTCATAGGAAATCTCTATTCGACTAGTCATTACTTGAGGGAAATGATACACGCTTATTACTTCTTAAAAATTTGACTGACCCTAACCACTATGGCCTTGAACATATTATAAAAAAATCTCAACAATAATGGTATTAAATTGTTATCTTTTGACAAAAAATATATTAACAGGCACATAGCATCATCAAAAACTCATTGGAATGATAAATGATGATGGACATTTTTTGATCGTCACCAAAAGTAACAAAAAGGGCATTGGTGAGGGTCATTAAAAGTTCATCACTAGAAGTGTCACCAAAGAGAGAATTAGTGATGGGCCTTTAACAACCCTCACCAAAAGAGAAATGTATTTATTGACGGAACATAAAGGACCATCACTATATACACTTACAGTAACGGTTTTTAGTGATCAATGATGACGGACATTTTTTGACTGTCACCAAAAGTAACAAAAAGAGCATCGGTGAGGGTCATTAAAAGTTTGTCACTAGAAGTGTCACCAAAGAGAGAATTAGTGATGGGCCTTTAACAACCCTCACCAAAAGTGTCATTGAAAATGACTTTGATGATGGACCATAAAGGACCATCACTATATACACTTATAGTGACGGTTTTTTAATGACCATCACCATATGTGACATTGGTGATGGACCTTAAAGGTTCGTCACAAGCATGAACCTCACCAATGTGATTTTTTCTTGTAGTGGGGCACTTTTGATGATAGTGAAGATGAGGAAGATTATCTTCCTAGGAATAGGTCAAGGACAATTGGGTTGAAGAAGGCTTTAGCCTGGGAAAAAGAGAAAGAGACAGAATTGGCAGAGAAGCTCACTCCAAGTGAGTTGTTTGCCATGGAAATCATATATGATAGAGAATATTGGCTTGAGAGGGAAAAATTTCACTTAGAGGGTTAGCTAGAGAAGGCCAAGAGATATAATTACATGCAGAGAAATATGGCAAGACATTATGCCATGAGGAACAGGATTGCAAGGGCCAAGCTCAAACGAGCCCTTACAAAGATTCATTCCTTGACTGAGGAAAAAGAGAAGGAAAAACTCAACATTATTACTGATGTGTCCCTCCAAGCATCTCAACCATGATCAGCAAGCTAATTTCCAAATTTTTTCACTTTGTGCACATTTTTTATTTTTGACATTTTGCTTTGTAGAAAATAGGGCCAAACGTGCAACACCACTGGAGTTGCACTCTTTTTTTTGGCACTCAAATGAAAAATGGTTTGAATTTTCATGTTCTTCATGCCAAGGACATCATCCTCAAAAAAATTTAGATCATTTGGAGCAAAATTGGTCCCTCAAAAGGGCCAAACTACCTAAAAATCACCTTTCTACCCTCTTTTTGGCATTGGCATTGCGCGCTGAGAAGTCTAGGGAGAAGTGAATTTTGAATAGGAAAATGGGCACCAATTTGCAAACTAAAGGTAGATCTGGAAACTAGACATGACAGGATTTCCAATGAGCTATCATGAAACTCATTTGGACACCAGGAAGGCCTCCAAAACTCAGCCGCAAAATATACAATATTTCCAGTCTTGGCGCTGCGCGCTTGGCCCGACGTTGCGCTTCTATACCTTGAAGCTGCGTCCTTGCTAGGAGTTATTGAAAAATATCTTTTGAAGCCTTAAAGTCAACTTTTTTCCTAAAATAGCTCAAATAGTTATGTTAAAAGTTATTTTGGCCATAAATGTGTTTTAGATATTTTTCCTTCGGCCTTGCATGGTCTCAAAGGTCAAAGTGACTTAACTATGTAATAAATGACTTCTAAAAACCTAGATAAGGTTTACTTCCTAATTTTTCTGTTAAATACTGCATGTGATGCTTCAGTTGGTTGTTGGTTGATTGTTGAGCTCAATATGATATAGATTTTGAGTTGTGAAGAAATTGGTTTTGGATCTTTGTGACTTTCTTGGATTGAGCACCAATGGAGCAAGCATATTCATAGGATTCATGAACTTGTCTAAATGGTGATTTTTTCCTAATTTTACACTTGTCTTCTTATGTTTTCCATATTTTTCATCTTTTCCCTTATGACAAAGTAGAAAATTTAGATTAATATATGTTGTTGAGAGGCACCTTAATTCTGTCTACTTTCTGTTGTTTAGATGTTTTCCTCTACTAGGTCTGATTGAAGAATTCTTAATTAATATTTGATTCCACTTAGCTTGTTGTCTTGAAAATTATTTAATGGAGCCAAGCCAAAGAAGTTTATGGTATTCCATGTCCTTTGGTGTAGCTTAAAACATTGTTTTTAAGGCCTTTTCTTTGAAGTTTACTAATTAGGGTTTGGCTAAATAAGTTTATGGTTTGCCCTGTCCTTTATTCCATATTGAAGAGTCACTTTCAAGGTATTTTAGAGTCTTATTAAAGAATTTAGGAGTTCCCTTCTCTTTGATCATCATTTTTTTTTTATCTTAAATGTTTTCTTTCTCTGAAAGTGAATAACTAGAGAATTTAGGAGTTCCCTGCTCTCTAGGGTTTGTTGGATTGTTGTCTCAAAGTTTTCTTAATAAAGATAGGTCAAAGAAGTTTATGGTGTGCCATGTCCTTTGATTCTTTCTTAAGCATAGTGCTCTTAAAAACTCTTCTTGTTATAGTATATGTTAAAGGATTCTTGATTGCCCTTTAAACCTAATAAATTCACAACTTAATGTTCATTTCACACCCACCTAAGCTATTAAGATCCATTTGGCTTTGTTAGCTTTCCCTATGAAACATCCTTGATTTATTGTTGTCCTTTTCAAGCCTTTCATAGACCCCATAGCCCAATGGTTTGAATTCCTCTTACTTTATTTGTTCTTCTTGACAACCAACCCAACCAAAAAAAACAAAACAAACAACCCCTATCATTTTAACTAGCCTAAAATCAACATCCTTAATCAATCAAGTCATATATTTTATACAAATATAGAGAGATCCATCTCTGATTCCAGGAAGGCTAGGTCCTAGCACTCCAAAGTTGGTTTGATGTTACCCTTGTTTATCTGGTCTTGCCAATCTAAAAAATTATAGGGACCTAACAGTATGCTGGACTCAGGAGCATCACATAATCTCATGCCATTTTATGTTATGAAAGAAATAAACTTGCAGATTACCAAACCTTACAAGGATCTGTATTAATTTGATTCCAAAAGGGTCAAATGTGTTGGTTTCATTAAATATGCAGTATTTTTCGTTGGCACAAATTTCAGCAGAGTATAGTCATGGATGTATTTGTTGCTGACATTCCAGCCAGGTTTGGAATGCTTCTGTCAAGATCGTGGGGAGAAAATTTGGGAGGTGTTCTAAAATTAGATTTCACTCATGCTATCATTCTTTTTTTTAATGGGGAAGAAAGGAGATTGTACAGGGAAACAAGGTTCGTGAATACCACTACCAAGAAAGATGCAGGAAATTTCCCTATTTATAGTCAATAAACAGAAGATATTTCATGTTTCATCCTGCATGAAGATGCAGAATTTTCTAAAGACACATGGAAGCAGCTCTCTTTAGTAGTTGTAAATAATGATCTGCACTCAAAAAATATTTGAAAATGCTACTTTTATGGTGCCTACTCCAAGGAAGGCATGGAAGCTAGATTCTTGCTGATATCGCCACAAGGTAACCTCATGCCTTTTTCTTTTAAATTAGAGTTTTATTCAACAAACAAAATGGATGAGTATGAGGCCTTAATATTAATCCTTCAAGTTGCTAAAAATAAGGGAGTTCAGTGTATTTCAAATTTTGGTGACTCTGAATTGATAATAAGACAGATTAAAAATCATGTTCAAACCAAGAATCCTAGATTAAGATCATATAGGAATGAATTTTGGGAGCTAATAGAGAAATATTTTGAAGCCTTCAATCTTCAGTTTATTCTGAGGGAGGAGAATAGATTTGCAGATTCTTTAGCAGTTGCAGCTAGTACCTTTAAGCCACCAATAAATCCAAAGTTAAGGTATGAGATTGAAATTAGACATAGACCCTATATTCCTGACAAAGTAAAACATGGAAGGTTTTTTAAGATGATGAGTAGATAAATCATTTCTTGAAAATGATTGGAAACTTTGAAGATGATGAGATAGATCAAGAAGAAGAACATACAGAACATAAAGGAGAGATAAGAAACCTTAAGCAGTCAATAGGTGAGTAGAATATTATCGAATTGAAAGATAATATACTTCCTAAAGGACTGGTTCCCCTTGAAATACTATTTGATTCTAATGATGTTGTTGTTATTTCAAAGAAAATACATCAAGAGGAACAGATGGAAGATTGTAATTTGGGAACTCAGCAAGAGCCAAAAATGGTGAAATTATTCAAGGGTATTCCCAAAAATTAAAAAGAAAGATACATTGATCTTTTTAAGAAGTATATGGATTTGTTTTCTTGGTCATATGAAGACTTCAAAATGTATGATAAAATCATAATACAACATAAGATCCCATTTAAAAAAGGAATTAAACTACACAGACAAAATGTCAGACAGATTACTCCATTACTGTTAGCTCCAATTGAAAACGAAGTTAAGTGTAATATCCCTCGTGTAAGCCACCATAAAAACTCTCATAAAATGAGGGTTATTAAATAATTAAATATTATTAATTATTATATTGATATTACATGAAGAATATTCTTGTAATTCTTAATTATAAGAATATTGGAAGAATTATTTCTTAATTATTTTATTTACAATAATTTAAATTCTTCTATGGAAATAAATTATATTTCCAAGTTGGTATATTTTATGAGTTTTAGAAATAATGAGTAATAGTTTGGTTTTAGAAATAATGTGTAATAGATTTGGAAAAAGTATGGATAAGTGATATTTTGCTCACAAGGAAAAAACAAATACATCTTTAAAAATAAAAGCATGAGAGATTTATGGATTGCTTTTGTGAGTTAGAAAAGCTAGAATGATTTTATGATTTAGAAAAGATAAAATTCTTTTATGATTTAGAAAAAGCTGGAATAATTTTATGATTTAGAAAAGATGGAATGCTTTTATGATTTAGAAAAGATGGAATTATTTTATGATTTAGAAAAAAATTGTAATACTTTTATGATTTATAAAATATATTCCATTCTATTAATTCTATTTATTATAAGACTATGAGGGAAATAGAAGAGGGGGAGGGGAGAATACATGGAGAATGGAGCCAAGGAAGAGGAAGAGAGTATTCCAAGCATGCATCAAGAGATAAGTAACCATATTCTTTGAAAATATTTTTGTTTTCAAATGGGTCATGATTCTATAATGATTGAATTTATTTGCAATAAAAAGTTTAGTGTATTAAAAGCTAGATCTACACTTATTTATGCATTATTTTGATAAAACCCCAAGGGGATATTGTTAAGAAGGCTGAGTAGTTCCAGATCTGGTATGGATCTGATGTTTCATCCATATATCAGTTGTAGATCTGAATATTAACCTACAGCAGCTGAAGCTCCTCATATAAAATGCTGTGAAGTCTTTCTGCATCTTTTCCATTTGTTTCTACTATTATTTCTGAAGGATTCTTTCTCTTGCTTCAAGTAAATCCAATGATTATACAAAGTAACTTGATTATAGATCTGATTTCTTGATTTAATACTATAACATGAGTCTAATTTCTAGTTTCTAGTGTCTTCCAGCAGAAACTGCGCAATTCCTGAAGGAGGGTTTCTCTATTTACCATCTCTCTCCTTTAGCTGATTTTCATCTAGTGTTGATTGTGGGAGATCTGTTTAAACTCTCTAAACTCATTTATTTTTCCTAAAACTCTGCTCGAACGTCCTACACAGCTTGAACTAAGGGAACCCAACCCTTTTCTACATTATTTTCACACTGGCTTGCGTATACATCATCCTCTTTGAGCCTATTGCAGATTTTCCTGAGAGTGGAATTTCCCGCTTCTTCCTTGGTTGGTTTTTGCTTCTCTTTTGGATCCATTGTTTAGATCTGTAGATCTAAGGTTCCTAAGAGAAAAAAAATCTAAGAGGAGTGTGTCATTCCCACACTTTCTGTGTTTCACCATTCTTCTATAGACAGAGTCTGGAACGGGCCAAGAAGCCTCTGGATTTCACCCTTCCTTGTGAAGGTGATGCATCCAGTAAATTCCCTACCACTCTATCTCTAGTTTAGATATATTGGTTTAATTCCATATTTCTATGATTCCATAGTGGAATATCTTAAGATATTCCCTACTGAGCCTATTTTTCCCATTTGGAACATTACATAATTGTATGCAAGGAAATAATTATTGTGTTAAAACTCTTCAAAATGAATAGAAGAGAAAAATGTATCCTTGTATGCATTATTGGATTATATTCTTGGAGAGGAAAAAGGGTAATCACATGCTTTATTATGTAATATTATTTAGAGAAACATATATGCGTGTATGCATAGGAAAAATATAGTTTTGAGTATTGGATTTCTAGAGAAAACGAAGATGAAATCACATAATATTTACTGTGTTAGCCCTCTTTTGGGAAAAATAATATGTATTTTGCAAACCTAAAGGGATTAGCTATTGTATTAGCTTTATCTTGGGAGAATATTATGCATAGTTATTGGTTATATCTTTTGGATGAGAGGGAAATGTTACTTTGCATGCATGAAATAATAAGTGGTATGCATTTGACCCTTGGAAAATAAATGAGTTTATTTTTCCATGAAATATTTATTTGGTTTCTTTTGGAAATAAATATATGTTTTACATGCAAGAAGAACAAGATATGTTATTGCATGCACAAAACTATAACTTGTATGTTAACTTTGTTTGAAATAGAGTTGGCATTGTTATACATAATAACCATTATGAACAGATCTTGGGTGGAAAATATGTTTTTGGAAAAGAACATGTATTCACATGCATAAGTATAACATCTATTGTGTTAACCCCTTTGAAAAAGAAAACATAAGAGTAGACAAAAAGGAAATTGCTTGTTGGGATAGTTATCTTGAAATATTGTTATGCATTTTCATGCACAAAATTATTATATAGTATGTTCTCTTTCCTTTGGAAATAATATGAAAGTGCATGCAAGATTGTGTTAGCGGTTGTTAGAAAGGTGACACCTGATAGTGATTTATTTGTTACTAATGCATGTCAAATGATGTTAAAGAAGGAATTTCATGTCAACTTTGTTATGTTTTATACATGCATACAAATATTTGTTGAAGTGTCACAAATAGAGATTGATTATTGGTTTATTAATATTTTATCTAATCATGATATCAAGTGTGTTGATGACAGCATTGGCAAGAAAGAAGGATGACTTGAGAAAAGGATTTTTCAAGTTTAACGTTGTGGAGGATAAAGAGTTGTTAGTCCATGCAGGTTTACTAGTTCCAAATGCACGATGACCCGCTAAAGGAAACAGTCTGACTACGAAGACCGAGATTGATGATTCGTGGGTAAATGGTATCATGATGATTGTAATAGCTTATATCTAGTTATGTTTCATTTAATATTATTTTTCTATGTAAATTTTATGACAATGGTCAATGGATGGACTCCCTTATAACCATTGAGTGAGGGGTGACAACCCACAAGAGCGTTTAAAAATAAAATTAAACATTTGCAGGTTTTCACCCTATGGGGTTTCCAGGGTATATCGGTGTCTATTTATGTGATTTCTCATTGTGTCGTTTTCATGATTTTAATTTCTTTCATGATGTGATGTTGATATTATCAATTAGGTGATCTACTAATTGAATTAAAATGATCATGGGATCGATGCATAGTTATGCCAAGAAATTTAAGTTAATATGCTACAACAAGGACAATTAATGGTTGTGTAACTCACTATGATTTTTGATAAATATTTCTCTAATTGATGATGATGGGTATTTAAATGGTTAATGAAGAAATATATAAAGTAATTTATAAGGTTACACATTCGTAAATGTTGAAAAAAAATCCTAACTCCATGCATTTTTCCTGCGAGGTTATCAGGGTATGTTACAAATGGTATCAGAGCCAAAGGTTGCAACACTGGTGCCTTTTGGGAATCGTTATGCAAAAAGGAAGTAGAGGTATGATGCTAGTGGGCATCATCTCAGGTATGATTTTAATTAAACTTTTAGTATACTACAATTAACATGAGATGTATGATGCCTGATTAATGACCGCATGAAAGAGTAGAAAGTTATAATGTTTCCTTAAATTTGTGCTCATGAAAATTGAATATGGATGCGGATAAAAGACAAGAAAACCTCTAGTGTACCTATGAACCATCCTGAGCACTCACTAGTTATAGTGTGGATTATTTACCAACCTTTGCATGCATAATATTAGAAAAACTATTATGGTGCATAAAAATTAAAAAAAAAAGTGGAAAAACATGGCTAAATTTACCAGGCATTGCTTTTAAAGAATGAATGTTGTATGGTTGGTGTGATAACTAAATAATATAGAAGTCGGGGTTGACCCTCAAGAGGAATATGGAATATTGTAAAAACAAAACAAAAACAAAAATTGAATGAACTTCTTTAGTTTTTAAAAATAAGCAATGAGTGAAGTAGAACTCACATAGTAAACTTAAAGTCAATGAAAAAAATCATAGTAGCATAATTGTGGGTTCTCTTTCTTCATTTAGAGTTGTAGAGGAAAGTTTGCATTCCATGTCTTCGACAAAAAGTGGTAATTGAGATCCATAGTTTTGTTGTTTTAAATAATTGCATATGATTCATCTTAACATCAATGGGTATTCATACCTTGAGGTCATGTAACCCTCATGTTGATTCCAAGAAAAAGTTATTTTTAGACTTCGATCTATAATTTGGTCGATTTTTCTTATTAGAAGCTCCTGTAGGGATTGTTGGTTGTGTCGTTGGCAGAAATTTTACCATTGATGATATGAATATGATTCATGATATTCTATAAATTGTAGTTTTACTATCTCTCTGATAGTTTAAACATATTTATGGAAATTTATTTTATGTCTGCTAACTAGTCCCTCAATGGTGCTAGATTGTATGCTTGCCAAATATTTGGTAGAATGTCTCATTGACCATATATTTCGTGCTTGCAAATTGTTGTTATAATTCAAAGATGGATGTAGATTGCATGCTTGCAAACTGTTTGTTGGAATGTCGAATCGGTTGTAGATTGCTTGCTTGCACACTAATTGATAAAATTCTACAATGGTTGAAGATTGCATGATTGCAAAATTATTTTCCAAAAATTCCTTAATGGTTGTTGCTTACATCGCTGCAAGCTAATGGTAAGGAAAGAAAAAAATCACATTTTGTGTCCTAGTGTTCAATGGGACTATTAGTTTTGTACAATATTGATGGTTGCTAAGGTGAGACCTTAAATAAAGTATAATTATATGGCATGAGAGATATGTTAATGTATTTTTTCTAAGTTGCATTATTGTTATTATGTGGCAATTTTGAATGTATACCATGTATATTACATGTGATGAATTGTTGTCAATGTACTTTGACAAATTGTGGGACCCATGTTGTGGGTCAATTATAGATGCATGGTGTACATAACTGTTCCTTTGCCTTAATGATAATATGCAAATGGAAAATTATGTAAATTACAGTGGATTTGTAAACATTGAAATTTTATTGGATTCAATGGCTATGGAAGCTATGATGTGACTGATGCAATGAGGTAATATTTTATTTTATTTTTGAGTTAATGAATACTTTGGTTGGGGTATTCAGGAAATAACTCTAGAGTTTTAGAAGACTTCTTGCCAGCTTATGAAAAGCTATTGGTGGTTAAGTTCAATATGGACCTTCCCTAAAAGTCTCCTAAAAATCCCTAGGAGAAAATAATAAAGAGGAAAATATTAACATAATTGGAGAGAAAGATTATGTTAATGACTTAGTTGAAGATAAATACTAAGTGGGGTAAAATAAAGCATAGCGGGAGAGAAAGGCATGCTTTAAAGAAAAATAAGAGTATCTTTTTCAAAAAATATAAAAAAATGGCCTTGGAAAAAAGGTTGGCAGACCTTAAAGTAGGACACTGCTAAAAATCTGCTGGGAAGAAATCACCAAGGAATCAATGAGGTTGTTGATTCTAGTGGCAAGTAGATCTTAGCTCGGTGGGTAACTATTGGAGATAGTTCACGCTTGGGTGGAATATGCTTGGTTCCTCAATAATTTCCAGAAATTAACTACGGTTAGATGAAATTATGTCTATGTTCTGTTACTAATGTTAAAATTGTCTGAAGATGTTGGATGTTACAATAGACTATAAATTGCATGTCTCAAAGTTGTTGCATGTGTTATAGTTTGCATGCATGATATATTAAATTATCTTAGCAACAATTTCGATGAAATAGGTTGTGTTTTTATGAGCAAATGAACATGTCATAAATGACTGATCTATATGCATGAATAGAGGAAATAAATTGAAATATATAGGCATCTTAAATAACACATGTTAGATAAAATAATGATTTATTGAACTTTAAATTCCTGACATACTAAAGGAACATGGCTGGAGATTAATGCCATGAGTTTTAATTTGAATGAAATTACTGTGGGAGAGAAAGACAGTAATTTGCAAAGGAAATGGTTTGAGATAAATACCATGAGTTCTAATTTAATTGAAATTACTGTGTGAGAGAAAGACAGTAATTTTCAAAAACATTAGTGGGAAAGAAAGATTAGTGTAACTCCTAAATAAAATGCAACATGAACTTGATAGAGTTTTTCTTATCATTTTGATGATTAAAGGGCTAAGTGCTCCTTGAGTTTTAGTGAAAATACTATGATTTAAGTATTATTTTACATTTCCTAAATCATTGCTAATGAAAATTAAAGGTTAAAGTTCCAACAAGAAAAGAACATCGAGGACGATGTTCTCTTTAAGGGGGGGAGTTTGTAATATCCCTCGCGTAAGCCACCATAAAAACTCTCATAAAATGAGGGTTATTGAATAATTAAATATTATTAATTATTATATTGATATTACATGAAGAATATTCTTGTAATTCTTAATTATAAGAATATTGGAAGAATTATTTCTTAATTATTTTATTTAGAATAATTTAAATTCTTCTATGGAAATAAATTATATTTCCAAGTTGGTATATTTTATGAGTTTTAGAAATAATGAGTAATAGTTTGGTTTTAGAAATAATGAGTAATAGATTTGGAAAAAGTATGGATAAGTGATATTTTTCTCACAAGGAAAAAACAAATATAGCTTTAAAAATAAAAGCATGAGATATTTATGGATTGCTTTTGTGAGTTAGAAAAGCTGGAATGCTTTTATGATTTAGAAAAGATGGAATTCTTTTATGATTTAGAAAAATCTAGAATACTATTATGATTTAGAAAAGTTGGAATTCTTTTATGATTTAGAAAATATGAAATTATTTTATTATTTAGAAAAAATTTGGAATACTTTTATGATTTATAAAATCTATTCCATTCTATTAATTCTACTTATTATAAGACTATGAGGGAAATAGAAGAGGGGAAGGGGAGAATACATGGAGAATGGAGCCAAGGAAGAGGAAGAGAGTATTCCAAGCATGCATCGAGAGATAAGTAACCATATTCTTTGAAAATATTTTTGTTTGCAAATGGGCCATGATTCTATAATGATTGAATTTATTTGCAATAAAAATTTTAGTGTATTAAAAGCTAGATCTACACTTATTTATGCATGATTTTGATAAAACCCCAAGGGGATCTTGTTAAGAAGGCTGAGTAGTTCCAGATCTAGTATGGATCTGATTTTTCAGCCATATATAAGTTGTATATCTGAATATTAACCTGCAACAGCTGAAGCTCCTCATATAAAATGCTGTGAAGTCTTTTTGCAACTTTTCCATTTGCTTCTGCTATTATTTCTGAAGGATTCTTGCTCTTGCTTCAAGTAAATCCAATGCTTCTACAAAGGAAATTGATTATAGATTTTATTTCTTGATGCCATACTATAACATGAGTCTAATGGCTGGTTTCTAGTGTATTCCAGCAAAAAATGCGCAATTACTGAAGGAGGGTTTCTCTATTTACCAGCTTTCTCCTTTAGCTGATTTTCATCTAGTGTTGATTGTGGGAGATCTGTTTAAACCCTCTAAACTCATTTATTTTTGCTGAAAATCTGCTCAGAGGTCCCACATAGCCAAAAATAAGGGAACCCAGCCCTCTTCTACGTTATTTTCACACTGTCTTGCATATACATCATCCTCTTTGAGCCTATTGCAGATTTTCCTGAGAGTGGAATTTCCCGCTTCTTCCTTGGTTTGTTTTTGCTTCTCTTTCAGATCCATTGTTTAGATCTGTAGATCTAAGATTCCTAAGAGAAAAAAAATCTAAGAGGAGTGTGTCATTCCCACACTTTCTATGTTTCACCATTCTTCTATAGACAGAGTCTGGAACGGGCCAGGAAGCCTCTGGATTTCACCCTTCCTTGTGAAGGTGATGCATCCAGTAAATGCCCTGCCAGTCTATCTCTGGTTTAGATCTATTGGTGTAATTCCATATTGTTTTGATTCCATAGTGGAATATATTAAGATATTCCCTACTGAGCCTAATTTTTCCCATTTGGAACATTACATAATTGTATGCAAGGAAATAATTATTGTGTTAAAACTCTTCAAAATGAATAGAAGAGAAAAATGTATCCTTGTATGCATTATTGGATTAGATTATTGGAGATGAAAAAGGGTAATCACATGCTTTATTACGTAAGATTATTTAGAGAAACATATATGCTTGTATGCATGGGAAAAATATAGTTTTGAGTATTAGATTTCTAGAGAAAACAAAGATGAAATCACATAATATTTATTGTGTTAGCCATCTTTTGGGAAAAATAATATGTATTTTGCAAACCTAAAGGGATTAGCTATGGTATTATCTTTATCTTGGGAGAATATTATGCATATTTATTGGTTATATCTTTTGGATGAGAGGGAAATGTCACTTTGCATGCATGGAATAATAAGTGGTATGCATTTGACCCTTGGAAAAGAAATGTGTTTATTTTTCCATGAAATATTTATTTGGTTTCTTTTGGAAAGAAATATATGTTTTACATGCAGGAAGAACAAGATATGTTATTGCATGCACAAAACTATAACTTGTATGTTAAATTTGTTTGAAATAGAGTTGGCATTTATATACATAATAACCATTATGAATAGATCTTGGGTGGAAAATATGTTTTTGGAAAAGAACATGTATTCACATGCATAAGTATAACATCTATTGTGTTAACCCCTTTGGAAAAGAAAACATAAGAGTAGAAAAAAAGGAAATTTCTTGTTGGGATAGTTATCTTGAAAGCTTTTTATGCATTTTCATGCACAAAATTATTATATAGTATGTTCTCTTTCCTTTGGAGATAATATGAAAGTGCATGCAAGATTGTGTTAGCGGTTGTTAGAAAGGTGACGCCTGATAGTGATTTATTTGTTACTAATGCATGTCAAATGATGTTAAAGAAGGAATTTCATGTCAAATTTGTTATGTTTTATACATGCATACAAATATTTGTTGAAGTGTCACAAATAGAGATTTATTATTGGCTTATTAATATTTTATCTAATCATGATATCAAATGTGTTGATGACAGCATTGGCAAGAAAGAAGGATGACTTGAGAAAAGGATTTTTCAAGTTTAACATTGTGGAGGATAAAGAGTTGTTAGTCCATGTAGGTTTACTAGTTCCAAATGCATGATGACCCGCTGAAGGAAATAGTCTGACTACGAAGACAGAGATTGATGATTCGTGGGTAAATGGTATCATGATGATTGTAATAGCTTATATCTAGTTATGTTTCATTTAAGATTATTTTTCTATGTAAATTTTATGACAATGGTAAAGGGATGGACTCCCTTATAACCATTTACTGAGGGGTGACAACCATCAAGAGCGTTTAATAATAAAAGTAAACATTTGCTGGTTTTCACCCTACGGGGTTTCCAGGGTATATCGGTGTCTATTTATGTGATTGTTCATTGTGTCATTTCCATGATTTTAATTTCTTTCGTGATGTGATGTTGATATTATCAATTAGGCGATCTACTAATTGAATTAAAATGATCATGGGATCGATGCATAGTTATAGCAGGAAATTTAAGTTAATATGCTACAACAAGGACAATTAATGGTTGTGTAACTCACTATGATTTTTGATAAATATTTCTCTAAGTGATGATGATGGGTATTTAAATGGTTAATGAAGAAATATATAAAGTAATTTATAAGGTTACACATTCGTAAATGTTGAAAAAAGTCCTAACTCCATGCATTTTTCCTGCGAGGTTATCAGGGTATGTTACAAATGGTATTAGAGCCAAAGGTTGCAACACTGGTGCCTTTTGGGAGTCGTTATGAAAAAATGAAGTAGAGGTATGATGCTAGTGGGCATCATCTCAGGTATGATTTTAATTAAACTTGTAGTATACTACAATTAACATGAGATGTATGATGCCTGATTAATGACTGCATGAAAGAGTAGAAAGTTATAATGTTTCCTTAAATTTGTGCTCATGAAAATTGAATTTTGATGCGGATAAAAGACAATAAAACCTTTAGTGTACCTATGAACCATCCTAAGCACTCACTAGTTATAGTGTGGATTATTTACCAACCTTTGCATGCATAATATTAGAAAAATGATTATGGTGCATTAAAAAAAAAAAAAAGTGGAAAAACATGGCTAAAGTTACCATTCATTGCTTTTAAAGAATGAATGCATGTATGGTTGGTGTGATAACTAAATAATATAGAAGTTGGGGTTGACCCTGAATAGGACAATGGAATATTGTAAAAACAAAACAAAAACAAAAATTGAATGAACCTCTTTAGTTGTTAAAAATAAGCAATGTGTGAAGTAAAACTCACATAGTAAACTTAAATTCAATGAAAAAAATCATAGTAGCATAATTGTGGGTTCTCTTTATTCATTTAGAGTTGTAGAGGAAAGTTTGCATTCCATGTGTTCGACAAAAAGTGGTAATTGAGATCCACAGTTTTTTTGTTTTAAATAATTTCATATGATTCATCTTGACATCAATGGGTATTCATACCTTGAGGTCATGTAACCCTCATGTTGATTCCAAGAAAAAGCTATTTTTAGACTTGGATCCATAATTTGGTCGATTTTTCTGATTAGACGCTCCTGTAGGGATTGTTGGTTGTGTCGTTGGCAGAAATTTTACCATTGATGATTTGAATATGATTCATGCTATTCTATAAATTCTAGTTTTACTATCTCTCTGATAGTTTAAACATATTTATGGAAATTTATTTCATGTCTGCTAACTAGTCCCTCAATGGTGCTAGATTGTATTCTTGCCAAATATTTGGTAGAATGTCTCATTGACCATATATTTCATGCTTACAAATTGTTGTTATAATTCCAAGATGGATGTAGACTGCATGCTTGCAAACTATTTGTTGGAATGTCGAATCAGTTGTAGATTGCATGCTTGCACACTAATTTATAAAAGTCTACAGTGGTTGTAGATTGCATGATTGCAAAATTATTTTCCGAAAATTCCTTAATGGTTGTTGCTTACATCGCTGCAAGCTAATGGTAAGGAAAGAAAAAAATCACATTTTGTGTCCTAGTGTTCAATGCGACTATTAGTTTTGTACAATATTGACGGTTTCTAAGGTGAGACCTTAAATAAAGTATAATTATATGGTATGAGAGATATGTTAATGTATTTTTTCTAAGTTGCATTATTGTTATTATGTGGCAATTTTGAATGTATACCATGTATATTACATGTGATGAATTGTTGTCAATGTACTTTGACAAATTGTGGGACCCATGTTGTGGGTCAAGTATAGATGCATGGTGTACATAAATGTTCCTTTTCCTTAATGATAATATGCAAATGGAAAATTATGTAAATTACAGTGGATTTTTAGACATTGAATTATTATCGGATTCAATGGATATGGAAGCGATGATGAGGCTAATGTGATGATGCAATATCTTATTTTATTATTGAGTTAATGAATACATTGGTTGGGGTATTCAGGAAATAACTCTAGAGTTTTAGAAGACTTCTTGCCAGCTTATTAAAAGCTATTGGTGGTTAAGTTCAACATGGACCTTCCCTAAAAGTCTCCTAAAAATCCCTAGGAGAAAATAATAAAGAGGAAATATTAACATAATGGGAGAGAAAGATTATGTTAATGACTTAGTTGGAGATAAATACTAAGTGGGGTAAAATAAAGCATAGCGGGAGAGAAAGGCATGCTTTAAAGAAAAAGAAGAATATCTTTTTCGAAAAATATAAAACAAAAATGCCTAGGCAAAAAGGTTGGGAGACCTTAAAGCAGGACGCTGCTAAAAATCTGCTAGGAAGAAAGTAGCAAGGAATCAATGAGGTTTTTTATTCTAATGGCAAGTAGATCTTAGCTTGATCGGTAACTATTGGAGATAGTTCACAGTTGGGTGGAATGTGTTGGGTTCCTCAATAACTCCCAGAAATTAACTACATTTAAATGAAATTATGTCTATGCTCAAAATTATCTAAATATGTTGGATGTTACAATAGACTGTAAATTTCATGTCTCAAAGTTGTTACATGTGTTATAGTTTTGCATGCATGATATATTAAATTATCTTAGCAACAATTTCGATGAAATAGGTTGTGTTTTTATGAGAAAATGAACATGTCAGATATGACTTATCTATATGCATGCATAGAGGAAATTAATCGAAATATATAGGCATCTGAAATAACTCATGTTAGATAAAATAATGAGTTATTGAACTTTAAATCCCTGACACAGTAGAGGAAAATGGCTGGAGATTAATGCCATGAGTTTGAATTTGAATGAAATTACTGTGCGAGAGAAAGACAGTAATTTGCAAAGGAAATGGTTGGAGATAAATACCATGAGTTTGAATTTGATTGAAATTATTGTAGGAGAGAAAGACAGTAATTTCCAAAAAAAATAGTGGGAAAGAAAGACTAGTGTAACTCCTAAATAAAATGCAATGTGCACTTGATATAGTTTTTCTTATCATTTTGACGATTAAAAGGCTAAGTGCTCCTTGAGTTTTTGTGAAAGTATTATGATTTAGGTATTATTTTACATTTCCTAAATCATTTATAATGAAAATTAAAGGCTAATGTTCGAACAAGAAAAGAACATTGAGGAGGATGTTCTCTTTAAGGGGGGGGATTTGTAATATCCCTCGCGTAAGCCACCATAAAAAATCTCATAAAATGAGGGTTATTAAATAATTAAATATTATTAATTATTATATTGATATTACATGAAGAATATTCTTGTAATTCTTAATTATAAGAATATTGGAGGAATTATTTCTTAATTATTTTATTTAGAATAATTT